>VZTN01031955.1:0-20862 GCA_013400515.1 Erpornis zantholeuca | reverse complement strand
TGAGGAGATTGTAATAATAAATAATAAAATATTTATTTAATAAAATTAAATAAAATAATAGAAATTGGCTTTCCACGCACTGGCGAAGTCCATGTTTCAATCATGGACGGTGAACAAGACTTCAAATTTCAGGAAAGATGATAAACGTGCGTTATTGTGATTATTGTTATGAAGCAAAATGCCTGTGTTGGTACTTGCAGCTCTTGCTAATAATGGAGGAAAAAAGTGCCCTCTGATCACAAAAAATCCCAGCAGCAACTTTGTCACGTTAGTATAGTAATTTCAGTATTGCTTTTAAAACAGCTGTTCCAAGCAACCAGTAAACAATACCTTATTAAATACAAAATGCTTTGTAATTGTTTTTCCAGAAAGTAGCTACATACTACTGAATTTTATAATATATACTATGTTCTATGATGGTATAATGACTCTGAAGTTTATATGGTTTCCAAAACCCTTTGCGAGAATGAGGAAACATTTACCTTATGCAGGCGACCAGTGAGGTTTCTTTCACTTGCCCTTAAAACTATCTTTTCTCAGCTAGGCAAAATTAGAAGTTCAGCACTCTGATACTCTTTGGAAAACATGGATAAAGGTATTGAGACATGGCAGACAACAAAGCTGTCTGACTTCAGGGATAAAGAACTGGCATGCTTTGTAGTTTGTCAGATCCTTAAATCCCTTGAAAAGGTTTAAGGATAAAAACCTACAGTTATCTAGGAAATAATGCACATTAGAAATAATCAAATAGAATTACAAATAGATGAAGTAAGAAAATGTATTACTAAGATTATACTTAACAAGTATCCTTCTTAGCTGATTTAACATCTCAGCTCCCTGTCAGACTGGCTGATTAGCCTTTACAATGTACCCCAAGGCTGGTATATACCCTGCCAAAATCTGAAAGGTATACTTTTTTCTCACCAGTGAAGGTGGTTACCAGAGCCATCCACTGCAACTGCTGTGCACAATCTGTTTATTTGGTAGTTCAGAAAAGAGTAATTGTCTCTTCCTGTTCACTCTTCTTTATTGTCAGTAAGGAGCTGATGCAGGGGATCAATTGTTTTACCTTTCCTTTAAGGTTACCAATTGCTTATCTTAAGTGGAAAATTCGTGTCTTTAGCTCTAATCTGTCTATTATTGCAATGTAGGACAGAATAGCAAAGCTTTATAAATCTTACAGCAATTCAGTAGATGCAAACCATTAAATTTTTCTTTAATCAGACTTTTAACATGAACCTATGCATTCTAATCACAAATGAAGGGTGAAACCCTGTTTTGTATTTTGTTTGGTAACATCCACATATTTACTTTTAATTAAGGTAGGGTCCTTTCATACTTAGAAGGCAAAGCTGAATAATCTGGGTGAAACCAGAACCACTCCAAAACTCTATCATTGACTCAATCTCATGTTGACCATTTGCACCAACTCTTTTGACATTTCTTTAGTCAGTCAGGGAAAGAGAACATTGGTACGTTTTTACTTAAATATTCTTATAATTTATTATTAGGAAATGCATGGTCATGAAGTCAATGTGGCATGCAAAACAAGTAATTCAAAACTTCAGAGGCTTGAATATATGTTTTCTTCAGTCTAAGAACTGAATTAATTACAATATTCCAAAATGGTTTTTAATCAACAAATTTTTCCTCTGCTGTGTAGCTGACAGGTTGTGATAGGAGCATTGCCAGTTCTGCTACAACTTTTCTTCTCATTAACAATGGTTTCAGAGCATGTGCTGATATCCGTAGAGAACATGGTAGATTCAGTGATTCTCCATGTGGGTAATGCACTGCAGAAACAGAGCCTTAATGGGGCTTAAGAACTGTAAAATTCTATTTCTCACTGTTTGATTACCCTTAAGTTGGAAATTGTAGAGGTGGACATGCTTCTCTTGTTGGTGAAAGACTTCAGGGTATAGACACTACTTGTGAAACTCAAGGGAATAGTAGAAACTAGAGAAGTCTGTGAAAGTGTTAAGTGTACATGGAACAGCACAGCCAGGCCATCAGCTTGGTAGATTTTTCAAAATGGTGAACTATACAAGATTCACTTATCCATATAAACTAGCAACTAAACAATAATCCCTTGTGTGTTATTTATTTTCCTTAAATATGTGTTATTTATTTTCCTTAAATATTCTATGCTCCTACATGATTTTCATCTCACACTCGCAGCTCTCCTAATGTGAGACAGCTATCAAGTTCAATAAAAGATGACTTTCACAAATAAAATTCCCTCAAGAAATAAGGTAATACCTCTTAAACCAAACAATTTTGCTAGTGCTATATTTATTTAATATAGTTTATTAAACTTTGCCCACATTGGGCTGGGGAAGATTGCAGATATCAGCGACTCTGAAAAGTTTGGCTAATGTTGAGGAGAAGGCAAAGGAAAAGAAAGTCAGGTTGTTGGGTCTGATTCCACTGTAGCTGATTGCATCTGGCAGTCTATCTCCATCTGACTTGCTAGCTGTCTGAGTACAGTACAGGGCTGCATCTTTTTGCATCCAGTAAATCTGAGTGGATTTAACAAATCCAAATATTATCAGCTTTCTTTTTCCTACTTTCCTGACTTTTCTCTGGTAGGAACAGACTTCGTTCCATGCTGCTGAATGATTATTATTGTTATCAATGTTATTTTAATCACAGACAATACACCTGGAGTTGTACAAGACTAAAATAATCTCCTTTACAATGGATTTATGATCAAAAATAGCAAAGTTTCATCTACAGTATAATCACTCTTGGGAGAGTGACTATACTTTAACCATTTGGAAGGAATATTTTCAAGAAAAGGTCACTAGCAACCACCTAACAAAGTTTTGCCAAGCCTTGTAGAAAGTTGAGTTTTCTAACTGTGCTTTTGGAATACGTTGGGGAACTTCAGTGCTACAGACAAGTGCATGGGCTTACCCAGGCTAGTTTTAAATGAGAAAGGGTTTAGTTCTTCACCTAATCAGGTGCCCCACCTGAGTTAGTCACTCTGCTGAGAAGTAGGGGATTAAAGCTTTCATGGGAATAGGTTCCACTTACAGAAAGCAATGCTCAAGCCAATTAACAGCACAAAATCATTGTTTATTATTACACGCATAACTTCTCCCCTTCTTTGGACATTAGTGGGAATACTGGCACCACCTAAGATTCAGCGAAACCCTATGATAAGCTGAGACAAATGAAAGGCTCCTCTCAAAATAAAAAAAACAAACCCCAAAAAAACCCAACAAAAAACCCCAACAACAAAACCCACAAGAAACACTGGTTACCTTAGAGTAGACACTTCAATGTGCTGAGGTGGTGGTCACCCTCCAGCTCCACATTGAGCCAGCAGCCCAGAGAAGAAAAAATATTAGCTGAATAAATTTGTGGCCACAGTCAATCTAACAACAGGGTACTAATTCCACATCAAAAACTTTTTGGCTATAGGATTTAAAGCACTCAGCTGGGATAATCTCACTCCAGCAATTTAAATGAGGTAAAAGTATTTGGATGCATTAATTTCGTGCTGCTGGGGTTTCTGCCAAATTACATACCATCTGCCTGCTTCATTCAAACTTTTGCTCTGAACTAGCAGCTGATCTCCTTCAGCCTAATACAACATTCACAAAAAATAAAGCTTGCATGAAGTCTGTATAATGTAGCCAGGCTAATTCAACAGAAAAGCAGTCATGTATGTGTGCATATCTAGATAGGACCTGCAGCACTCTGTGCTCCAGAGGGCAGAATGTCTGATGTGATGAGTGCAGAACCTTACATTTCGTGTGGGAACTAAATGTGAGGAAAAGTTTCCCCTTGGCCAGAAAACAGGCTCATGAATTCTCACCTTAATTTAAGCTACATATAATATTAATTGCATAGGAATAGTCTTTCCCATGGTTGTGGGAAGTGGGTTCCTTTGCCTCTGCTGGGTTCCTATTTCCCTGTTCACCTGTGGTAGTGTAGCTGTAGCCTATCCAGGTCTATGGAATCTGCTCCTGTTATTGTCCTTGTTGTTACATTAAGCTTTTAAACCCATCTGTGTATCAGGTGCACAGCTCCTGTGTAGGAAGCCTAAAATAAAACTAAGAGAATGATAAAATTTTGGTCTGGTGTTTATTCCAAGGAAATAATTTCAGTTTCTTTTAAAATTATTTTTTCTTTATGTTGGAGGGAAAAGATTTTCCCTATTTGCTTTACTTAAGGTGCTTTGGATAAAAAAAGACATAGGAAGAAAAAAGAAAAGAACAATATAATCAGTGCAGCAAGGAACTAGATCAAGGTGGACTGCAATATACAACTGAAGGTTTTCACAGCACACATTTACTTCCTTTGTAACTTTTCCCTTTAAATTTTCTCAGTTGAGTATTTATATTTATACATGCAAAATCTATCAAAGTTGTTGCTAGATAAGTGAATATTGTTGGTTTAGGCTTCGTGTTTTAGGCTGGGCTATTACATTTTAAACATTTCCTTCTGCATTCATGTCATATTTCTGGCACATAATTCTGCTATTCCTTACCACTAAAATTGAGACCTTGTCTCTGAGTGCTTCAGGTCTTTCAGACAGGTGTTATTTGCCCAATAGCTTAATTACTCCTTCGTGGAGTGAGTACACAGCAGGCATTCTGCATTTATGTTTTAACCCTTCAAAGACAAGCAATAATAAATGACATGACACGCACAGACAACTTGCACAAAATCTTAAACACAGTTATTCTGTACCCATATAAATGAATACAGTAGTAAACTCTATATAGATTTAATGCCTTGATTTTTTCATTAATTCCAAAAGGTTTTTTGAGTCAGGTCAGTTCTGAATCCCTTTTTCAACATAGCATTTTTTTGACCATTAAGTCTCTGTCTTAATCTCTCTGTTCTAAGTAAACTTGCCTGTACTAGCTGCTGCCTAATTTTAAAAGTCTTTCCCTATAACAAGGATATTTTCCTCTCATCCTCTCACTTGGCATGGGATTCCAGTCTTGCTGCGTGAGTTTCACACCCAATGCTTGTGTTTCCTACAAAACGTTTTGTAGTCTATAATTCTTCCTCTCTCAGAAAAATTGGATGGATTACATTCCTCACTTCAGCCAGTTATTGTTACACTGAGTGTGCTTTCCAACAGGAGACAACTGATATCCAAAATGCCATATTTTCCAAGACAAATCAATGTATGATACTGCACAGATAGTGAATGGTAGGCCCCACTTACACTGATGTGTTTGGTGATAGAGTAATTTCACACTAAAATTAGATGCAGATAGACAGATTTCCTATAGTGTCAGTTTTGTTTTACAATGGGAAGACTCGCTCGAGAGGGAATGCTCACGGGTTCTAATACATTTAACGTCACCTTGGTGATGAAGCTAAACATCAATTTGAATTAACAGTTTGAAGATGGTTAGAAAGAAGGAAAAGGGCTTATGTGGCTTGCCTGAAGTCACCAAGAGAGTGCAGAAACACTGGGGTACAATTGTCTTCTGGACCCCATTCTTCTGTTTCAGCTACTGTGGCTCATTTATTCACTACTCCAGGAGCAGTTTAGCAAATTTAGGTCAGGATGTTTTTTCAGTTAAACACAGTTACCCATTAGTTCAATTAATGTATCATTCCAAGACGCATTTTAACAAGATTTCTGTTGGAAACATGGAGCTGGGTGAAAACTATAAAGTTACTGCAGCAGTGGATGAGACTGGGTGATTTTTTAAATTATACTTTACATTTTATTTTTTTATTTCAAGAAAGGCATAACGAAAAAGAGCTGCTTACATCTTACACAAGAGCAGGATATACGCAGAAAGTATTTGCTTGTATTGCTGTATAAATAAAGACTGAAAAGCTAAAAATAAATAAAAGACTGAAAATAGTGGATAATAGGCTTTTCAAAAAACTGACAAGAAGAAAATTGCACCAAGTGAATACACCAAAAAACTGCCCCTTAAAAATGACTCTGACATTATAATTTACCTGTTGACTTGTTACACAGGACCTGAAGGGCACTTGCTATACAATGTTAAGTAGGTTTTCAAGTATCTTCTTTGTTGTTTCACCAGAGGCTCTTCACAAAAATAAGGTGATTTTGCTCTGAATTTTATTTCAGAGCCTTCTAAAATAAGGAGGGGGCATGCAAAAGCACTGAAGATTCAGATCTTTGATGATGGTTTAAAACTTTCACTTTAGGTGGTAATTACTTGCTTTTCAGCTCAGTTGGTTCTTAAAGTATAAGAGCCATTTTTCCAGACAAAATGGAGTTGTCTCTACTCTATTTATTTTTGCACCCGAAGTGATGCAGCACTCCTTGCTAATGTTTGTCCTAGAGCTGTGCTTAGCATTAATGCTTTAAATGGCTACCTAAATCAGAGACTAAACAGGAATAAGGGAATAAAGTTAGGTATTTATTTGAAAGGGCTTCAAAGGTACACCCTTAGGAGTCCAGAGGCTACTGCCCAAGTGGACCCCAAGATGGGGTCATGAGTTCTTCACACTTTTATAAATTTGGTTCATTTGCATATCAGGGTTAATTCACCATTTAAACTTTGGTTAATGATGCAATTTCCCCAAGCCTGCCCCCCTCTCCAAAGTGTTGGTTTACAGCTTCTGGGCCAAGGATGGTCTGAGTGTCCTTGAAGAGCAGGCCTGAAGAGGCTTTGTTGTGTCTGTCTTAGCACGAGAGAGCAGAAGTTAACAGGCTACAAGATACTTCAAAACTACACACTAGGCAGCACAATGAAAAATGTAAAGTGAAAACCCAAGGCATCAGTAGCAGGTATTTCTTCTCACCAACAGAGTTCAAACTCCCTTGCTTTATGATCTTATAAGTCACATCAACAGAGGCTTTATCATCCACATAGGACAAAACCTGTGGCAAGTCAGTGTTTTCAAATTCTGATAGTCTGTCCTCTCCTCCTTGTCTGGGTTCCCCAAAGCTTGGGTGTGATCTAGTGTGTGTGCAGTTCTTAGTCAGGAGATGAAGGCCTTGCTGAGAAATACAGAGCCAACCACTTGACTGTACACTGTCTTTATAGTTACTTTTGGCTTTAACTCCATGGTAGCTTGGATGGTTGGGGACAGAGAATTCTCCATTTCCACTTAGGGCATAGTTAATTAAAATACTGGCATTTTTTTGGCAGATATTGTTGACTATGAGCAATGCACTCATATGTCTTCCTGGCAAGCAAGTCCTTCTTATTTTAACTGTCTTGGTGCTGTTACCATTCTTACCATTGTCATCATTAGGTTTCTGCTTTTAAAATGATGCTTATATGGATTAATGGATCATTCATAACCTAATCATGGAAACCATGTGTGATGATCCATTCAGTGACTGAAAAGGCAATGGAGTCTAATTACCTGAACCTAACAGTATTTTGTGTGTCAGTGCAGAGTAAGCTTAACTATTACCAATATTGTTATTATGCTGTTGTCACTGCTTTAACTGTAACCATTATTAAGGGTCAGCATGAAGCATGGACAAACACATGGCCTCTGAGTAGAAAATCAGTACTGCATCTAAAAAAACTTTCCTCGACATAAATTTAAGTGATATTTTCACAGGAGCTTCATCTGCACATTTTTAAATGCCAAGAGGCTAAAAATATTTCAGTACATGGAGTTTCACAGCATCCCAGTCAGAGAGCTCCTTAAGATGGGTGACAGAAATTACCTACATCTGCAAATGGCAACATTCCTGTTTTACAGAAGGATAAATTTACATTCAAACAGTGACTCGGTCAAATATGGTGACAGAAGATATCTGCAGCAGAAGTATTAACAGAACTCAGATCTCCTGCATTCAGTTCTGTATTTTATCTGTCTAAAGATTTCCTCATTTCTGTAGAGGCAGCATTATGGAAATACTTATGATTGTTATTGTTCTGCTTTGATAACATAAAATACCATGACACGTGTTGGCAATAATTCCATAATATGTTTTATTCAGTACTTGTTGTCAGGTAGAGAACAAACATGTTTACGTAGGGCAAGGAGAATGCAAATATTTGGCCTTGATGAATTTGGTGCTTATTGCTCTTTTCCCAGTTCTGAAAACTATATAGAAAATCTATAGTCATATAGTAATAACAGTGACAGCACTGGGGCAGGGCATTAATTACAGATGAGAAAATATTCAGTTAGTGCTACCCACAGTAGGTAAGAGAGTTTGTGGTGATAACTTTTTTGTAGAAGATGGCTAAGCACTGGGAGTAACTTACGTGCTGCTGGGATGCTGCAGTTGATAATCAGAATATTCAGAACATGCATGATGTGCTTGAAACAAACATGTAATTAAATGACCTATCTCATTAAATATGCCTACATGATGCAAATCCATAAAATAAATTATAGGGGACATTTTCCATATCCTGATGGGAAAAGATATAGATATTAATTTATTTTAAAATTGATAAATAAGCTCTCCTACATGTTAGTGTGGCTTATTTGGCTCAGCACTTCAACTGGTTGTTTGCTATGTCATGCTGATCTAGGACTGTTCTCTTATCAATTTTAAAGCTTCTGACATCCTGCATTCAAGATCACTTTGGATTAATAGGAATTACAGGCTCTAAACTTTGTATTACTTGTGACATTTTTGTTCATTTGGTCCAAAAGCATGTACCAATGGATCATTTTATTTAAATTACAAAAATCACTACTTCTCCTTCAGTACTTCTCTCACTACTACTATTTTTCATCTCCCATCCCTGTGCTAGAAATACACTCATGAGCACACATATAACCAGTAGGACTTACAGACACACGTCCACAGTAACACAATCTGATATCACAAACTGTAACAGGAGCAGAGCAGCAATGCTCAGGTCCCTAAGTGGATGTGGCATTGTTTAAGCCTCAGGCATACAAATTAAAGCACCAACTAGCTGGCATAATTTGCTTGGTCAAATATCAAGACAATTCTTCCACTAGCTCCATCCTAAGGAAAAAAAAATCCAAACTTCAAAAGCCGCCTCTGCTTTCTTCTCTGCCATGTATCCTGGAACAGATACAGATTCGAATACTGTGGAGTACTTGCTGTTGTTGGAAATAAGCTGGCACTGGAAAAAAACCAAAGTGTAACACTAACAAGTCACAGAGACGATGAAAAAACTGAGGCAGAGGGTTTCTCCTTCACTGCTCAGAAAAGAAGGTCCTTGGGGATAAAAAGGGAAAAAAATTCCCAAGTAAACTTCGTCAAAAGTTTCTTGTGTAAAAAAATGCTGTAGGGGCTTTAAAGCAGCTTTCTTATTGCAGTACAATTAGATAACTAACATGGCAGTTGAAATTCAATGAGATTTGATACTTAACTCCCTTAACTTGGCATTTCCTCAAGCACCTGCTATTTCCACTACCCAGGAATTACAGTCTTTCTAATCACAAAACTAATTTATCACAGCATGATTATTCTGGTTTCCCCTTATTCAGTTATTTTTTCGAGCTGCAGAACATGGTCCTATTGCTGGCCTGAACCATCCACTGGTGTGACACAAATATTTACTCATGTTGGCTTACACATTTGCTACTTGCTACATTGCTTATTCCCTCAGCTGCTCACAGAACTAGTCACTGGCAAATATCTCCTTGAAGAGGTGGATTAGTTAAAATGTAAGGATCCCGTCTTCATTAACCATTACCTCTCATTCCTGTCATGTCAGTATTATTGGTATTTGACCTCTCAGACAAGAGTAGCACAATCAGTTGTGCAGCTGTGCTCCTCATTCCAGCTGGTGTGGACACTCGTGTGCAGTCAATGAAATCCATGGCAGGACCCTTCAAGCATCTCTTTGAAATGTTGGGTGAAACACCTATTTTCCATATCAGGTAAGGACTGAGAGGACACTCCAGTGAGACACCGGTTTTATGATTGATTGTTTCTCAGGGGAGAAATGTAGTAAAATAAAGTCGAGATGAATCCTAAGTTGCTTACTAAGTTTCTAAGTTGCGACTGAACTCCACAGGAGTTTTTGTCATCACCCAAGGCCAGATTTTAAGTGTATTTGAAAAACCAAAAGAGAAGTCAGAATACAGATGCACAGAGTATAAATCACCTACAAAGTCTGAGGAAAAAACTGCTGGAATGACTCAGCAGTTGTGCTATTATTGAAAATACCTTTTTTTGTTGTTTTGTGCATGCTGGTAGTTGTGTTCTCAGGCACATTTTTTCCAATGTGACCACAGCTGAACAACCGAGACTTGGCAAAGTTTTCTTGTACTTTTATCGCGATGTGTTCTTCATTAGAAGATGGGGAGACTGCTTCAAGAGGCTGCTTTCTGCATTTGAAATTGTAAAGTATATTCTAGAAAAATTCAGGTGACGTGACAAGAGCTGAAACTTGGTGAAGGGATTTTCTCAGCCCATCCAGCAGGTAAGGAGTGGAGGCAGGAATTGCACTCCTGGTCTCTGGCCCCATCCACAAGCAAGCTCAGTGTCCCATCCCATCATCCAGCACACAAGAACAGATAGAAGGAGATGAAGGTTTCACAAGGAGCCTGATAGACACAAGACCAGTCAGTGGGAACAGTTTTCAATTCACTAGCTCTCAAAATCCAAGGCCCCCGTGTTTCTTCCTGTGGCTTCTCAGCATTCTGAGGGAAGGCTGATTCCCAGCTCTGCCACTTTTCCTTAGTACTGAAGCAATATCATCTCTCAGCAAGTATAATTTTTGTCCTCTGCCACACAGCTGTCAGCAAAGTGCCCTTCTGTGGGACATGCCTAAGTGTCCACTGAGAAACTGTGAAGAACTGAGTAAATTCATTTCAAATGTGCTGAACCAGACTGACATGAATTCAGACCAACTTTTACCTCCAGTGTCCTCACAGACAGATACCAAAATAAAATAGACATTATGTCTGCCATCCTAAACTCCACTGTGAGCTGACTGTAAGATTACCTGGACAAAAGGCATATGGTTCTGGTCTACTCACAATAAGAATTTGAGAGGCTCATCTTGAACTAATTTTTCAAAATTAATTTCAGACATACCTGTCACACATGGTTGTAAGCCAACAAGAGCAGCTTTTCAATGAAATGATGGCCTTCAGTTTGTGAAGAGGTTATCTAGAAGCTCTGAGTCACAGAGGGGCACCACCTGCAGTTCAAGATGTTTCAAGCTTAGAAAAGTCATCAGAAGTGTTTTGTGTTATGAGGTTGATTTTTGTAAAAATAGAGAAATTAAGTTCAAAATACAAATAAATTTCTAAAATAGGTACAGAAAAGAAAAGAGAAATTAATACAAATATAACAGTTAAGAAAATGTTACATTTCATGGAAACTGTACGTGATAAAATAAAAATTCCAGAGTATGATTTTTCCTCTATTGTGTTACTGGTACCATTTCTCTCATGTGTCAACATAAAGGTCATAATCCAGAGCTCCTCATATTGTACAGAAATGATGACCCAAGATTCAAATAAGTTTGGAGTCCTGTCATCAAGGCCAGGACAGACTGAAATGCATTGTTAAAATTTCACTGGACCACTTTGAGATGTTGAGTAAACTGCTGCTATTTATCAACCTATTCATAAGTTATTTATCTTCTAAAAGGCAAATCGTGATATACAGGAGCCTTCTTTTTCTCCCTGTTGTGTAGAGATTACTACAATATACCCCTCATTCTTCAAAACTGGATGTTTGGAAGTTTTTCTAATATGGAAGTTTTAATATATATAGTTTTTAATATTAAAACACACAGTATATTGATGGTAACTTTTTTGCCTTCTTCCTAAACAATGTGAAAAAAATGTTAAAAAATCCAAGCAATCTAAACTAAAACAGTTCCCTTCCAGCTTCTCTTGAAATTCAAAAATATCTGAAATACATATTGGGGTCCAAATAATCTCTCTTTGTGACCATCTTGGGGTTAATTTTTAGCTTTTTTCTCTTTTCTAACCTTGACCGCTGGTTTATAAACATATAGTTAACATAACATTATGGATGGAAGATGCACTGGCTACCTTAATCAATACTTAATCTAGCTCTATTCTTTTGGGTTTATCTTTGTTAAAGTAATATCTCTTTTTATGTGGGGTCAGGGAACTCTTTGATGAAAGCCTGTTTGATAAGACAAATTTTCCAAAGCAAACCCCAGCTGAATTCACTTTGCTCCCTGAAAGCAGATTTTGGTCCTTGACATGAAATCCAAGACAGAAATGTTGATAAAGATTCCCAGGGAAATCTTCCAAACATTCTTCATAATATCATGTGTGATATAGTGACAAGCTATACGTTTCCCTGGCACTGAGATTGAAAATGGAAATGTTAAGTATAAATCTTTGTGGAAGTTTCAGTAATTTTTAATAATTTGTTCTTTTGTGGCATTCATATGTGAATGATATATTTGTCCTAGAGCAATGCGAATTCATTTCCCCACATCTATAATATCTGCAGTAAGCTAAATTAAAAATACATTTGTACTTGTACAGTTAAATGATCATATTTAATGAAATGTCGGAGATGAATCTCAGCAAATAGTCAGGAAATTATTTCAGAAAGAGCAGCATTTCATTACTGGCAGTCAGGGAAAAGCAAAGAGATTAAACAAATGCTTTACCATTCCAAGATGTTGGAGGTGGTGGCAGTTCTGTGCAGGGGTGGCTGTGAATACGAGACCTCAGCGGGGATTTTTACCTGCGAGCGCAGAAGCATTTGGGGCACGGGGCTGGCAGGGCTGATGCTGAGGGTGAGAAAGAGCTCTTGATACCTGGGCCTGAAAAGGCTGCGGGTGTTGCTCGAGTGCTGCATTTGGCTTCTGGGAAGCACGGAGTCTGCACAGCATTCCATGTCTCCCGACAGCTGCTGCTGCTCCAAGGGAGCCCAGAGGGCTCTCTGCCCAGTCCCTGAGCAATCCCAGAGTTAAACCCCTGGGCTGGGTGAGCAGGGATAGGGAACCATGAGACCAGTGGAGTTAAAGCAGGTCTGACAAGGTCAGGAAGAATGGGGAGTGGGAGAGGGACTGCTCAGGGGCGAAAGAAGACCAGGAAATTGTTTTTGCTGTAAACATTATTGCAATCAGAAATAGTTGAAAGGTGAAGTGTGGGACCCAATTTGTAAAGCCATCTAGCAACTTCATTTCCATGAGACTTAGGACCATGCTGAACCCTTGGAGCTATCAGCATGTTTCAGCAATCATGTAGCTTTAAAGGATTCCAGCCTGTCAAGGAAACCTCTGTGGCTGGGAGTACAGTTGCCTTTGGCTCCCTGTTAATCCATGAGAAGACACTCATAGCAGAGACTCAGATCTCAGGTAGGCTGAGCTGGCTTCTGTGGGCTTCCTTTCTGTCTGTTGCCTGTAAGGAGCAGTCAGCAGTGAGGCCCCTGGCTTAGCTGAGCTTAGTCTGATTGTGCTGTGAATCCAGCACTCTGCCCCTCTACCTGTCTTTGTAGCTGGGACACTTCCCATGCTTCTCTCCCACCTTCTGATTCTCTTGATTATTTAAATTACATGATTTCCAGGCTACAGACCATCATAAGTCAAATGAAGTCTGTGTGGAAGATTTGGTTTAACAAATCTCTCTGTGGTACCGTAAAGTGACTGCTGCTAATGCACCACAAAAAAAATCGACATCTATCAATAGGAACATTTTAACTAATTGACATCCTGAAATTCCGTTAGAAATCCTGTGGGAGGACTGAACTAATCTGAATATTAGAATTAAATTCTAAATCAAATATACAAATTTAAATAGAGAGTATAGAAAATGAAGAAAATATACTGATTTTCTGGATTCCACAGACAACAGATGTGAAAGAAGATGTAGGTGTGAAAACTCTTTTTTGGCAAAAATTCTACACTAGGAGAAACATTTTCAGGGGGATGACATAAATGAAATATCTGAACTGCATCATTTAATCCTTTACAGATATTAATATATGCACATGTATGTACATACAGAAGACTGTGGGAAGGTGATAAGACTGTGGAGGCATGGGCAGTTTTAAGTCTCACCCATCCAAGAACCCATACATTTAGCTGACATGTCTTTCTTTCTGATTTCTTTTAGCTGACATGTCTTTCTTTCTGTTTTCTTCTCTGTTTTGGACACTTCAACCACCCCATTCTCCCTTTGTTTTATTTTCCTTGCTTTTATATCAATAGCAAATTAAGTAAGCAGACAATATAAGTTATAGTTTAGTCTTACATCTCCACTCAAATTTTAAAAAAGCATTTGAATGCAGCAGACCACATAGGGGAATTTACTTGAGGTTCTGATTTTCAAAGTGGAAAAAAAAGCTGGATTAGTAAAGTAATTAATCAGGTGTGCAAAGCCATATGAATTCTCTGAACAACACATTGTAGAAGAACTCAGATCATGCATACAAAATTGAATTATGGAAAAATGGTTGAGGCACATCAGGTCTGAATGAGGAGAGTGTCAATCACTTCTGTTTGTCAAGGTTCTTTAAGATGTGAGTTATCAGCCTTAAGGAGAAACAAAGGATCCCTGTAGGGATCAGCATAATTCTTATGTCTGATCTGATTACATTCAGGGACATACATACAGACTGGCCACATATTTCTAAAAGGGTGCTTACTTTTGGGATCATCCCTTCTCTCCTTTGGATTTCTCTCTGGTGTTTTTGCTATTGCTGGTCTTAAGGGAATTTTTTTTGGCAGGGAAATGCTGTCTAGTGCCCAGTCGTCTGAAGTGCCCACAGTACCACTGGGAAGGTTGTGGAAAGTGGGAGAAAAGAACTGGACACAGGTTCAAAACACAGCTTCAAAATTTGTTCATAACTTGTCTCCATTCTTCATTAAAGAGTCTGAGGTCTGAGGGATTTTTGTGGCAGGAGACAAGAGTGTTTTCCACACAGGAATGCTAATAATATTCTTTTGCTCTTTATGATGTGGGGCTGAGAACCTGCAGAGTAAATTCTTCAACAAACCTTTTTGTCTCCTAATTACTGCAAAATAGATATTCCCCTGCTAATTACTGTAATTCAGAATCTTACTATTAAAACAGACACTATCAGGTTGTCATCTTTGAATTCCGTTATATTTTGTTTGATTAAAATCCTCACTTAACCCTCTATGTTATCACATATTAAATTTCCCTTAGCTTTGGTTTGTTTAGACTTTTTAATGAGGAAAACTTAGAGACCCCTGAAGTACCAGGAGCAAAATTCGACATCCTAAGCAGCAGTTACTGTGAAAATCTAGTGCAGGAAAAAACCTTTCTAAAAATATATTAGGAGCACTGCTAAGAGCAATGAAGAATAGCTACTCAGGACACGCAAATTCCAACTGGAAGACAGCAGCAGCAGCAGTGGCCAGAACTGTGCTTCCCGAGGAGAAAAATGATCTTGTGCATTGGATAAAACACAAAAACATCTTAAGATTTCATCCCAGCTGCACTAGAACAGCAGGAACCAAAATACTTGTTAATGTTGTAAGATGTTTGCTTTCAATCAGACAACAGAAGAATTTATTCAATTTGCCCAGTATTTTGCCCTCCTGAACTCCATCCCCACAACAGCTTTGCAAACACATCTGAGCAATTCCACAGTGGGTTTTACATCCGTGGTAAGTCATATCTGCTGGGCCTATATGCAGGATTTGTGTTTTACAGAGACTGCAATGAATGATTCTTCCCCAAATTTGATTCTGTAAAAAGCTACTTGACTGCTCCAAGTAATCTTTTTTATTCTTCATCTTAGTTTACTCTTAAGGGTTTTTCGTTTCATCTTTTTCTGCTGTCCTAATGTACACAAATCACTTTTAGAGATAGTGTCATGTGTATGAAGGGAGCAATTTATCAGTACAGACACCTCTTTGATGAAGGATGGTTTGTCTTTACAAGGCTGGACAGCCCCAGCTGAATTTCAATTTGCTATGGCATGCAAGGGATTTAGGGATTAAGGTTGGTGAGAGGCTTTAAGCATCAACCACCTTATTATTGCTGAAGGAATATGTGATTTGAAAACCTTGCCTGCCTTGATTTTTGGCTTTTTTAGTATGCGAGGTGAGGTGGGGAGGGATGGGTAAGAAAAGCAATAACCTATCTGATGATTTAGCAGTTACTACTTTTCTTCTACTTTTCAGTCACACACTGCCTATCTTTAAATGGGACAGGTAGAACTTACAGGGTAAGATCCAGGTGATGCCACCTAAATACCTAGTTATGACTAGTAGCATATATAAAAGCTTGCAATAAAAATAAAGCTGTTGGGGAGGGAGAGAGGGAGAAGGCGAGAAATATGAATTATAAATATTTATATAAATGAAGAGGTCATGAACTGCTACATATAAATATTGTTCTGACCATAGCATATTACCTGCTCCATAATGCAAGAAAATTGATGAGGAATAATATTTCCCAATGAAAACCCACATCATATATGTCACTCACCTGTTCTTTCTTGGAATGGAAGAGTGGGAGGAAATCCAAAGCAATTTACTGGCTTAAAATTTGTGCACAATGATATTAATTAATTTCTGATAAATGTAAAATTGCTGTAAATCAAAAGCAAGCATTACTATTATTTGTTGATTTCTGGTTATTTTGAGTTACTAAACCACTACAGGACTCATTTATCTGTTGTGCTAACAAAGGGCCATTGTGGTTGGTGTCACACTGCTGTGAAACTGAGTGCAAAGGAGAATTACAGCTGTGGAATCCTTTCCAGGGCAAAGTACCCTGTTCTGCCATATATTCATTTCTGAGGATTTGCTCTAGGTCCCAACAAAAGTATTATCTCTGTCCTTCAGAAGGTTTTTGGATAGATCCATGCTTTGAAAGAGAGAGAAAAAATTGTGTGAAGTAGCTGTTCTCTTCCTCTTCTCTTCTTCTCTCTGATTCTGTGCTTTCAGAGGTGGAGACCAAACTCCTGCCTGCATCATCCCTGCCTACATCCTTAGAGCAGAATAGCACAGCAGAGAGGAGATGGATTGCATCTATCCATCTATCTATCTATCTATCTATCTATCTATCTATCTATCTATCTATCTATCTATCTATCCATCCATTTATCTGTCTATCTATCCATCCATCTATCTATCTATCTATCTATCTATCTATCTATCTATCCATCCATCCATCCATCCATCCATCCATCTATTGAAATTACTTCAGTTTCCTTTGAGGGTTTCCTGAAGAGCAGCTACATGTTCTTCTCACACTCTCCTTGGTGTGCTTTAATGAGCATTTAAAAGTTTCTCAAGTAATCAAAGCATTTCATCAGGACATAAAACCTCCTCTGGATACTCAGAGGAATATTCTGAGCCCTTCCCAGGAGACCTGAGATTTGAACTGAGATATTTTCTAGTCCAGTCGCTCTATGGTTCATAGGAGAAGCAGAATAAAATTGAAGGAATCCCAGTTCTGAGAATCTACATCTTTCTCAAGGAAAATTGATACATGTTAGTAGAATAAGATCTTCAAATGGAAATAGGTTGTTTCCCTAACATCGCCCAACATTTTAAGACATACTAAAAATACATCTATTTTCCAACTTTTTCAGTATTGATTAAATCACTGTCTATCCATACAATAGATAGATGTCCCCTCCATGTCCCCTCATTGCCATAATGCTCCTTCCCTCTACTCCACGGACTATAACAAAGGAGAATAAAACAGAATTCATGGCTGTGATGTAATATCTCTTTGACAAAGTTGTTAATAATTAGTGCCAAATGACTCTTATTGATCTGATATCTTCTGAGTTATGCATAGTTGTTGTCTCTGTGCTTTGCTAGGGATTTTGTGTTCGATTTTTTTTTGCTGTAGACAAAAGGTTTTTGTTGTGGGGTTTTTTTGTTTGTTTTGTTTCCAATACGAGCCTTTTTAAGGCTTGGCATAGCTTGGGTATGGAATTAGACATGTCCTAGAAATCCTGGCACATTATGGGAGAAAGATGGTCTAAAATGAGGATGTAGGGCTGTGATGATAGATTAGACAATTTGTGACAGCAAGAAAGATCCTTCCATATACAGACAAAAAAAGTTTTCACGAAAACAGGAACATTTCAGAGGCGTCCAAGACCCAAGTTTCCTTCCTTCATGAATGAAATGCTCTTTTCCCTCCCTGAGCTCTCCAGCCTCTCCCATCAATGCTTATTTCCTCTGGAGAGGAAAGACATTGCATGGTGCTCTGGTGGTTCTGTGTTAAACCATTCTCAAGTTCCAGTCCTATTCACTATAGTGGCTAATTGCAGAGTATGCCACTGGCTGTAGCCTCCACATGGATGTATCCTGCAATTTGCCACACTTTTACAGGGGTGATGATGCATGTCTTGCTGTTTCATTTCCCTGTCTTGACTCTCATGTACATCTGCATAGATGTATTTTTCTAAAGCTGTCACTTGGTAAAACATCACCACAACATCCCATGATCAATACAGCAGCTTGGGAAAAATACATACACTTACATATCTAGCAGCATAAATGAAATCTCTACCTCGTATTTCAGGCCAGGCAACAGGAGACAAATGGGGGAAAAAAAAGACAACCAAGAAAAATCAGATTTTCTATAATTATATAAATTACAGCTAGAATGACTGTAATCACCTAAAATGCCTCTGGGGAGTTGGATTAGCAGAAGACAATTTCTCAGATTCACACTCCAGGGTTTAAACCTACGGCTGGTATTCAGAATTAGACTACCAAACTGAAATAATTAACCCTTGGCAAGCTAAAATATGTAACTCAGAGGTGTACTATCTAACTGAAAGGGAGGAATATGCAATTGATGTTATTTTAAATTTCCAATGGATCTTAATATTTGACCAGGCCAGTCAGATGCACACTTCAGTCCAAACTGTGAGTATATTTAAAAGAAAAAAAACCCTTTCCACTCTCCCTCCTCTTAACAACCAATAATAAAGCAACAATCACCCAAATATCCCTTAAAACGGAATCCAAACTTCCTTCCGTAATGTATGTCTATTGCAAAGTGGATAATGAAAATACAGATTAAAAAAGATAGAGGACTAAAGCTGATTTGTAACAGAAGATGCTAAAATATTCTAAGGGAAATTCAAAAACTGCCTAGACATGTAAGCAGCGTGGGTGGTTAGGATATTAAAGTAGATATAAAGACAGAGAAATAAGAATGCCCTCTTTTGCTTTATTTTCTTCAGATGTCTGAGAGCGTTTTTTCTGGATAATGGAGAATGTCCCTAATGTAAGAAGTAAAATTCTCCAGGGGGGTTCCCTCCACACTTTCTAGTTTTGAGGTGAGATCACGGATGGGGCAGTGGAGAAGAGCANGATCATGGATGGAGAAGGAGAGTGAGCAGATCAGAGGTTACTGTTCCTCTGTGTGGATGTTTCCTTGGATTCAATAGTGTTCTTCTGTGCCTCACCTTGGATATCACACCAGCAAGT
The DNA here is from genome assembly GCA_013400515.1 of Erpornis zantholeuca. NCBI lineage: Eukaryota > Metazoa > Chordata > Aves > Passeriformes > Timaliidae > Erpornis > Erpornis zantholeuca. The sequence goes on along the minus strand of VZTN01031955.1, from coordinate 1,573 downwards.
ATCAAGGGATTGACCTTAAACAGAACTGTGAAGGCATAAAGTTGTATAATTATTATTCAAATCTCCTGCTTCTCTGTGCTGCAAGCTTTGCCTGAGTCTCGCCTCGTGCTTTGAATCCATTACGCTGCCAGAAATATCTAAAACTTGAAGCTGTTAGATCTGCTGCTATTGGTGAATCCTAGACGAGATGTTACTGTCTAAAAATGAAAACATCAATAATTCCCTTAATCATGGCAAAGTGTTTTTTCCATGTAGATATTGCTTTGAGAATAGAAGTTTGTATGAACAACATCAATCAGGGAGCTCACAGGAATGAATAACTTACAACCCCACCGGCAGCCACTATCGAAGATTAATGCTGATAAACACCACATTCAACAGAAGATGTGATTTCTGAAAACAAACCAATTTATTGGATTCCCTGACATATGTATTTTGTAGTCAACCATTGATTACTGACTCAGCTGATTCTGCTGGTCATTCATCACACGTGCTTATATAAAAGCTGAACTCTTCTCTTTGAGGACTTCATCTAATATACAGCACAATTACTTGTGAAGCAGTTCTGTTCCAGTTAAAAGGAATTACCTTTGGAAGCTGCAAGTTGAAGCGGCTCCATTTACATAGCACAAACGTGACAGGTACAGAGATGTTTTGTGGGGATAAGTATCATGAGTCAGAGAGGAAATGTTGGTGTTGAACTGTACTGAAAGTTTTGTGTTGGATACCAGGGATGACTCTTCACTGTTTGAAGAGAGTGTTGGACTTCATGACTTTAATTTTTATTTATGAAACAATGACAAAAAATGCTAGCAAAGAAGAAGGGAAATGTCTTGTCTTCTATCCCTTACTATATAAATACAGCATATTTCCATTCTATCTCCTCTCACATATACCTCCATAATCCTGAGGGGTTGGCATAAATATCAGGTCTGCAAGCAAATTAATGCAAAAGAAAGGATGTTAAATGGGTGAAATATTTGGATGAGATTTGTTTGAAGGAATGGTGGGATATTCCTAAACTGTTGTGAGGTTTTTCTTTATTTTCCTTAAACAGATAGGCTTTTTCAACCATCTCCTGAGTTTACAAAGGTACTTGAACAGGTGAGGGGCTCTGTGAGTTTCACACTTGGTGTTAGGCACAGGCTTGAGACACAAATGAATTAAACATTACTCCTGTTAGATAAAAAAGATTGGCTTGAATATATACTTTATTATTACAAGAGTTAGGGAAATGTCAATTTTCATTATAAACTTTATTTTCACATATAAGTTCATGCTGCTTATGTGATAAGGTTTTCTTGTTTTTGTTTGGTTTTTAACAAAAAACCCCATTGTCTCTGTCTTTTTAAAAGAAATGGCTGCTTCTTAATGCAGTGAGATTTTTCTTGATAATGACACAGCACATAATCCTGAAAGCCTGGGGGTAGAGTTTAACTATTTGAAAAAATGACCCTCTATACTATTATGATAACTAGAAGGCTTTGTGCTCAAATTCTGTTCCTTCCAAATAATGGAAAACAATTCAAAACTTGTTGCTTGGTCTGCTAGTTTTGGCTGGGGTAGGGTTAAT
>VZTN01031952.1:40004-51448 GCA_013400515.1 Erpornis zantholeuca | reverse complement strand
AGAGTGTCCCCACATCCCTGTGTGTCCCTGTCCCCCTGTGCTCCCCGTGCTGCTCCGGTGCCCCCAGGAGGAATGAGCCTCCCTAAAGCTCAGGGAGGAGCGACAAGAGTGTCCCCACATCCCTGTGTCCCTGTCCCCCCGTGCTCTCCGTGCCACTCCAGTGCCCCCGGGAGGAATGAGCCCCCCTAAAGCCCAGGGTGGAGCCACGAGAGTGTCCCCACATCCCTGTGTCCCTGTCCCCCCGTGCTCCCCGTGCTGCTCCGGTGGCCCCGGGCACTGCAGCCCCGCTCTGTGTTGCAGTGCGGAGCCATGCCTGCGAGCCCGATCAGTTTGGGAAGCCTGGAGGCTGCTCGGACATCTGCCTGCTGGGGAACAGCCACAAGAGCCGGACCTGCCGCTGCCGCTCCGGGTTCAGCCTGGGCAGCGACGGGAAGTCCTGCAAAAGTGAGTGCTGGTCCTCCTGGGGGGAATATGGAGCTGGAGCCATGGGCTCTGCGTTCTCTGACCCCACAACAGCCCCCATGCCATGTGTCACCCCTGTGGCACTGCCCTGGCCCGGCTGGTGGCCACAGCTGTCCCTGTGCCTCCACAGAGCCCGAGCACGAGCTGTTCCTGGTGTATGGGAAGGGACGCCCTGGCATCATCCGCGGGATGGACATGGGCGCCAAGGTGCCGGACGAGCACATGATCCCCATCGAGAACCTCATGAACCCCCGGGCCCTGGACTTCCACGCTGAGACCGGCTTCATCTACTTCGCCGACACCACCAGCTACCTCATCGGGCGCCAGAAGATCGACGGCACGGAGCGGGAGACCATCCTGAAGGATGGTGCGTGGCCGAGGGGCCCGGCCTGTGCCCGCGGGGCTGGGCATCCATCATCCCGATGGGTTTGGGTCAGGATCGGGCACCGTTCACGGCTGTGGCTTCCTCCTTTCCCCTCCTCGCTGGTGACGAACACTCTCTCCGCTTTTCCCCCCAAAGGCATCCACAATGTGGAAGGGATAGCCGTGGACTGGATGGGGAACAACCTGTACTGGACGGATGATGGCCCCAAGAAGACGATCAGCGTGGCACGGCTGGAGAAGGCCGCCCAGACGCGGAAGACGCTGATCGAGGGGAAGATGACTCACCCCCGTGCCATCGTGGTGGACCCCCTGAACGGGTGCGGGTGCCCAGATGGGCAGGGCTTGGCTGGTGGGGCCACGGGGATGTGGTTGGGTCTTGTGGTAGCCAGGCCAGGGCTCAGCTTGGTGTCCGTGGCAGGTGGATGTACTGGACAGACTGGGAGGAGGATCCCAAGGACAGCAAGAGGGGCAAGATCGAGAGGGCCTGGATGGATGGTTCCAACCGCAACATCTTCATCACCTCCAAGACCGTCCTGTGGCCCAACGGGCTGAGCCTGGACATCCCGGCCAAGATCCTGTACTGGGTGGATGCGTTCTACGACCGCATCGAGATGGTTTATCTCAACGGCACCGAGAGGAAGGCGAGTGGGGGTCTGGGTTGATGTCCAGGCCCTGAGACACTGACCACCCACAGCGCTGGGGCAGCCGAGCCCTGGCCTCTCTCCTCTCCACTCCCATCACGCCTGTCCCTCTCCCTGAGCACCCATCCCAGCTAACGGAGCCTCTCCGCCTCCCCAGATTGTGTACGAGGGCCCGGAGCTGAACCATGCCTTCGGGCTGTGCCACTACAGCAACTTCCTGTTCTGGACCGAGTACCGCAGCGGCAGCATCTACCGCCTGGACCAGGCCTCCAAGGCCGTGAGCCTGCTCCGCAACGAGCGCCCGCCCATCTTCGAGATCCGCATGTACGACGCGCAGCAGCAGCAAGGTGCGAGGGCTTGGTGGGGCTGGGGTCGGAGGGATGGGGCTGGGGGCCGAGTCTGAGCTGCCTAAGCAGCCCCCGCGCCTCGTTTTGTTTCCTTTCAGCCCTCCCCGTGCGCCTCGTTTTGCTTTCTTGTTGCTCGTGCTCTGCCCTTCCAGCCTTCCCTCTTTTTCCCACCCCGATTCCATCAGGCTCTGTGCCCCCTGAGGGATCCCTGTGGCCTCCCCTGGGGTCTCCAGCTGGCTTCCAGCTGTGGCTGCTGCTGGGGGAGTCCAAGGAGCCAGGGGCACCCAGCACCCTCGTGGGTCCGTGGGGATCCCTGGGCACCGAGGTGCCATCTCCTTCACCCCTTTGCCTCCGCAGTGGGCTCCAACAAATGCCGTGTCAACAACGGGGGCTGCAGCAGCCTGTGCCTGGCCACCCCCCGGGGCCGCCAGTGCGCCTGTGCCGAGGACCAGATCCTGTCGACAGACTCTGTCACCTGCGAGGGTAGGCTGGGACCCTCACGGGGACCCTCTTTCCCTCACGGGAAGCTGTGCTTGGTCACCTGGATAAAACCCTGCCTGTGCTTTCCCCTGGGCAGCCAACCCCTCGTACATCCCCCCGCCGCAGTGCCAGCCCGGAGAGTTCGCCTGCAAGAACAACCGCTGCATCCAGGAGCGCTGGAAATGCGACGGCGACAACGACTGCCTGGACAACAGCGACGAAGCCCCCGAGCTCTGCCGTGCGTGACCCCTCCTGCGCAGTGGGGTTGGGGATGAGGCTCCCCCAGATGTGGGGGGCAGTGGTTGGGGCAGGGTCAGGCAGCCAGGAGGCCTCTGTCCCCTCTCCAGCTTGAGGAGAGGAGGGGGGTGTAGGAGGAAAATGTCGATTGAGATTCTGATCCCAAGTTTGAGGTTCCAGCCCTTTTCTGTCCCAGTTTTTCTCTTTGTTGGATGTAGAGGAGGGATGGGATGGGATGGGATGAGGGGCAGGTCCTGAGTGTGTTTTCCCCCTGCAGACCAGCACACCTGCCCTTCGGACCGCTTCAAGTGCAAGAACAACCGCTGCATCCCCAACCGCTGGCTCTGCGACGGGGACAACGACTGCGGGAACAACGAGGACGAGTCCAACTCCACCTGCTCAGGTGAGGACCCTGCCTCATCCTCAGGGAGTCCTGGGAGAGCCTGTGCTGAGCCACAGCCTGAAGTTTTGGGGTCTCACACGTGCCTGCACCCACCTTGGCTGCAGTGTGAGGTTTGGAGTCTCGCGTGTGCCTGCGCCCACTTTGGCTTCGCACCTGGGCCCTGCAGGAGCCCGGGGGGTTGTTGCCCACCTTCCCCTGACAAAACAAGGACCACTAACACTCCATCTGTCCCTCCTGGCCAGCCCGGACCTGCTCCCCCAACCAGTTCTCCTGTGCCAGCGGCCGCTGCATCCCCATCTCCTGGACGTGTGACCTGGACGATGACTGTGGGGACCGCTCCGACGAGTCTGCCTCGTGCGGTGAGCCGGGACTGGGAGCACTGGGGGGCACTGGGGCCCTCCACAGGGCTGTTGGGGTGGGCATGAGGTGTCCCCCGTGCTGACAGTGCCTCTGCCTCCTTCTCCTCAGCCTACCCGACCTGCTTCCCTCTGACGCAGTTCACCTGCAACAACGGGCGCTGCATCAACATCAACTGGCGCTGTGACAACGGTGAGGACCCTGCTGTGCTCCCCAGGGGATGGCGAGACCCAAGGCGTGGGGGTGGCCTGGCAGGGACCCCATTTTGCCAATTTGGGCCAGTTCTCAGCATGTGCCGAAGGGCAGAGCCCAGGCCCCAAGGGGAGTGGGCATGAGCCAAAGCTGAGCCCATCCTGCAGCCCCCAGCCCCGTATTTCCCTTGGCTGCGCTGGGGCACGGAGAGCTGCAGGAATAACCTGGCAGGGATTGTTCCAGACCTTCCAAAGGTCTGCCCTTTTCCAAAACTCTTGGTGCTGGAACCAAGTGTGGCATGGCAAGAGCTGCTGGTGGGGGTGAGCCAGGTCCTGCAGCCCTAGGGAAGGCAGGAGAGCTCTCCCAGCCAACTCCCATCTGCCCTCAGATCTTTCCAGGGCCAGGCTTTGCCCCAAGGTTCCTTTCCTTTCTTTTCCTTTCCTTTCCTTTCCTTTCCTTTCCTTTCCTTTCCTTTCCTTTCCTTTCCTTTCCTTTCCTTTCCTTTCCTTTCCTTTCCTTTCCTTCTTTCCCACAAGTTTATTTCAGTCTTTGAGCTGCTCTGCCTTGTTAGGAATAATTAGTGGCTTCAGAGCAGGCGAGACGCTGGTGCCTGGCTGAGCGGAGCTGTGGGTTCAGGACTCTCCTTGGAGTCTTCCTGAGCTCCCTTGGAGCTGGCCCTGCCAAGGGCCTGTCCCTTCTCCTGGGATCCCCCACCGTGGCAGCCAGGCCGTGGTGTGGAGCCCCTCGTGAGCTTTGCCAGGTGCCCACGGCAGGAGCTGCCAGCACCATGAAGGTCCCCCCATCCTGGCTGCCCTTCGCTCCCTCAGCACCCTGCGCTGCTTCTGGTCTCGTCTCCCGGGCTGCCTGGTGCCTCTGCGTGTGCGTGTGTGTGCGTGTGTGTGTGCGTGTGCGTGTCCGTGTGTGTGTCCGTGTCCGTGTCCGTGTCCGTGTCCGTGTCCGTGTCCGTGTCCGTGTCCGTGTCCGTGTCCGTGTCCGTGTCCGTGTCCGTGTCCGTGTCCGTGTCCGTGTCCGTGTCCGTGTCCGTGTCCGTGTCCGTGTCCGTGTCCGTGTGTCCGTGTCCGTGTCCTGTCCCCGTCCCGGTGTCTCTGTGCCGCCCGCTGTGCGTGTGCCATGTTTGTCACCGTGCCGTGTTGTGTTTGTCACCGTGCCCACACTCCTGTCTGGTGGTTCTGTGTTTCAGAAAAAGATTGTGGGGATGGCTCTGACGAAAAGAACTGTCCAAAGCCTACCGGTTAGTGCATAGATCAACATGCACCAGACCCCCCACCTGGCCCCCCGAGCCCCCAGACCTGCCCCCTCCAGAGGGCTGTGAGCCCCAGGGGCTGCTGCTCCGGACACTGGCAATGCCCCCTGTCCTCTCTGGCACTGCCCCCTGTGCCTCCAGCAATGTCCCTGGTGCCTCTGGCACCGCCCCCTGTGCCTCTGGCAATGTCCCTGGTGCCTCTGGCAATGCCCCTGGTGCCTCTGGCACTGCCCCCTGTGCCTCCAGCAATGCCCCTGGTGCCTCTGGCAATGCCCCTGGTGCCTCTGGCAATGCCCCTGGTGCCTCTGGCAATGTCCCTGGTGCCTCTGGCAATGCCCCTGATGCCTCTGGCAGTGTCTCTGGCGCCTCTGGCAATGTCCCTGGTGCCTCCAGCAATGCCCCCTGTGCCTCTGGCAATGTCCCTGGTGCCTCTGGCAATGCCCCTGGTGCCTCTGGCAATGCCCTCATCCTCTTCAGCCTTGCCCCTGTGCCTCTGGCACTGTCTCCATCCTCTCTTGCAATGCCCCTGTGCCTCTGGCAATGTCCTCCAGCTCCCCAGCAGCAGGAGGGATGTGCCAGGTNGGCAATGCCCCTGGTCCCTCTGGCACTGCCCCTGGGTCCTCTGGCAATGTCCCTGGTGCCTCTGGCAATGCCCCTGATGCCTCTGGCAGTGTCTCTGGCGCCTCTGGCAATGTCCCTGGTGCCTCCAGCAATGCCCCCTGTGCCTCTGGCAATGCCCTCATCCTCTTCAGCCTTGCCCCTGTGCCTCTGGCACTGTCTCCATCCTCTCTTGCAATGCCCCTGTGCCTCTGGCAATGTCCTCCAGCTCCCCAGCAGCAGGAGGGATGTGCCAGGTGCCAGGGAGCCTCTGTTCCTCCCAGCTCACCAAGCAGAGCCACTGGGGAAGCTCCTCTTGGTGGGAGCCTGCAGAGGTCAAGGGCTGCAGCTGCAGGAGCTGAGCTGCTGGTGAGGCCACGTGGCAGCTGGCAGTGCCATCGTCACCATCAGTGCCACTGTCCCCATCAATGCCATGGTCCCTGTCCGTGCCATCATCCCTATCAATGCCATTGCCCCATCAGTGCCATTGTCACCATCAGTGACATCGTCCTCATGAGTGCCATTGTCTCCATCAATGCCATCATACCTGTCTGTGCCATTGTCCCCATCAGTGCCATCATCCCCATCAATGCCATTGTCTCCATCAGTGTCATTGTCCCTATCAGTGCCATCGTCACCATCAGTGCTACTGTTCCCATCAATGCCATTGTCTCCATCAATGCTATCATCCCTATCAATGCCATTGCCCCATCAGTGCCATTGTCACCATCAGTGACATTGCCCCCATCAGTGCCATCATCCCCATCAATACCACCATCCACACCAGTGTCATTGTCCCTATCAGTGCCACCATCCCTCTCAGTGCCATCACCCCATCAGTGCCATCATCCTTGTGCCCATCCCGAGGCCCCAGGATGCAAATCCCCTTGCCCACTCTCAGGTGGGGGCATCCACAGCGGAGCCCCGTGGTGGTCCCCAGGCTGAGCCCCCCGTGCCAGGGGGGCTGCATTGCCAGTGTCCAGGTACCCTCAGACCAAACCTCCCCCTGCCCACAGGAGGCGTGGGGGTTTCCTCCAGGCAATCTGACCCCCCCCAACTGGCCTCCCCAGCCCCCCACAGGAGCTCCCATCTCCCAGCCCTGCTCCCCCCGGAGCGGAGACCCCCATAGCCCACGGCCCCCCAGGTTCATGGCTGATCTATGCAGTTTCTGTGTTTCATTTTCTCTGTGTGCTGCTGGTGCTGTGGCGAGCGGGGGGAGGGAGGGCTGGGGGTCTCCAGCCCAGGGCAGGGGTCCTGCCGCCAGGACTGAGGGGCTGCCGTCACCCCACGTCCTATCTGCTGGCGGGGTCTGTCCGGCCCCTGTTGTTCCCTGCTTCCCCCAGCGAGGGGTCTCTGCTGTCCTCCCTCCTGCCAGTCCCCTCCTGGCCGGGCACCTGCTGACCCCCTGCCCACCTCCCTTCCCTCTCCAGACAACGACTGTGGGGACAACAGCGACGAGGCTGGCTGCAGCCACTCCTGCTCCAGCAACCAGTTCAAGTGCAACAGCGGGCGCTGCATCCCCGTGCACTGGACCTGCGACGGCGACAACGACTGCGGCGACTACAGCGACGAGACCCACGCCAACTGCACCAACCAGGGTGAGCCCCGGCATGCCAGAGGGACCCCCAGCCACGGAGAGCTGAGCCCTGCCCCGAGCAGAGCCACCCTGCTTCCAGGCGGGGAATTCTGCCACCTTCTCAGTGCCCAGATCCTCCTCCCTCGGTGCCTCTGGGTGCCTCCAGCTCTTTCCTTGCTGGCTGAGTGCCTGGTGCCCCCAAGTCCCGGAGCCCCCCAGCTCCGTGGGGTGCAGGCAGTGAGCGATGCCCTCCCCACAGCCACGCGCCCGCCCGGGGGCTGCCACACGGATGAGTTCCAGTGCCGGCTGGACGGGCTGTGCATCCCCATGCGCTGGCGCTGCGACGGTGACACGGACTGCATGGACTCCAGCGATGAGAAGAACTGCGAGGGGGTCACCCACGTCTGCGACCCCAACGTCAAATTCGGCTGCAAGGACTCGGGTGAGAGCAGGGGAAGGGAAAGGGGAACCCACCTGGGGGTGCTGGGCTGTCCTCGGTGCCGGGGTGATGGGGAAACGCAAGCGGCCAACCCACAAACCACAACCCTGATGGATGGTGTCATCCTCAGGTGCCTTCTCCTTCCTCTGAAGAAGGGGCTGGGACACACTTTGGTGGGTTGGGGACAAGGCTGGAGGGACATCAGCTCTGGGGCTGCCCCTCTGTGCCTCGCCTTGACCTGTCCCAACTGCGCCAGCTCTGGTCCGACTTTTGGGGAGCCCTGAGCTACTCAAACACCTCCACACCCTCTGTGCCTGGGATAACATCTGGAAATGCCTGGAATAACAACATCCCTTCTGCTCCTGCTGTGCCCCATCCCCATCCCCATCCCTTCCCCGTCAGCCCGGTGCATCAGCAAGGCCTGGGTCTGCGACGGGGACAGCGACTGCGAGGACAACTCCGACGAGGAGAACTGCGAGTCCCTGGTGTGCAAACCCCCCTCGCACACCTGTGCCAACAACACCTCCATCTGCCTGCCCCCTGAGAAGCTCTGCGATGGCTCCGACGACTGCGGCGATGGCTCCGACGAGGGCGAGCTCTGCGGTGAGCGCGGGGCTGAGTGCGGGGACGCGGGGTGAGCTGGGAGCAGGACATGAGGAGGTGACAAACATGTCCCCATGTCCCTGTCCTGTCCCCGCAGACCAGTGTTCCCTCAACAATGGTGGCTGCAGCCACAACTGTACGGTGGCCCCCGGTGAGGGCATCGTGTGCTCCTGTCCCCTGGGCATGGAGCTGGGCGCCGACAACAAGACCTGCCAGATCCAGAGCTACTGCGCCAAGCACCTCAAGTGCAGCCAGAAGTGCGAGCAGGACAAGTACAATGTCAAGTGCTCCTGCTACGAGGGCTGGATGCTGGAGCCTGACGGCGAGAGCTGCCGCAGCCTGGGTGCGTTTTGGGGGGGCACCAAGGGCTGGTAGCAGCCCCCCCCCAGCTGCCTCAGGGGGGTTTTTTCTTCTTGTGGAGCTGGGGGCTGTGCTGATGGATGTGTCTGGGTGCTGGTGGGATCTGTGTGGTGACAGTGGGGTTGGGGCTGGGTATGCTTGTCCTCTGTGTTGTCCCTGCCCTCTGACCCTGCTCTGCTTCCCCCAGACCCCTTCAAGCCGTTCATCATCTTCTCCAACCGCCACGAGATCCGGCGCATCGACCTGCACCGGGGCGACTACAGCGTGCTGGTGCCCGGGCTGCGCAACACCATCGCCCTGGACTTCCACCTCAACCAGAGCTCCCTGTACTGGACTGACGTGGTGGAGGACAAGATCTACAGGGGGAAGCTGCTGGAGAACGGGGGTGAGGAGCCTGGGTTTGGGGGGGCTGCTGGGAGGGAAGGCAGGGGTGCAGGTCTGGGGTCAGTGGTTCCGTGGCACCCCACGGCGATGCGGCAGCTGAAGCTCTCAGGCCTGATAGGGATCCTCTTCTGCTCTCATTATGCAGGAGTTAATTAGCATTCCCAGCGCTTCCCTGCTGGTAATTGCAGCCCAGCAGCTGGGCACAGAGAGGACCTCCCCCCCTCCCTGATCAGTGCTGCTCCTGCAGGAGCCCAGTGCCAGGACTAGGGATGGGGGCTGAGCCCTTTGGGGTCTGACCATGGATGGGGGCTGAGCCCTTTGGGATTTGGACCACAGACAGGGATGGTTCAGGCCCTGTTTGGGGAGGACATGTCCCCCCACCATCAACCCCAGCTAAGCTGGGTGGAGCTGTTGAGGATTCGGGGGTGGTGGTGCTGGGTGGGCTGGGGAAGGGGCACCAGCCTGATCACTTGCCCTGTGCCCCACAGCTCTGACCAGCTTCGAGGTGGTGATTCAGTACGGCCTGGCCACCCCCGAGGGATTGGCCGTGGACTGGATCGCCGGCAACATCTACTGGGTGGAGAGCAACCTGGACCAGATCGAGGTGGCCAAGCTGGATGGCACCATGCGGACCACGCTGCTGGCAGGGGACATCGAGCACCCCCGCGCCATCGCCCTGGACCCTCGCTATGGGTGAGGCGGGAGGGGACAGCGCTCACTGGGACACCCCTGTGGGACCTGGCGGGGAGACGAGGCCAGGGGCTCCTGTCCTTGCTCACTGTCCCTCCTGGCAGGATCCTGTTCTGGACGGACTGGGATGCCAGCCTGCCCCGCATCGAGGCTGCCTCCATGAGCGGCGCGGGCCGACGCACCATCCACAAGGAGACAGGCTCGGGGGGGTGGCCCAACGGGCTCACGGTCGACTACCTGGAGAAGAGGATCCTCTGGATCGATGCCAGGTAGGGCCAGGACACCTCTCTCTGTCTCCCCTCTCTGTCCCTCCCAGTCTGGACCTTCCCTTTGCTCCTGGGCTGGGAGCGAGAGGCCCTCGTGCCCTGGGGTGTGTTTGTATCTCCAGCACGTGCCAGCCCTTGCTCGGGGTTTTCTCCCCTGTGGATCCCTGGTGTAAATCAGTTGTAAATCCCACAGCTGCTTAGACCCTGCTGCTGGGTTAAAGACCCTGCGCTGCCCCCTCCCCACCTCCCTCACCCTCCTTCATCTGCCCCCGGCACAGGTCGGACGCCATCTACTCAGCCCTGTATGACGGCACGGGGCACATCGAGGTGCTGCGGGGGCACGAGTACCTGTCCCACCCCTTCGCCGTCACCCTCTACGGGGGGGAGGTGTACTGGACCGACTGGCGCACCAACACCTTGGCCAAGGCCAACAAGTGGACGGGGCACAACGTGACCGTGGTGCAGAGAACCAACACGCAGCCCTTTGACCTGCAGGTGTATCACCCCTCCCGGCAGCCCCTGGGTGAGGCTGGGGGAGTGCAGGTTGGGGGGGACGGGGTGGGGGGACCACGGGGGGTGATGTTGGTGCTTGGTCTGCACCCACCCACGCCCGCTTGGATGCTGCTCTCATCGCCGTGGCTGCCCCTTTGCTTCCATCAGGGGATGAGGGTGATGGTCTGAACTCCCTGGTGGGGCAGGCAGGGTCTGGGGTGGGGCTGCAGCTCTTGGGGACCTCCCGGGTGGGTGGAACGTCACTGAGTGCTGTCCCCTTGGCAGCTCCTAATCCCTGCGAAGCCAACGGGGGCAAAGGGCCGTGCTCCCACCTCTGCCTCATCAACTACAACCGCACCCTCTCCTGTGCCTGCCCCCACCTCATGAAGCTGGACAAGGACAACACCACCTGCTATGGTAGGGGTCTGCCTGGAGGGGCCGGGGGGGACGAGCAGGTGCTCCGGAGCCGAGATCCCACCGCCGCCCTTCTCCTTCTTCCCGCAGAGTTCAAGAAGTTCCTGCTTTATGCGCGGCAGATGGAGATCCGGGGCGTGGACATCGACAACCCCTACTACAACTACATCATCTCCTTCACCGTGCCCGACATCGACAACGTCACCGTGGTGGACTACGACGCTTTGGAGCAGCGCATTTACTGGTCAGATGTCCGCACCCAGACCATCAAGAGAGCCTTCATCAACGGCACCGGCGTGGAGACCGTCGTCTCTGCAGGTGGGTGTGTGGGGCTGCCAGAACTGGGAACCCCACAGCCCTCCAGAGCCTGAGATCAGCCCTCCCTCTTCATCTGAGCACCATCCCAGCCCCGTCCTCGCCGCTGACGAGCTCCCGTTGCCTTGCAGACCTGCCCAACGCTCACGGCCTCTCCGTGGATTGGGTTTCCAGAAACCTCTTCTGGACCAGCTACGATGCCAACAAGAAGCAGATCAATGTGGCGCGGCTGGACGGCTCCTTCAAGAACGCCGTGATCCAGGGGCTGGACAAGCCCCACTGCCTGGTGGTGCACCCACTGCGGGGGTGAGCGCGGCGGGGCTGGGGCCGCGGGGAGGAGGTGTGTGCTGGCACAGGTGTGTGTGTGGGCACAGGTGTGTGCGGGCACAGGTGTGTGTGTGCGGGCACAGGTGTGTGCGGGCACAGGTGTGCGCAGGTGTGTGGGGGCACAGGTGTGTGCGGGCACAGGTGTGTGTGCAGGCACAGGTGTGTGTGGGCACAGGTGTGTGTGGGCACAGGTGTGCACAGGTGTGTGGGGGCA
>VZTN01031952.1:18946-39372 GCA_013400515.1 Erpornis zantholeuca | reverse complement strand
AGACATGGGTGTGCACAGATGTGTGTGTGTGCGGGCACAGGTGTGTGTGCAGGCACAAGCATGCACAGGTGTGTGTGTGTGTGGGTACAGGTGTGCACAGGTGTGTGTGTGGGCCTGGGTGTGCACAGGTGTGTGTGTGATGTGCCCACGTGTGCTGGGGGACAGAACACGCTCCTGCGTGTCAGCGTGCAGGAGGTGTGTGACCGGGCACAGGGGTGCTGTGTGTCCCTACCAGCTGTGACAGGTGTGCCCCCACCAGTGTGTGCCACCCCAGGGCTTTGGGAGGGGACAAGGGGCTGTGGGGCTGCCCAGGCTGTGCCACGAGCAGGCGAGGGGCTCTGCGGGGCTGGGAGGGTGCAGGGGGGCGCTGGCCCTGTGCCCCCTCACCCATTGTCCCCTCCCCTTGCAGGAAGCTGTACTGGACAGACGGGGACAACATCAGCGTGGCCAACATGGATGGCACCAACCGCACGCTCCTCTTCACCAACCAGAAGGGACCTGTTGGTACGGAGCCCTCCGTGTCCCCCAGTGTCCCCCCCCTCACCTTGCTGTCCTGCACGGCCTCCAGTCCCCACTCTGGCTCCTGCTGGGTCGCTGTGACCTCACTTGCTTGCTCNCACCCCCACCTCCCTCTCTGTGCTGCTCCCTGTGTGCCACCACTGCAGTGACATTCCTGTCCTTTCCAGGCCTGGCCATTGACTACCCGGAGAGCAAACTGTACTGGATCAGCTCTGGCAATGGCACCATCAACAGGTGTGACCTGGACGGTGGCAACCTGGAGGTGATCGAATCCGTGCGGAGCCAGCTGAGCAAGGCCACAGCCTTGGCCATCATGGGTGAGCAGGGCTGGCCAAGGGGGACACCTTTCCTGTCGGTGTAGGTTGGAAATGGGACAGGGGTTTGGTTCAGGCAGATGTTCCAGGAGCTTTTTATTATTTCATTCAGGCATCAGTCTCATTTACAGAAGGTGAGACACAAAAGATGGTACACAGCTCACGCCTGCGCCCACAACCCAAAATCTCTTTGTTACAGAACATTCTTAAAAGTTTTTTAGCCAATAGAGTTCTTCTAAAGTTTACAGACAACTGTTTTAACCAGTCAGCAAAAAGCACACCCACACCTGCTACAAACAATGCTCGCTTGTATGCCTTATAATGACAATGCACAGTGTTCCACTATTAAGCTTAAAACTCCACTATGGTGTTAAACATATTTTCTGCAGCTTCAAAACTTATCTGAGCCAAACCTAGAAACACTAACCCTTGTTCAGTGTCCTTGTTTACTAGATAATTGTATCTTCTTCTACCTTCCGGCTTTTGCAGTCGCAGCTGAACCGAAAATCTTTTATACCGAAACTCGTTTTTTTCACTCTATCTGAAAGCTTTCTCACTTCTTGCATTTCCCACACTTTCCCTGCCTCCTGGCCCTTCCTGAGCTCTCATCTGGGGCAGGGNATAGAGTGCTTGTAAAGTTTACAGACAACTGTTTTAACCAGTCAGCAAAAAGCACACCCACACCTGCTACAAACAATGCTCGCTTGTATGCCTTATCATGACAATGCACAGTGTTCCATTATTAAGCTTAAAACTCCACTATGGTGTTAAACATATTTTCTGCAGCTTCAAAACTTATCTGAGCCAAACCTAGAAACACTAACCCTTGTTCAGTGTCCTTGTTTACTAGATAATTGTATCTTCTTCTACCTTCCGGCTTTTGCAGTCGCAGCCGAACCGAAAATCTTTTTTACCGAAACTCGTTTTTCTCACTCTATCTGAAAGCTTTCTCACTTTTTGCATTTCCCACACTTTCCCTGCCTCCTGGCCCTTCCTGAGCTCTCATCTGGGGCAGGGAGGGGATGGGGAGCGCTGCCTCACGCTCCTGCCTTTCTCCCTGGCAGGGGACAAGCTGTGGTGGGCTGACCAGGCCTCCGAGAGGATGGGCACCTGCAACAAGAAGGATGGCACGGAGGTGACGGTGCTGCGCAACAGCACCACGCTGGTGATGCACATGAAGGTGTACGACGAGAGCATCCAGCAAGGTCAGTGCGGGGTCCTGGGGCAGAGACCCCACGGGGCTGGGCAGTGCCTCGGTCACTCCGTGGTGGCTCTGACAGCTGACCCAAGCCTGGTCCTTGTCCTCGTGCCAGGTCTGTGCTGGCTGGTACAGGGTGCCCACACCTCCTGTGGGTGCTGCCCCAGCCCAGGTGAGGGCACCCCGGCTCCCCTGTAGCCCCTCACCCTCTTTTCTCTGCCGCAGTCGGGACCAACCCCTGCAGCCAAAACAACGGGGACTGCTCTCAGCTGTGCCTCCCCACCTCGGAGACCTCCCGCTCCTGCATGTGCACGGCAGGCTACAGCCTCAAGAGCGGGCAGCAATCCTGTGAAGGTGTGTGCCTGTCCCCTCCCTGTGCCACCCCTGGGAGCAGCGAGACCCCATGGCCACCCTCTGGCCATGCCCGCGGTCACCCCGGCTGGTGACCCCTCGCTCTGGCTGCTCCTCCCCACTGCTCTGCATCCCATGTCGCTGCGGGAGGGTGCTGGGGACCAGAGGGACACCAGGGGGCTGGGAGGGGTTGTGGGCTCGGGTGGCAGCAAGCCCCTCGCATGGGCTGTCCCCAGTGAGCATGGGGGCACTGCCCAGCCACTGAGGGCATCACGGGAGGAGGGGAGGGGGACTGCAGTGGGACCTCCCCCCCCCACCCAGGGAGAGGTGGGACCCTCGCTGCGGGCAGCGGGTTTGGCTCACCGGGAGCGGGGCCAGGCACAGAGCTCGCTCTGCAGATCCCCCCCGGGCACTGCCAGGGCCTCTCAAAGGCTGTTTGTGTGCAGAGTGTTCCGGGCGGTTCTGGGGGGGGGTGGTTGGCAGAGCTCTGCACCATCTGGGTCAGGGCAGGGGCTGAATAACAAGTGCTGCCCTGACCCAGATGCGCNTGGGAAGGGGCCTCGCTTGTGCCCCCCCTCTAGAGCAGGCCAGGACCCTGGAACGGGCTGTGCCAGGGGGTCTCAGCCCCCAGGGAGGTCTGAGAAGCCTGCTGGGGCTCCTGCTCCTCCCCTGTCACATTTTCCATGGTGGAGGGACAGCCTGTGGGTTTTGGGGTGTGTCTGACTGTCCCCACACCTGTGTCACAGGCGTTGGCTCCTTCCTGCTGTACTCGGTGCACGAGGGGATCCGGGGCATTCCCCTGGACCCCAACGACAAGTCGGACGCTCTCGTGCCGGTGTCGGGGACCTCCCTGGCTGTGGGAATCGACTTCCATGCAGGTGATGTGGGGTTGGGAACAGGACAGGGGACAGGGAGCATGAGGGGCTGTCACAGACCCCCCTTCAGCAGTGCTTTGCCCTGGAACATCCCCTGGGCAGGATTTCAGGGCCTTGGGGTGCAGGTTTTTACCATTCTGGAGTGACCAGAAGTGATCTCTGACTCGTCCCCTCTCTGACTCGTCTCTCAGAGAATGACACCATTTACTGGGTGGACATGGGCCTGAGCACCATCAGCCGAGCCAAGCGGGACCAGACGTGGCGCGAGGATGTGGTGACCAACGGCATTGGGCGCGTGGAGGGCATCGCCGTGGACTGGATCGCTGGTGGGATGGGGCTCTGGAGCTGGGGGCACTGAGGGCAGCGGGGCTTCCGTGGGGTTTTACCATCCCCTCTTGCAGGAAACATCTACTGGACGGACCAGGGCTTCGATGTCATCGAGGTGGCCAGGCTGAACGGGTCCTTCCGCTACGTGGTCATCTCGCAGGGGCTGGACAAGCCAAGGGCCATCACAGTCCATCCGGAGAAGGGGTGAGACACTGCCCCAGAGAGGGGCATCACCTGCGGGGTGGGCACAGGGTGAGACCCCCGCAGCTCCTGGCAGAGCTGTGCGTGTGCACGCAGCAGGGAAGGACTTGCAAGTCTCCTGCCACACCAAGAAGTCCAAACCCTGGGTTTAACACTCCTTTCACTGATGGGCCCAACTCCCTGGGAGCCCCTTGGGACTTGGTGGGTGCCAGCACCTCAGAAAATCCAAGCAGAGCCTCCCCAGGCTGCCTCCAGCTTTGGAGAGAGCCCCAGGGAGAGGAGGAGAGGTGTTTGGGTCTGGGGAGGGATGGAGGCGATGCCAGGTCCGGGAGTGGGCAGGGTCTGGACTGAGGCCCTGGGGTGGGGGGAGGAATGGGGTGGTGTCTGTCCTTTACTGCAATGGCCAGAGGGGCCAGGATGCTGCTCCTGGTGACATCCCTGTGGTGACATCTCTGTGGTGATGCCCCTGATGCTTTAAATGGCTCCCTAGAAACAGAGACCAGGCAGGAATAAAGGAATAAAGGAATAAAGGAATAAAGGAATAAAGGAATAAAGGAATAAAGGAATAAAGGAGGGATTGATTGGAAAGGCCTTCAGAGGTCACACTCTGGGCTCCAGAGGCTCCTGCCTCAGTGTATCCCAACATGGACAAGGACAGCTCCCGAGTTCTTCCCACTTGGATCTCAGCATCAATTCCCCAAGCAGAAGCCAGGCAAGGATGGAATTTGGCCAAGCTTGCCCCCCTGTCCCCAGGATTGTGGTTTGCAGTTGTTGGGCCTAGGAGGGTGTGGGTGTCCTTGGAGAGCTGGAGAGGCTTTGTTGTGTGTGTGTGAGCATGAGAGAACAGCACTGAACGAGCTCCAGGGAGCTGCAGAGTGACACTGGGCAGGGCAGGGTTGGGAAAATATCAAAGTTCAAACCTAAGGAATCACGCCTGTGGTGACATCCCTGGGGTGACACCCTTGTGGTGACATCCCTGCTGTCCCCTCAGGTACCTGTTCTGGACAGAGTGGGGGCAGTACCCCCGCATCGAGCGCTCACGCCTGGACGGCACCGAGCGGATGGTGCTGGTCAACGTCAGCATCAGTTGGCCCAATGGGATCTCCGTGGACTACGAGGTACAGTTGGCATCCAGTGCCAGTCTCAAGGGTCCCTGTGTCTTGCTGGTGGGGACGTGATTGCCCTCCTTGGGGCTTCAGGATGGTTGAACCCATGCCAACGGGGATGTTCTCCCATCCCCGCAGGACGGGAAGCTGTACTGGTGTGATGCCCGGACAGACAAGATCGAACGGATTGACCTGGAGACAGGCGAGAACCGGGAGGTTGTCCTGTCCAGCAACAACATGGACATGTTCTCCGTGTCAGTCTTTGAGGAATACATCTACTGGAGCGACAGGTGTGGTGCCAAGGGGGCTGGGGGCTGCTTGGAGGGTGGGGGTGATGCCTTAAATGGCTCCCTAGAAACAGAGAGCAGGCAGGGATAAAGGAATGATTGGAAAGGCCTTCAGAGGTCACACTCTGGGCTCCAGAGGCTCCTGCCTCAGTGCATCCCAACATGGACAAGGACAGCTCCCGAGTTCTTCCCACTTGGATCTCAGCATCAATTCCCCAAGCAGAAGCCAGGCAAGGATGGAATTTGGCCAAGCTTGCCCCCCTGTCCCCAAGCTTGTGGTTTGCAGTTGTTGGGCCTAGGAGGGTGTGGGTGTCCTTGGAGAGCTGGAGAGGCTTTGTTGTGTGTGTGTGAGCATGAGAGAACAGCACTGAACGAGCTCCAGGAACTTGAGAGTTCCACTGGGCAGTACAGGAGTGGGAAAATATAAAAGTTGAAACCTAAGGCATCAGGAGGAGCCGCTGGGTGCTGTGGTGAGGTGGGGAAGGGTCCTGCACCAGTCCCTCAGTGACTCCATCCTCCTGCAGGACTCACGCCAACGGCTCCATCAAGAGAGGCAACAAGGACAATGCCACCGAGTCGGTGTCGCTGAGGACTGGGATCGGCGTGCAGCTCAAGGACATCAAAGTCTTCAACCGGGCCCGGCAGAAGGGTAGGTCCGAGCATGGGGGCAGCTCCTCATGTGGGGAACAGGGATGGAAACGAACAGATCCCTCCGAGCCCATTCCTTCGTGTGGGGAGCAGGGATGGAAATGAACAGATCCCTCCAAGCCCATTCCTTCGTGTGGGGAACAGGGATGGAAACGAGCAGATCCCTCTGAGGCTGTTCCTTCGTGTGGGGAGCGGGGATGGAAATGAACAGATCCCTCCAAGCCCATTCCTTCGTGTGGGGAGCGGGGATGGAAACGAGCTCTGAGCCTGTTCCTTCCTCTGGGAGCGCTGAGAGCTGGAAGTGGCCAAACAGGTGCATCCTGCCCAGTGCCTCACCCAATCCCCCCTGTCCCCCCAACCAGGCACCAACGTCTGTGCCCAGAACAACGGGGGCTGCCAGCAGCTGTGCCTGTTCCGCGGCGGAGGGCAGAGGACGTGCGCCTGCGCCCACGGGATGCTGTCCGAGGACAGCGTGAGCTGCCGCGACTACGACGGGTACCTGCTCTACTCGGAGCGCACCATCCTCAAGAGCATCCACCTCTCGGACGAGAACAACCTCAACGCGCCCATCAAGCCCTTCGAGGACGCGGAGCACATGAAGAATGTCATCGCCCTGGCCTTCGATTACCGCTACGGCTCCAAGGGCAGCAACCGCATCTTCTACAGTGACATCCACTTCGGCAACATCCAGCAGATCAACGACGACGGCACCGGGCGCAAGACCATCGTGGAGAGTGAGTGGCACGGGGTTCTTCCCTCTGTGCCTGCCCTCAGACCCCTCTGTCTCTCCTTCCCCACCTCCTCCTGCACGCCCTCCCTTCCTGCCCAAGGGGTTTTGGTCCTTGGATGATGTGTTTTGTTGGAGGGGCAGTGGGCACAGGCTCGGCTCTGAGGTTTCTGGGGAGACTCTGGAAGAGGACACAGGCGCCAGGAGCAGCCTGCAGAGCTCGTTCTGGCACCGAGAGCATTGTCACGAGGCTCGGGCGGGCACGGCTTTAGAAACAGCAAAGTTGGCATCGGCTCTGTGCTCACACTCCCCTCCCGAGGCAGCACCCTGAGCCCTGATCCTCAGGGTGCCCAGCCCTGGCCGCACCTCCAGCCCTCACCTTGCACTTGGTTGGGTTTCTTGGCACCTGCAGCAGCTTCAAAGAGCTGCCGTTGGTGCCCCAGGAGCTCCCCGAGCCTTGGACGCGCTGCTAATGAGGGAATTCACAGCAGTGCTTTATCCCTGGGAGGGGAGAGCTCGGCCCAGCTCTCACACCGCCTCATTAAACCCTTTGCTGAGCATTAATGAGGGTGGGAGGATGGGTGCACAGCTCGAGTTCCCAGCTGGGAAGGGCTCCCTGGTCCCCACCAGTCTTTGCCTTGTCACTTTGTGCCCCAGGGGCTCAGCTGTCCCCTGGCAGAGGGAAACCCTGCCCTTCCCAAGCTGCTGCTGAGGACCCAGAGCAAGGTTTGGCTGGTGTGGAGCTTGAGAGCCAAATTCAAGTCCTCAGTGTCCATCCCTCAGCCTTCCTGCAAAGGAGGGTCGTTCCAGCAGAGCTCTGCCCTCAAAACTCCGCAGTCTCAGGGGTCTCTGCTCCCCCCCAAGCACAGCCTCCAGCCCTGCTGAGTCTCCACCTGGCAGCCAAAGCCTCCGAGGGATTTTTGGGCTGTAATTAAATGCAAAAACCTCAACATCCCAGTGCCAGGGTCAGCGCTGAGCCTCGCAGGGGTCCGGGCTGGGTGTGACCCTTACCTGTCCCCCCAGACGTGGGCTCGGTGGAGGGGCTGGCGTACCACCGCGGCTGGGACACGCTCTACTGGACCAGCTACACCACGTCCACCATCACCCGGCACACCGTGGACCAGAGCCGGCTCGGGGCGTTCGAGAGGGAGACTGTGATCACCATGTCCGGGGACGACCACCCCCGCGCCTTCGTGCTGGACGAGTGCCAGAAGTGAGTGGCCACTGAGTGGCCATCGAGGGTCCGGCCGGCCCCACCAGGGATCCACGTGGCCCTGGTGGACATTGCTTCACTGGGGAGGATGCTCTGGATCCCAGCACAGATAGGATTGAATTCCCAGGGAGGAGAGATGCTGTAACTCCCTCCCCACAAATGCTTCAGCATCCCGAAGCTGCCCTATCCCATCATTCCCATCCCATCCCAGCATTCCCATCCCATCATTCCCATCCCATCCCATCCCATCCCATCCCATCCCATCATTCCCATCCCATCATTCCCATCCCATCCCATCCCATCCCATCCCATCCCATCCCATCCCATCCCATCCCATCCCATCCCATCCCCATCCATAGAGTGCCACATGTCCCAGCAGCCTCATTCACCCCCTTCCCACTCTTTTTACCTGGGAATGGTGTCCCATCCATCCCCCAGCCTCTGGACGCCCCCCCAGCCATGGAGGGATGGGCTGAGCCGGCCTGGATGTGGCTGAGCTGGGGCTCCAAAGGCGTCGTGTGTCTCTCCCCTCCCAGCCTGATGTTCTGGACCAACTGGAATGAGCAGCACCCCAGCATCATGCGAGCCACCCTCTCCGGTGCCAACGTCCTCATCATCATCGACCAGGACATACGGACGCCCAACGGGTTGGCCATCGACCACAAGGCTGAGAAGATTTACTTCTCCGATGCCACCCTGGACAAGATCGAGCGCTGCGAATACGATGGCTCCCATCGCCACGTGAGTCTGAGCCCAGTGAGGTGGGGAGGAGAGAGTGTCCAGACTGGGGCTGGAACGTGGTCCAGAGGGAAGCAGAGCTGTTCCTGGAGCTGGGGAGGTCAGGCATCCCTCTGGGGTGGACACTCCGTGTTTGGGGCATCCCAGGGCAGGTTCCTCCTGCTCCCGGTGTGCCTGTGTCCCTGAGAAGTGAGGAGACGGCTTTGAGCTGCACCAGAGGAGGTTCAGGTTGCACACGAGAAGGAATTTCTTAATGGAAAGGGTTGTTAAACACTGGAAGGGGCTGCCCAGGGAGGTGGTGGAATCACCATCCCTGGAGGTGTCCAAGGATAGACTGGGCCTGGCACGGAGTGCTCTGGAGGGGATCGGTCACAGATTGGAATTGATCTTGGAGATCTTTCCCAACCTCTAGGATTCTGTGAGGTGTCCAAGGCCAGCTTGGACGGGGCTTGGAGCAACCCTGTGGCAGGGATGTGGGAACCGGGTGAGTTTTAAGATCCTTTCCAACCCAACCCATCCCACGGTTCCGTGGCCGGCAGGTGATCCTGAAGTCGGAGCCCGTGCACCCCTTTGGCCTGGCCGTGTACGGCGATTACATCTTCTGGACGGACTGGGTGCGCCGGGCCGTGCAGCGTGCCAACAAGTACGTGGGCACCGACATGAAGCTGCTGCGCGTGGACATCCCCCAGCAGCCCATGGGCATCATCGCCGTGGCCAACGACACCGACAGCTGTAAGGACCCTCTGCTGTCACTGCAGCGTCCCTGCCCTCTGCCCCTCGCCCTGTCGGCAGGCCCGGGGAAAGGGGAATCCATCCCATCTCCTTCCTGGCCCTTTGGGAATCCATCCCAGCTCCTTCCTGGCCCTTTGGGAATCCATCCCAACATCTGTCATGGTCCTTTGGGAATCCATCCCAACATCTGTCATGGTCCTTTGGGAATCCATCCCAACATCTGTCATGGTCCTTTGGGAATCCATCCCACCTCCTTCCTGGAACTTCAGGAATCCATCCCACTTGTCCTTCCTAGAACTTCAGGAATCCATCCCACCATCCTTCCTGGTCCTTTGGGAATCCATCCCAACATCTGTCATGGTCATTTGGGAATCCATCCCGCTGTCCTTCCTGGAACTTCAGGGATCCATCCCACCATCCTTCCTGGCCCTTTGGGAATCCATCCCACTTGTCCTTCCTGGCATTTTGGAAATCCACTTCTCTGCCCTTCCTGGCCCTTTGGGAATCCATCCCGCTGTCCATCATGGTCCTTTGGAAATCCATCCCACCATCCTTCCTGGCCTTTTGGGAGCCCATCCCACCATCCTTTTGTGGCTCTTTGAGAATCCATCTCTTTGTCCTTCCTGGCTCTTTGGGAATCATCCCACCATCCTTCTCATCTTGTCATTGCCCCCTCGGGACCCTCACGCCAGAGTTGTCCATCTCCAAACCCCGAGCAGGCCGAAGACAGAGAGGATTCGCCCTGTCCCTGCTCTTCCCAGGGCACCTCCTTGTAAAATCTGGGGACTCCAGGTGCCTCCAGCCCCCTACCCCCTCCGCAGCCCCACGGGAAGAGCCTGGGGAGGGATTTTGGCCCAGCAGGGAGGACGAGGAGCAGGAGCTGCTGGGTCCATCCCTGGTGTGACCGCTGTCCCTCTGTCCTAGGTGAGCTGTCCCCATGCCGGGTGAACAACGGTGGCTGCCAGGACCTGTGCCTGCTCACCCCCAAGGGCCACGTCAACTGCTCCTGCCGCGGGGAGCGGGTCCTGCAGGAGGATTTCACCTGCAAAGGTGAGGAGGGGGCTCGAGGGGCTGAGGAAGGGAGTGGGGAGAGGCCGATCTCGGCCTGCCAGAGCTGACCCTGCCGTGCTCTGCCCAGCTGTGAATTCCACCTGCAACGTGCACGACGAGTTCGAGTGCGGCAACGGCGACTGCATCGACTTCAGCCGCACCTGCGACGGTGTCGTGCACTGCAAGGACAAGTCGGACGAGAAGCAGTCCTACTGCAGTAAGGTTCCTCCTCTTGCTGCCTTGCTCACCCACACACGACACCCCCAGGCACCCCCAGACACCATTCCCGAGCTGCCAGCTCTGCTCAGAGAGTCACAGAATGGTTTGGGTTGGAAGGGATCAAAGCTGGGGCTTCCCCTTCCAGGCAACCGAATGCACGAGGCAGGTACCTCCCCTCAGCCTTGCAAGGTCTGTCCCTCGTTAATTAGTCTTAGAACCTCTTCGAATTTGCTGTTAAAACTTAAAAGAGGATGGAGGCAAAAACTTAAGGGGGGTGGAAGATGACAATTTAGGATTCATAGTGCTCCAGGAAATCAATCCTTTTTCCTATGTTCAAGGTAATGGAATCATGGAATGGTTTGGGTTGGGTGGGACCTTAAAGCCTGTCTCATTCCACCCCCTGCCATGGGCAGGGACACCTTCCACTAGCCCAGGTTGCTCCAAGCCCTGTCCAGCCTGGCCTTGGACTCTGCCAGGGTTGCTCAGCAAAGGGAACCAGGACTCTGGGGTGTCCTTGCATCCCTCAGGTGCTCGCAGTCCCTCCTGCCCTCCCTGAGCTGTGTCCAGCCAGGCTTTAAGGTCTCCAGACCTTTTCCAGTGTTGGGGATGGGCTGGAGAGCAGAGCACCTGGAGCTGAGCCAGCAGGGTCTGCAGCACCCTCAAACACCAACCCTCACCCCCCTGCACGAGGGAGCCATTCCCCGATCCTGCTCTGTGGTTTCCTCCCCTTCTGAAGGGTCCCCCAAGGATCTGAGACCCTCGAGAGGTACCTGCCCTCCTTCTACTCACCTCCTCCTCTTCCTCCTCCTCCTCCTCCCCCCCGGCAGGCAGCCGCAAGTGCAAGAAGGGATACCTGCACTGCATGAACGGGCGCTGCGTCGCCAGCCGCTACTGGTGCAACGGCGTGGACGACTGCGGGGACAACTCGGACGAGGTGCCCTGCAACAGTGAGTGTCTGCCTGGCACCCGGCCAGCCCTGCCAGGGCTCCGTCAGCTGCCTGGGACGGGGACAGTGGCTTCAGGAGGGAGTTACCATCAGCTTGACAGGAGCAGGGCAGAGCCAGGGCTTAACGGAGAGTCAAGGTCAAGCTTGTGCTGCTTTGTAACGCTCACAGAGTGACAGCTGAGAGGAGGAACTCCTGGGCATGGGCATGCAGAGCCCAGAGCCTCCCAGTGAGGGTTGTTTGACACCCAGGAGGGGCACGGGGCACAGTGTCACTGCTCCTCATGGCTCTCAAGCATTCCCGAAGGCAGCATCGCCTTAGGGGGCTGCAGGATGGGTCTGCTCGGTGCCAAACTGACAGGGGAAGTCGGGAGCTTCTCAGAGTCCTGTCCAGGCCTGGTTGTGCCGGAGAGAGGAGCTCAGGCTGCCAGGCAGAACGGGAGCTGGGAGGCACTGGGTCTCATCTGGAAGGGGATGGGGTCTGGGAGCAGCCCAGAGTGAGCAGTGTGGGGGGGGTGTGGGTGCCCCTCTGCAGCACCAGTGGGTGCCGTGGGGTGGGTGTGTGCATGCTGGGTGCCCCCACCCTGCCTCAGCCGCTGCGGGGGCTTCTTCCCCCTGGCAGAAACCAGCTGTGCCGCCACCGAGTTCCGCTGCCGGGACGGGAGCTGCATTGGGAATTCCAGCCGCTGCAACCAGTTCATCGACTGCGAGGATGCCTCGGATGAGATGAACTGCAGTGAGTGCCCAGCTGCTGCCCCCGGCTCCTCCTCAGCTCTGGAGATGCTCCCGGCCAGGACCCGGGTCTGGGATTTGTGCTGGATTGGGGAGGGAGGAGGGTCCTGCTCCTGTCCCGCAGCCTTAGGGTGCCTGCTGGATGAGGCAGCCCCAGCCCATCCCTGCAGCCCCCCTGTGCCATGGGTCCCTGCAGCTCTGGGCACGTGTGGGGCACATCTGGGGGTGTTTGGGGTGTGACTTGCTCTGGCAGCCGGGCAGGGGCCGTGGTGGGAGCTTCTGCCGCGGTTCCTGCTGCGTCACCGAGGCTCCTGCTGTGATTCCTCGCAGCTGCCACCGACTGCAGCAGCTACTTCAAGCTGGGGGTGAAGGGCACCACGTTCCAGAAGTGCGAGCACACGTCCCTGTGCTATGCTCCCGCCTGGGTGTGCGACGGCGCCAACGACTGCGGCGATTACTCGGACGAGCGCAACTGCCCCGGTGAGAGCAGGAGGGCAGAGGGGGCTCGGGGAGTGGGGATCCCCCTTTGGGGTCTGCTTGGGCCGTGGGTGCTTCCTTTGCCCGCTGGGACTATCATCCTCTGCCCCTGTGGCTCCAGCATGGACGGTGCTGAAGGGATCGGGGATGGAGGACCCCAGGGGGAGTTTTGGGGAGGAATCCTTCGGTTCTGGGCTGGGAGGAGGCTGTGCTGTCTTCCTCACTGATGTTTCCTTCACAAAGTAGGTGGGAGGAAGCCCAAATGTCCGTCCAACTACTTTGCATGCCCGAGCGGGAGGTGCATCCCCATGACCTGGACCTGTGACAAGGAGGATGACTGCGAGAACGGCGAAGACGAGACCCAGTGCAGTGAGCGGCAGGGTGGGGACAGTCAGAGTTTGGGCTGGGGCATTGGGCGGTGCTGGAGGGTGGACAGGGCCCTCTCCTCTCCCTGACATCCATTTGCCAAAGACCAGACCCCAGATTCTTCCCACTCTGTGGTTTTACTCCACACTCTCAAGCTTTTAGCTGTGACCAGTATAAATGTCCTTGTGTGCTGGTTTGCTCAGCACATGCACGAGTGTCCGTGGCCCTTCTGAACAGGGCCACTTATGGCTCTCTTCAACTCTATTTTTAGTTCTAACCTCCTGGAACAAGCCCCAAAGAGTGCTCAGGAGCTGAGGATCTTCCCCAGCTCCAGGAACAGGGAGTCCCCCACCAGCCCTGTGGTGCCCATCACCACGAGCAGTACCCCCAACACCTCCCTGGGCTCCTTGGCGCCCAGCTGGCCCAGCCTGGCCGTGCTCTGCTGGTGTCTCCTCCCCTTACCACCTCACTCTGACCCCCATCTCCTCCTCTCCCAGACAAGTTCTGCTACCCCGTGCAGTTCGAGTGCAACAACCACCGCTGCATCTCCAAGCTCTGGGTGTGTGACGGGGCCGACGACTGTGGGGATGGCTCTGACGAGGACAGTCGCTGCCGTGAGTCTGCTGCAGCCCCTCTGCCCTGCCTCAGTCCCTGCCTGCTCCATCCCCGTGTTCCTGCCTCCACCTTCCTGCCTCTGCCCATCCCTTCTCCCACCCGTGGTCTCACTGCTCTCCTGGGCTCTGTACCTTGGGGCTCCCCAGAGCCTTCCACCAGCGGGGTGACCGGACTTCATCCTGCTCCTCCCTTCCCCAGGGCTGACCACCTGCAGCTCAGGATCCTTCCAGTGCCCGGGCACCTACGTGTGCGTGCCGGAGCGCTGGCTGTGTGACGGGGACAAGGACTGCGCGGACGGGGCCGACGAGACCCTGGCTGCTGGCTGCCGTGAGTGCCCTGGGGCAGGGGGCCGGGGGTGGCAGGAGGCTGGGCAGGGGCTGACGGTGGCACTGGGCAGGGGCTTATGGTGGCACTGGGCAGGGGCTGACGGTGGCACTGCCCCGTTGCAGTGTACAACAACACCTGCGACGAGCGCGAGTTCATGTGCGGGAACAGGCAGTGCATCCCCAAGCACTTCGTCTGCGACCACGACGACGACTGCGGCGATGGCTCCGACGAGTCCCCGGAGTGTGGTGGGTGTCCGTGGGACCCAGGGGGACTGACCTCGGCTGACCCACTCCTCCTGGGCTTTGGGACAGTACCCTGGGAGGGTCTTCATCATGCCAGAGGGGTTTGGTGTGGGTGTGGTGAGAGGGAACACAGAGAGGCAGCAGAAGGGGATTGTTGGTGGAGAGCAGCACCCCAGCCCTGACACAGGGATCCAAACCCATGAGGGATCCAAACCCATGGAGACATTCAAACCCACAGAGAGATCCAAACCCATGAGGGATCCAAACCCATGGAGACATTCAAACCCACAGAGAGATCCAAACCCATGAGGGATCCAAACCCATGGAGACATTCAAACCCACAGAGAGATCCAAACCCATGAGGGATCCAAACCCATGGAGACATTCAAACCCACAGAGAGATCCAAACCCATGAGGGATCCAAACCCATGGAGACATTCAAACCCACAGAGAGATCCAAACCCATGAGGGATCCAAACCCGCAGAGAGATCCAAACCCGACNGAGATCCAAACCCATGGAGAGATCCAAACCCATGAGGGATCCAAACCCATGAGGGATCCAAACCCACAGAGAGATCCAAACCCATGGAGAGATCCAAACCCACAGAGAGATCCAAACCCATGGAGAGATCCAAACCCATGGAGGGATCCAAACCCATGAAGAGATCCGTGGGTGTGCAGAGCAGCCCTGTCCCATGCCAGCTGCTCCGTGGTGTCCCTGTCACTCCCATCAGCTCGGGAAGCTTTGGCTCCGTGGTGCCTCTGGAAGGCTCAGGGAGGTGGGATGCAGGCTGAGCCCCTCACCCTTCTCTCAGAGTATCCCACCTGTGGCCCCCACGAGTTCCGCTGTGACAATGGCCGCTGCCTCAGCAACCGGCAGTGGGAGTGTGACGGGGAGTTCGACTGCCACGACCACTCGGACGAGGCGCCCAAGAACCCGCGCTGCAGCAGCCCAGGTACCTGCTGGGGTCACAGTGGGGTCCCAGGGGGGGTTGTGGGGTCCCAGCCACCCCCCACTTGATGCCTTCAATGGCTCCCTAGAAACAGAGACTAGACAGGAATAAAGGAGGTATTTATTTGAAAGGCCTTCAGATGCACACTTTGGGCTCCAGAGGGTCCTGCCTCAGTGGATCCCAACATGGACAATGACAGCTCACGATATCAACATAAATTTGATATCAACATAAATTCACCAACCAGAACCCAGCCAATTATGTAATCCCCTTAAGCTTGCTCCCCTCTCCCTAAGATGATGGTTTACAGTTCTTGTTCTGGGTGTCCTTGGAGAGCTGGAGAGGCTTTGTTGTGTGTGTGTGAGCATGAGAGAACAGCACTGAACGAGCTCCAGGGAACTGCAGAGTTCCACTGGGCAGTACAGGGTTGGGAAAATACCAAAGTTAAAACCTAAGGCATCACACTGACCGCTGTCACCTCTTCTCCACAGAGAACAAGTGCAACGACTCCTTCTTCCTCTGCAAGAACGGGAAGTGCATCTCCGAGGCTCTGCTCTGCGACAACAACAACGACTGTGCCGATGGCTCCGACGAGCTCAACTGCTTCATCAACGAGTGCCTCAACAAGAAGCTGAGTGGCTGCTCCCAGGAGTGTGAGGACCTCAAGATCGGGTACAAGGTAGGGGGCTGCGGGGCGGGGGGCTGCCTGCAAGGACCACGGAGTTACTGAATGCCCTGAGTTGGAAGGGACTTACAAGGATTGTCAAAGTCCAGCTCCTGCCCCTGCTCAGATCTCAACAATCCCACCCTGTGCCTGAGAGCGTTGTCCAAATGCTCCTGGAGCTCTGGCAGGCAGCCTTGGGGCTGAGCCAACCACCAGTGCCTGACCACCCTCTGGGGGAAGAACCTTTTCCTGATATCCAAGCCTAAACCTCTCCTGGCACAGCTCCCGCTGTTCCTTCTCCTTCCTCCTCTGCAGACCTGAGGGTTGTGTCTGTCCTGTGCCAGCTGGGCCAGGGATGTGACACGGGCGCTGCAGGCGCTGTTTGTGCATCTCAGCTGTCCTTGCCGAGTCCACATGTCCCACGGTGACACTTGTCACCTCCCAGCACCTGCCACCCCCCGGCGTGCGGGCCTTGGAGGTGTCTGACAGCTCCGGGTTGCTCCTGCAGTGCAGATGCCGTCCTGGGTTCCGGCTGAAGGACGACGGCAAGACGTGCATCGACATCGACGAGTGCTCCACCACCTACCCCTGCAGCCAGAAGTGCATCAACACCCTGGGCAGCTTCAAGTGCCTCTGCACTGAGGGCTACAAGCTCAGGCCTGACAACCCCACCAGCTGCAAGGCTGTCACAGGTGAGAGCTGTTCTCGGTGACCCTGGCATGCTCCCGGTGCTGGAGTGGGCCACAGGGTGAAGCAGCTGCCTCCAACCCACGAGGGCGTGGGGCAGGGAGGGTGGCAGGTCTGCAGGGTTCTGCCCACGTCCCTGCAGCTCTTCCCTGCCTCATTTCCCTCTTTTCCCCACGCAGATGAAGAGCCTTTCCTCATCTTCGCCAACCGGTACTATCTGAGGAAGCTCAACCTGGACGGCTCCAACTACACTCTGCTCAAGCAGGTGCGGGCTGAGCTGGGAGCAGGAGGGGCACCTGCCCTGTGTGCCTGGGATTTGGGGATGGAGCAGGCCCTGGAGGACATGGGAGCTGCCAGCTGAGGGGTTTGGGCTCTTCCAAGGGGAATGGTAGATCCATCTAAACGGCAGGAGGTCGCCGTGAGCAAGGAGTGAGGCCGTGGGGTCTATAAAACTCCCCAGAGCCTGTGCCAGCCGCTGAGGCTGCTGCAACCCTGCTCCCTCCTCCCTCCCCAGGGGCTGAACAATGCCGTGGCTCTGGATTTCGACTACCGGGAGCAGATGATCTACTGGACAGACGTCACCACGCAGGGCAGCATGATCCGCCGCATGCACATCAACGGCAGCAACGTCCAGGTGAGGGCAGGGGGCAGCCCCTGGGGCCTCCCCCGCCCCCTGCCCCGCTCTGGGGTCACCGCTGGGCACTGGGAATCAGCCCAGCTCACTGTGGGATGTTTGGCAGCCTCAGCCCAAGCAGGGGTGGGCTCCACACTGCCCTGAAGTGTGGGACTGTGTGGGTTGGGGGGAATAGTCATGGGGTCATGGGATGATTTGGGTCAGAAGGGACCTTAAAGTCCAGTTTTTATCCCATGGGCAGGGATACCTTCCACTATCCCAGGCTGCTCCAAGCCCCGTCCAGCCTGGCCTTGGACACTTCCAGGGATCCAGGGGCAACTCCAGCTTCTCTTGGCACCCTGTGCCAGGGCCTGCCCGCCCTCCCAGGGAACAATTCCTTCCCAATATCCCATCCAAACCTAAGAGGGGAGTGAGGAAGGAGATCTGGGCTGGGAAGGAGGATGTCACCACCCCTGAGGGATCAGGGTTTGCTTCTCCCTGCTCAACCCTATCACCTCTTTGATTCCTCCCGGCAGGTCCTGCACCGCACGGGGCTCAGCAACCCCGACGGGCTGGCCGTGGACTGGGTGGGAGGAAACCTGTACTGGTGTGACAAGGGCCGGGACACCATCGAGGTGTCGAAGCTGAACGGTGCCTACCGCACCGTGCTGGTCAACTCGGGCCTGCGCGAGCCCCGCGCGCTCGTGGTGGATGTGCAGAACGGGTGAGAGCCTGGGGGATGTGGGCACTCCCCTCTGCGCTGGGAATGGGGCTGTGGTTATCTTCCCTTATCTTCTCTGGGGTGAAGCCTTCCCTCCTGGCCTCAGGGACACCGGGATGCTTCTCCCTGCCCTGCGCCTGTTTGTCACAGAAGCACGGGGTGGTTTGGGGTGGAAGGGACCTTAAAGAGCATCTTGTTCTGATGCCTTAAATGGCTACTTAGAAACAGAGACTGGACAGGAATAAAGGAATAAAGGAGGGATTGATTGGAAAGGCTTTCAGAGGTACACTCTGGGCTCCAGAGGCTCCTGCCTCAGTGCATCCCAACATGGACAAGGACAGCTCCCGAGTTCTTGCCACTTGGATCTCAGCATCAATTCCCCAAGCAGAAGCCAGGCAAGGATGGAATTTGGCCAAGCTTGCCCCCCTGTCCCCAAGCTTGTGGTTTGCAGTTGTTGGGCCTAGGAGGGTGTGGGTGTCCTTGGAGAGCTGGAGAGGCTTTGTTGTGTGTGTGTGAGCACGAGAGAACAGCACTGAACAAGCTCCAGGGAACTGCAGAGTGACACTGGGCAGGGCAGGGTTGGGAACATATAAAAATTAAAACCTAAGGCATCAGTTCCACTGCACTTCCATGAGCAGTCACTTTCCACTGTCCCAGGCTGCTCCAAGCCCCAGTGTCCAACCTGGCCTTGGACACTTCCAGGGATCCAGGAGCAGCCCCAGCTTCTTTGGGCACCCTGTGCCAGCCCCTCACCACTCTCACAGGCAGGAATTTCCCCAGTTTCCCACTCAGCCTCTCCCTGCTCTTCTGCTTCATCCCCAGCTACCTCTACTGGACGGACTGGGGTGACCACTCTCTGATCGGCAAGATCGGCATGGACGGCACCAACCGCAGTGTCATCGTGGACACCAAGAT
Source organism: Erpornis zantholeuca (assembly GCA_013400515.1). Taxonomy (NCBI): domain Eukaryota; kingdom Metazoa; phylum Chordata; class Aves; order Passeriformes; family Timaliidae; genus Erpornis; species Erpornis zantholeuca. Next base: position 20,611 of record VZTN01031952.1, on the reverse strand, counting down.
CACGTGGCCCAATGGCCTCACCCTGGACTACATCAACAGCCGCATCTACTGGGCTGACGCCCGCGAGGACTACATCGAGTTCGCCAGCCTGGATGGCTCCAACCGGCACACAGGTGAGAGCCCCGGGGCTGCCACGGTGCCACCAGGCCTTGACGGGGTGTCCAGCCTGTGGGTGATGCTTAAATGGCTCCCTAGAAACAGAGAGCAGGCAGGGATAAAGGAATAAAGGAATAAAGGAATAAAGGAATAAAGGAATCAAGGAATAAAGGAGGGATGGATTGGAAAGGCCTTCAGAGGTCACACTCTGGGCGCCAGAGGCTCCTGCCTCAGTGCATCCCAACATGGACAAGGACAGCTCCCGAGTTCTTGCCACTTGGATCTCAGCATCAATTCCCCAAGCAGAAGCCAGGCAAGGATGGAATTTGCCCAAGCTTGCCCCCCCCTCCCCAGGATGAAGGTTTATAGTTTTTTTGGCTTAGAGCAGTCTGGGTGTTTTCGGAGAGTAAACTAGAGAGGATTTGTTGCGTGTGTATGAGCATGAGAGAACAGCACTGAACGAGCTCCAGGGAACTGCAGAGTGACACTGGGCAGGGCAGGGCTGGGAAAAACATAAAAGTTCAAACCTAAGGCATCAGGGCTCAGGCCTTGGAGAGGGAACCAGGCCCGCTGGGGACAGTCCCCAGCTCTGGCCACTCCTCTGCGTCCGGTGGCTGCTTCCATGTGGGAGGGGAGCCGTGGGCCAGCTCCTCGCTGAGCGCCCGCTCCCCTTGCAGTGCTGAGCCAGGACATCCCGCACATCTTCGCGCTCACCCTCTTCGAGGATTTCATCTACTGGACTGACTGGGAGACCAAGTCCATCAACCGGGCACACAAGACCACGGGGGCCAACAAGACACTGCTGATCAGCACCTTGCACCGGCCCATGGACATCCACATCTACCACCCCTACCGCCAGCCCGACGGTGAGCACAGCCCGGGGGTCCCCGTGCTGCAGGGAAAGGTCCCCCCCTGTCCCGGGAAAGGGACATGGGGGACAACACCAGGTTGGGCAGGGTGTCACTATAGGGTGTGAAGTGAACAACACACACAGAGTGAGTTTTTCCAGCAGAAAAAAGCACACAGTTTAATTTTACTTTGATATTATATAGATTCCTGACAATGACCATAGATTGGAGGATGAGGTTGCCTCCTCTCCAATCACATTGGTCGAACTAGAAGTTTATCAATTGTTTCTTCCTCAGGAGAGGAGTGAAAATTAAAGGAATGATTAGAGAAACATTGTTTTGTTCACATAAAATGCGTGAGAACTCCACTATAAAAAATTGCAAACATCAGAAAGCTGAAAAGCTCAGGGTGACAGCAGGGTGGGCAGCAGCAGCCTGACGAGGGTCTTGCTGCTCTCGTGCCACCCTGAGGGTCCCCAGCTGGGTCTGACTCACCTCTGTCCCCCTCCTCTCCCCAGTTCCCAACCATCCCTGCAAGACCAACAACGGTGGCTGCAGCAACCTCTGCCTGCTCTCGCCGGGCGGGGGCCACAAGTGTGCCTGTCCCACCAACTTCTACCTGGGCAGCGACGGCAGGACCTGCGTGTCCAACTGCACAGCCAGCCAGGTACCCCTGCTGCCTGTCCCTGCCTGTCCCCGCCTGTCCTGTCCTGTCCCTGCC
>VZTN01031951.1:49627-63779 GCA_013400515.1 Erpornis zantholeuca | reverse complement strand
CCAGGCCCTAGCCTGTTACATACAGGACCCGTACAGAGTCCCCGTTTACATTGTGTGCCTTGTGCTCTGATACGCAGTGTGCTGTTTGATCTCTTTATTCTCAAGCACTTGTTTGAGGTCGGAGAAACCTTTTTTTTCTCAAGCACAAGTAAGAGGTTGCTATAAGAAATTGTCTTGTTTCAAATCATCTTGTAGTATTTGTTTATTTATTGTTTTCTAATTACACTGTTTTTTCTTCAGGGACTTGAGTATTCTTCCTCCTCTGAGTGTAATTTTTCAAGGTCCCAGTTGTTTGTATTACCTCAGAACAGGCTGTATGTAGGGATATGTAGCATTTGCTTACAATTGATGAAAACTGCAGGTGTCTGTATTGAAAAACATGGTTTTCTTTGTCGCAGATATGTAGCTTTTGGTGTTCTGCTTTGGGTCTCCACACTAGGGAGAAGGGGTATTAGAAAGGTCCTGAGAATGCTTTCCCATCTCATCTTTATATTGTTCAATTTTCCTGGCTCTTCAAGACCAAGTCTGAGAAGGAGTTAACTGATCTGAGAAATGGGAGTGGCTTACAAGCTCTTTTAGAAGTGTCCCATGTTTCACTTTAGTCCTTCATGTTTCCCCTCCCCCTTTCTAAATACTAATCATATGACAAGGATGCCTCCTTGTTTGTCATACAGAAATTGTTTAAAGGCTTGCAATTCCCGTCCTTGTAATCTTCAGGAAAGAGTCACAGTGAAGGCTATTGCTACCATAAATGGTGACATAAATCCAACTGAGGTGGCAGATCTTCACGCTCAGCTTGCTTGGGTTTATTGACCCTGGGCCGAGAGCAAAATGCCTCTAGGGCCACTATTTTTCTTATGTTCACTGCTGCCCGTGTTAACAGCATTCAGGAAGAATAGCATTTTTCTCCCTCACTTTCTTACCTCCCAAAACCAGGTCAGGTCAATAATTTCCTGAATATGGAGTTAAATCTGAATGCCTTTCTGGGCAAGAATCTTGTGCTCATAACACACAAAAGAGTATTAGTTCCTTAGTACTGACAAAAATAAAACTTTTATAGGTTTTTATTAATAGATATGAGACATTGTGTAGATTCTGCTGGAAGGGAAAAAGTGGGCTGTGTTTTGTCAAGAGAATCTGTGTCCTCTGTGAACATTCTGCTTTCAGCCTTCCTGCTGATAACTGGTGTTTCTTGCTATGGCCAGCACTGTAGGTTTTTTGGTTTTTTTACCAAATTCTCCCACATTGTGGTTTTGGCACCAAGAAGAACAGGAAAAGGGAATGCGAAGTGTCTCATGTCTTTAATGACAGAGGCAATATAATCTTTTTTCTACTGCTGTAATTTCTATCACAATTTTACATGTTTATTGGATGAAATTCAGTGGCCTCTGAAAAGTTTTGATGATATGCTTGGTTGCTGTTAACATGGGAAGCTATGCTGTAGCTAGAGGAATTGTTCTCTTAGGGTCTTGGCTGTTGTCTTTGAGATTTCCTACATTTAGGGCTATAGCTGAGGCTCCCACATGCAGCAGACAGGTAAAATGTATGACTTTCTATATTTTACTGGGAATTCTAGGGCAATATTATATATTCTTTGAACCTGTTAGTCCAACAAATGCCTTTGTCACTGTGCCCTTTGGAATGGCCTTTTTCTGAAGAATGACTAAAAAAGATGAGCTTAACCCTCCTTTTTCTACTCCCCCAAATTATTGTTCTCGATGACATAAATATGGCTGATAGGCATTAGGCAGTCCATATTTTCTGGTAGGAAGTTTTAGATACAGTATTCCACAGTGAACCTTGTTCTTGAATTTTTGCTGTTTATATATGCCTTTTCTGTGGTATTTAAATGTTGCTCTGTACTTCAGACTTTTCATGAGTAAGGTCTCCTAAACACCCATTGTTATTTTATGAAAATAGCACACATTATCTGGAATTTGAAATGTAGGAGCATTGATTCCATGTCAATGCCCTTCCTGCTTTAAAAGCAAGTTGGTTAACATCTCTGAATTTGGAATATGCCTGCTTAAGTAAGTTTTTTCGTCTAGGTTAGTATTTTGGAATTTTACTTGCTGTTTTGGATCTCTTACTAGTACTTTCCCACGAGTCCATCGAAGTACATTTATCTCTTACAGCCATACTGCATTTGAAGAGTTATCAATGGGGAGGGGTGTTTATTCTTCAAATAAAGTAACATTTGTGATGTATTTTGGTTTCTTTACCCTGTCCCCTTCCTTCTCTCTTCAGTCCTTATGCTCCAGATTATCCTAGAATTCCTCTTGACATCATTGATAAATCTGTTCTTAAATCTGTAATCACATGCTCACTTTTCCATTATTCAGGGAAAACAGCTGTTCTGGGATGAGGTTCCTGCTCCATTTTATCTGTTCCTTTTCAGAATTCAGAGTTCCTCTTTTTAACAAGCTCATTTTATTACTTACCCAGTTCATTCTACATGAATTTTCTATAGGCAAATCTACACTTTCTAGTTAGACAGCACATTTACTGAGCCGTACCAAGTTGCTGAATCTTGCACTAACTTTTACTTCCAAGAAGGGAGCTGAAGACTCCAAGGCTTTTTGCCATCAATTAACAGCACGTAAGCAGTTTCACACTGCATTTTTTTGTACTTATATACAAATGTTTCAAGGATTCACTGCTTCTTTTGTTTAGTAGTTTTGTAACAGCTCTTTGTGGTACTGTGTTGTTAAGGTTCGGAGGGATCAACATTGATGTCATACTTTTCAAAAAACCAAATACAGGCCCTGAAGCCAAAAATAACATTCAGCACTTTAAGGGACTTGCAGTGTCCAGTATTACAAAGTAATAATCTACAAGGAAAGCCAGAGGAGTCCTGCAGTACAGAGGAGCTCTTTGAATGGCTGGGTGCTGTCTTGAATCAAGTTAGCTTGTAAGTATTTGAATTTTCTTGATCCTTATAAATGTTTTAAGTTAGGAAAGCCACAATTTATCTTAAGAAATAGTTTAATAATAATTAAAACAGACACTGTTTTGTAAGTGGGAAGTCTGTTATGCAGTTAAATGTTTGTTTTAAGTCTTGAATGATTTTATCAGTGATTTTAGGGGCACCCATATGTACTGGTTTGGGCTGGGATAAAGCTAATTTTCTTCATAGTAACTGGTGTGGTGCTGTGCTTTGTATTTGTGACCAAAAGTGTTGATAACAGGGATGTTTTAGCTATTGATGGGCAGGGCTTGCACAATCTCCAGGGCCTTTTTCTGTCTTTCATACGGCCCTGCCAGTGAGGAGGCTGGGAGGGAACCCAGCCAGGACAGCAGACCCCAGCTGAGCAGAGGGATACCCCACACCACAGGATATGGTGATGTGCTCAGCAATAAAAGCTGGAGCAAGAGTGGGTGGGAAATTTTCAGAGTTCCAGTATTTGCCTTCCAAAGTCAGTTAGAAGCCTGCCTTCCTGGAGATGGCTGCACATCTGCCTGCCCATGGGAAGTAGTAAATTAATTCCTTTGCATGCTTTACTTTCATGTGGGACTTTTCCTCTGCTTATTAAATTGTCTTTATCTCAACCCATGCATTTTCTCCCATTATCATTCAGTTCTATTGGGAGTGAGTGAGCAGCTGTGTGGTGTTTGGGTGCTTACAGGGTTAACCCACAGCACCATGAGATCTTTTGTATTGATTGCTTGGTCATTAGTTACTTTGGTGTTAATTTAGATGATATACATGGATCCTACTTGTTTGGTACAAGTTCTGATTAGTAAGACATCCTATAGAATATTTAAAGCATATTTATTTCAGTTGCTTAATTGTTTGTTTTTTCTTCCAGAGACAACAAATCCTCCAGCTTCTTGTCAACCTATTGCTGCCCTGAGCCCAGCACAGTGGTGGAAAAAGCTTTTTTGTGCACAATCACAGGCTTTATAATTCCTGAGAAGATTATTCAGTTATTGGAGCAGCTGTGGTAAGGGCTGACAGGAGCACATTACCGGAACACTTGTACTCAAACACTTCTTAATATTTGAAATCACTTTTAAATACTTTTGTGTGGTAAATATAAAAGTTGGAGGTAAATAGCAAATTATATAAATGAAGACTTTTTTTTTAATTATGAAATGAGCTGGAAGCTTGACATCAGTATAAAAAAAGTAATAAATTATTTTGGATGCCTTGAATTTGAAAAAGGCTTCCCTGTTTTCTAGTCCTGACTTTGTTTTTTATCTGAATTCCTAAGAAACTGTGGCTGTACTGTAGTCTTGCACTTGTAAAATGTGGAGTGGATAATATCTGACTTTGATTATTCATAATCTATTTCCTCTCTGGTGGTAAAAGTATTTGTGTCAAGCATAGCCCGACTATGTTACTTCCTCCGTTGTGTTTTTTCTTCCCTGATAGCAATTGTTCTCATTAAATGTTCAATTTTCTGAAAGACAGTGCATGCTGTAGGAAAGTCAGAACTGCTACTTTACAACTTAGAACTTTTTCTAGTTGCTACAACTTGCAGGTTTGCCATGGATAAAACTATAATAGGATTATTCCTACTATAGTTGGAAAAATAGTCAATCTTACTTTGTTCCCTAATGTATTCTGATAGAATATTTTCTTTTGAGTTTATTTATTATGGACTAAACAAGGTTTTTTAACTGTTAATAGATTTTCACTAAAGTGTGTCTTTGATTGTTTTACTTTATACTGTAGACTTAAATGTGCTGCCTATTCCATTATAATCACTGATTATTTTGTCTTCTTCCTTGCAGTTGCTATTTTGGTGAACCAAAACTGGCATATTGGCTGACCTTAACAGTGCATGGCTTTGCAGACAGCCCTGTTTCCTGGAGAGAAAGTGAACATGGTTTCCACAAAGGAGGAGAGAACTTGTACAACTTTGTCATTTTTAGAAATCTGGACTACTGGCTTCAGATGGCTGTAGGAGCTCATGATGATTGCCCTCCATAAAGCTATGTCCACAGAAGAAGTTCTCTAATAATTTCTTGTTACCAACAGAAAACTAATAAAATATTTTTTATACAAGTAGTTATGTAAGAGATCAAGTACTAAGAGTCTGTACATGTTTTTGTTATTTGTAGCCAATGGAAGGAATGGATTTTTGTTTCTTCACTGTCATACAATGCCTTCTGAAAAACTTCAAAATTCTAGCTTTTAGGAAAAGTTAAGTTTTTGAGAGTTTTTTCAGGAATCGGCTGTAGGTGGTCCTCTTGTCCAGGAGCAAATATGGAATTTGAAAGTTAGCTTTACAGATTCCTAGCTAAAATATTTGACAAGAAAGATAATTTTGGGATTAAGTGTTTTATTTCTTTCCATTAAAGATCTGCAAAACCTTCATATCCCTTTTTAAGATATTTCAGCCTAAATGCTAGCAAAAAAAAAAAAAACAAAGGGGGAGATGTGTTCCCCCTGATTTGGTAGGGGGTAGGAGAATAATGGTGAGGAGAAGGTGTGTGGCAGTGGAAGGAGCATCCATTAAACATGGAAAAAGTGAAGGCTTACTGACCTGCCCTCCTGATTTTGCAGATCACAGTTGGTTATCAGAGATATTTTTCTGACAGTGATGCAAAAGTCTGATGCTTCCTTAATTGACCTACACACACACACAAACACACCCACACAAACATGCCCACAATCTCTGCTTTCAAAAGGAGTGTGTGGTTCTTGCTTACAAAGCAACTCATGGAGCTGAGTCTCACTGAGATGTTGTTGCAGACATTTCTGGGAAGAAGGCTGTGGGCCTACCCTCAGACACTGCTCTTGACATGAAATGGGTTTCATCAACAATAACTAGTAATGCTGACAGCAGAGGCAGCGATGAAGAATCCAGGCTACTCCTGTTGAAATCCATGGAAAGGTGGATGGTGGGTTGGGGAAGGTGGGATTTGGGCTTTGTTTTGAGGAGTGGGTACATATCATTAGAGTACCAATACAGTGCTAAAACTGAAGTTGTTCACTTGATGGAGTGAGAGATTGGTACTGGAAATTGGGGAAAAGCTGTAGTGGAAACAACTTTTTGCTCAAGTTTTGCTACGTGTCCTACAAATACAACTGATGAATCAGCAAACAGTTTTTTAAATCATGGCACTGTTTCTCAAAGTCCTGCTGCCATGAGATATTTCTAGTAGGCTGCCAGGAACAGAAGTTACAGGTACAGACACAGACTCACACAATCACAAACTGAGCAGACAATGGTACAAGGGTCTCAGACAATTCTTGCCTTGGCACATGACTAGTCAGTGCTTCACGTGGTTGAGTCAAGTGTTGTGTTTCGTTACTGTGCATCAGTGTGAATGGCTTGAGTTGTTGGCTAAAGTCTGCTTTTGAAAGTGTTGAAGCAAAATTTGAAAGTCTTTCACAAAAGAAACTAGTAATGAGAAGTATTTTCCTTTTTCCTCTTGACCAGAAGGTCGAGTTTTTACTTGAGCTCTCCTGGAAAGTACACGTGTAGCAAAAATTCTAATACAAAGTTAAAAATCCTAGATTTTTCTGAAAAATTGAAGTTTGTAGCTTCAGAGCTACTAACTGTATGCCCGGTGAATGTGATCATCTTTCTACCAGATTGCAGTAAAACCTTTTCCTCGACAATGTGTATGCAGGCATACAAACAAGTGTAATATATACTGCTTGGGGAGAAAAGAAGCCACCCAGAAGTAAGAATCTTGTATGGGTGGGTTTGCTTCCCATAGTGGTTCCAGAAGCAGCTGTGGGACTTGACTCCAAAGTGGCAGCAGTAGGACCAGGTGAAGTGATTTTTCTATTGAGTACTTGGTTGCAAGAGCAGGTTGGGCTCATTGGTGGAGAGGTGTTGGAGAAGTGCTGGTGAGTACACAGTGATTGCCTCAGTGAGACCATTCTGGAAGGCAAGCTGAGATACATTTTAGCTCACTGTTCAGCTCAGCATGTGAATATTAAAGTAAATTTTTTTTTTTTTTGGCAGATGTCTAGGGAAATCTCAGCAGATTGTTCAGTAGTTACTTTTGCCTCCTGTCCATTGCTCCTCCATAGGCAATGGACTGCAAGCATTTCTCAAAGCTCTGTGTTGTAGTGGCTGTGCTGCTTCCTACAGTCCATAGCTGTCTGCTGGTGGTGGCTTCAAATGGCTTTTCCAGCTAAGGAAGGGATTAAAATGCTGTCTCTGAATCTTGTAACTTGAGATGCTGGGTTGGTTTCTAGCTTTCTGCTGTTTTCTTTGGACCCGCATGAAGTACAATTGAAAAACCTCGTGCTTTTAACAGGCACTGCAGTTGGTCTAATCTTAGGGTCTGTGGGATGATCCTGTGCTAACCAGATCCATGCTTCCTAGCAAGGTCTGATGGTGCTCTCATCTCTAAGGAGAGAGGCTTTCCTGCGCTTGCAGCATTTTGTAGTTGCAGAGGAGAAAAACGAGTGGAATTTATTCCTATCCTATCTCACCTCCTGCAAAAAACTGAACCCAAGGGAATATTTTTTTCCTGGGATGAGGTACAGCAGCCTGTTCTATACCATCTGTACCGTCAGACAGAGTACTGTGTCTCCCCAGGAGACTCCCAAGCACGCAGGAGACCCTTGCTGAGAAGAGGAATAGGAAGGCATCGCTCACATGTTTGGGAATTCCGTTAGGAGGAAGATCTGAGGCTGAGCCAGGTGGGCAGTAGTTCAAGGAAGAATTGGGCAGGGCACGTGTGATGGAGATAAAAGTTTTTGCCTGAGAATGAAAGATGGTTGCTGGTGATGTTCTTGCCTTTTGTGCTTTCCTGTGAGGAAGGACAGGAAAATGCAAAAGGTTCCTGAGAGCTGCAAAAGTAATGGGGAGCAGCTGTGCACCAGCTGCTTCTGAGATCAAAGGCGACTTAAGTGCTTACTAAAAAATTTTGCCTCTGGGGAGTGTTTTATCTAGCATGGGGAAGGAGAGCCAAATATCTGAATGCAGAGACAAGCCTGAGGCAAGCTGGTTGTGTGAGAAGTAGAGGTTTTGTTGTCCTGGAATGCGGACAGACAGTGATAAGCTGCTCCTTGAGAGCTAGGGAATTTCTCTGCTTTAACCTCAGCCTTTCTACTGAGCTGGGCAGCCCTGCCTCCCCACTGGTGGATGGAGAGGGAATGTTGTTGAGAGGTTACTGGGGGGTAGCAGAACCATCTGGAAATGGGCCACAAAGACCATGTGCTTTTCCAGGCACACTAAGTTTGACTAAGTGTTTATGCATATTCATAGGTTGGTGGGTGTAGAACAAATAGAGGACAAACTTTCCTGTTGACAAAGGAGGATAGAAGCTGAGGTAGCTGGATAGCATGTCTTTTGCAAAATCACTCTAAATAGAACATTTCTGCCTTTTTGGTTTACAAATGCTGCCTGAATCAGAAACCTGTCTGGAGAAATAAAGTTTTGTATCCCATCAAGGTGTGCATCCCATTAGCAAGAGTGGGAGACTAATGGTGGTGATAGTACTGTTGTGTGGGGAAGGGAATATTAGCATGAGGGGACTCTGAGAAAAGTTAGCGATAAGGAAGTGAAAAAGAAATTTCTCAGATTCCAGAGCTGCTGTGGTTGCAGGGGGAAAACCTCTGTGCAAGATTTGGCACAAGTGGGGTTTGGGGAATGCAGGAGAGACAAGAACCTGTGCTCATCTAAGGCATCTCGAAAGGGAGGTGACAGTTTAATGAACGAGAAGTTTAAGCTCTGTTCTGGCTGTCATTTACAGGGAAATACCCATTTTGGAGAGGCTAGTCAATATGTAAACTTGGATGACTGGAAAAAAAGCCAAGTTCATACATCATCAGCCTGGGGTTTGCATAGCAATTATGGCAGTGAGGAAGGTTTCACAAAGATGGACCATAATGTTCTTGTTGGAAGTAATTTGTGTGCTTTTATTATTCCTTGCTACAGGCTGCCTCTCTTTGGTTTATAGAGAAGTTGTAGAAATGCCAGAATTTTAAAGCCATCTTGAGATAGGTCAGATTCTGTTGATGTTGCTGTTAATTGCAATTAGCAGCTGGGCTGCTCACCCAACGCTGCAGAGCCACGGTGGTTTTTGTTCATGCAGGGAGTGCCCCTGCTACAGCTACTACAACAAGAAATGGTAAGGCAGACAGAAGATGTAAAGGAAAAGGACAGCTTAGAGGGTTATTTCTCTTCCCCTTCTCATGGGAGATGCATAGCAAATCAGTGGCCAAATTGGGATTAGAATGAAGGCTTTTTGTAGCTAGTCCAGTACTCTAGCTACTAGATTATAGTTCCTCTGATGCTGTTAATTGAAGATTAGTGCATGCAATTGACTCTGTCTTAATGTGGCAGCTATACTGGAACATGCTTGAACTGTTTATCATTTTTATTCACAGAGTGGAGCTTAAAGACCAAAATTGGAGACTAATTCAATTAGTGGGCGATTAAATAACCACCACTTTCTGAATAGCAACAAGAACTTCAGAAATATCTACTATTAACTAAGGCNAGCACTACTGAAAAATACTTATTTTAATGCAGTTGTACAGAGGAGTAAAAAGGGGGAGCTAAAGTGACTTGAGCAGTTTTCAGCTTTCCAGAAAGCAAAGCACAGGGTGTCTTGGCTGAGGCAGATTTCTTTTAGTTGGTTTTTTTAGAACAATTTAGTTATTAGAAGATAGATGTCTTTGACTTGAGTAATTGAAGAGTGTCCTAAGTAATGGTATAGGCTCTTTGGTGCCCTCCCCACCCCACTGTAATATATAGGTAAACATTATTTTTAATTTTATTGCTGTTAATGCCCAGGACAGATGTCCAGGTTCTATAGATCCCAAAAGCCTTTCTGCATTGTGTATCAGTAGGGTTTCAGAGGATGCAGAGGGAGTAAATTTCATTGCATGATTACTGTTGAATAACAGCACATTTATGGATTTATCATGAAGACAAGTATTTCTAATTTTGTCACTGTTGAAGTTTTTAGCCCTATTCACTCCTGCCAGAAGGAGGAAGCATTTTTAAAAGGCTTTATCTTGAGACTCTACAGGAAGCTAGTGCTATTCCATGATAATTTTCAAAAGTTTGGAATAAAATCCTTAATGAATTGGGCACTACTCTGTCATTTGGACAACACCGATTACTATTTATGAAGAGAGTTTTCTTCTTTGTTACTGAAGGGAATGAGGACTTTAGGTGGTCATCTTTTGCAGAACTGACACAAAACCCAGCAGTGATACATTGGTCCTTGTGCCTGGTTTTTGGTCAGATACAAAATCCATCTTTACCTCTCCTGGTGTCAGAACAAGATATGGTAGTCTCATAAAATTGTTTAAATGTGCTCACATATTTTTGAGCTTTGCGATCACTGGGTATAATTTGCTTTTCCATAATTGACTTAAATTCCATATCATGTACTTGTGACTGGTTTGACAGGAAGGTGGTGGTGTGTTCCTGGTGTCGCTGACATCTGTGCTGCTGCACAGGATGGCATGACTTGCATCTCTCATGTTAAATACTGCAGAATCACAGTCTGAGACTCACGGAACCTCTGTGCCTGCTCTGATCTTAAAGGTCAGCAGGAACAGCTGGCATTTAGTAATTCAGAGTATGGGTTTGCAAGTTCCATGAATTAAGTCTTTAAAATTATATAAGCAGCCTCAGATTATATCTGTAAAAAGCAGCAATCCCTAGAGAGTTTTGAAGACTAAAAAAGCAGACCATTTTGGTGCTCCTTTGTAGGCAAATAACTCCCCAATGGCATCGACAGCCTTCAGGCTGGATACCCAACCCCACAAAGTGTATTTGCTCTTTTGCTCAGAATAGAGGTGCAGAAAAGTGGATGTGCTGAGTAGTGAGCTACCTACACTAGCTGGGAGACAGTGTGAAGGGCTACAGTGCTCTTTTGGATTCTGCTGCAGCCTGCACTGGTGGAAGTGGAAGACTGGTGGAGGTTTTTTGGTCGGGGCTTTTTTTTGGGGGGGCAGGTGGGACAGGACACAAGGACAGACAGTTTGAGATAGAAAGAGAAGGGCACCTGAAGAGCTGTGATAGAGACCTCTGGGTTTTACTTGTAGCCCTGGTAACCAGTTCCTGGGTGACCTTCTACAAATAGCTCGGCAGTTCTGTGCTGCTCTGACACTTTCCCATGGAATACAACAGCCTTGGAGAAGCTACTTGCTTTGCAAAGCACTCTGAGAGAGCCATTGGTTACCACTTAGCGTTCACAGAATTTACCTCACAACCTGGAATTGGTGATTGCCACATCCGTTTTCCTCTGAAGACCACTAATCAGAGCAGGGTGGTTTTGGCCAGGGCTTCAGGGCAAAACAAGTCCTATCTTTCCTCTACCTGCCTGGAGAGTTATGTAAGTGGAGGAAGTGGGATGGGGCTTACCCTGCTCAAGGCAAGACTGTAATGTGCTGGAAAAACGTGGCTCCATTTAGTCAGCAGCATCACAGAGAACAGAGGGGTGAAGGGTAACTAAGGGTAATGTGAAGTATTTGGGATATTTATAAAAATATAAAATGGCTTTTCTTATTAAAAGAATGGTTGTGCATCATTAAGGGCATCAACAGTGAAGTGGGAACATGCTTTGTGAATCAGGAGGAAGAGCAGTCCTTAGCAGTTGCTAATATATTTATGTTCCAGCCATGCTCAGAGAGTGGCTTTGAGGTCTGCAGCTCTTGTAATTGCCTGGAATATGTCACTGTGCAGCAAGACTCATTGTTCTGTTCTCCCTGAGAGGCAGGCTGGGATTTTTAGCTGTAGGACTTTGCTTTCAGTTGAGCAGAGAGACATGGCTAAATTCCCGTGCATTGTTTTGCTGAAACACTATTAATTATGGCTCCCATTATAAGAATGTCAGTTCTATGTGATCTAGGCAAAAATTGATCCATTTGGTGGGAAGCAGCCAGACCTTTATTTTGGGGATTATACATGAGGTTTAGGAGCCAAGTTTTGATCCCTGTTGATAGAAGTCCCTTAAACTTTGCAGAATCAGTAGGATGCTTTTTTGGTTCCCTGATTTCTCAAAGGGTCAGAGACTTTATTTTTTCTTTCTTTTTTCTCTGCTTCTTGCTGCCAGGCTTTCTTTGCTATTCCCCAAGCAACGCTCAAAACATTTAGACATTAAGCCTCTCATTAAATTAGAGTGAAATCAGAGCTCCACGCCTTGCAATGAAGATTTAGCAGGGCAAGATTCAGCAGTGATTGAACATGTTTTCAGGAAGCAATATAAGATGTGGCTTCAAAAGGGCTTCCAGCCCGACCTCAGCCCTGTTACTTTGCATGGGAACCTCTTTCCTTTGTGTCCTCTCTTGAAGAGAAGTGAGTGCTTTTTTAAATACTGAAGAATTCCTGTAGCTTTCTTTCAAGTCCCCTAGGTATTGTTGACCATGAGAACCTCTCATATAGCTCCTATGGAAGTGGGAGCTTGGGGCATAGCCATGACACTTCCATGTAAGAAAAGCACACAAGCTCTAGGCAAAACTCTTCACTGGTGTTGGTAGCCTGGGTGGAAAAGCCCATTTTTATTCTATAGATTTGTTTCTTTAGTGGATGACAATGTATGCTGACCTTTCCTCTGTGGGGGCTCAGAGTGGAGTTGCTGCTAAGTTTCAACTGAACGTGAGGCATTTTTAGATCCAGATGCTGTTCTCTGCTTCTTCTCTAATGCATGGCTTGATCAAATGAATTATATGCTAAAATATAGGACCTTTAGGATGGTGAGCTGTGAGGAAAAGGTCTTTAACATGACTGTCAGAAGGTAGGCCTGCCCCATCCCAGGCTGCTTTGGTGCTTCATAATCCGGAACAGCTCTTTCTTGTCTTACTCCATTATGCATTGTCGAGTTGGTTCAGGAAGTTCAAGTCCTCTTGGATTCACTGACATCTGTTTCTAAAAGTTGAAAACTGCACTGACAACATATGATGGATGTTTGGCTGAAGCTTTTTCAAAAACACAGAAACAGCTTCATGAACCAGACTTTGTCCAAAATGTCATAGGTTCTTGTCCCTGTAACTTGTGAGGGCATGGTAGAAGCACCTCTGGTTCTTAAGGTGTGCCAGGTCATACAGCTACTACTCTAAAACAGTTGTCGTTGGCCCCTTTTTACCTCTGAATTCAATTTCAGCAAAGAATGTTTGAAAGGAAAAGAAGAAATTAATTTTGAAATTGGTCTTGGACATAGACTAAACATGAAAAATTTTGCCTTGAATCTTTTCAATAATAATCTAGAAAAATATACAGTATTTTCCAGACATGAGATTCTCATGTGTTTCTCTCCAAACTCATCTCCAAACAATCTCAAAGTCTCATGGCCACAAAAGAAAAGCATGTGTAGATGGCTGATTGCAGTGTGCAAAAAGAACTTCCAGGTTCTTCCACAGTGTCCTGAATTTGGTAAGATCCTGTTTTTTTCTTCCTAATGAACAAGTAGGTTATAATGCCAAATACTTCTGAGTGTGTTTAAGTTTATTCCATTCACAATGAAATAAGATGAGATACTGCCCTGTTTTAAGAGAAAATCTACAAATACAAGAATCTGTGCAAAAAAAATCAAGAAGCTGATTGGTGTTGCGCAAACTCTTTTGGTTTCTTGCCCTTGTGCAGCTATGGCAAGAAAAAAAGCCTCTTGATAATTACCCATGAAAGGCATTTAAAAGTTTTGCTAATCCCCCTGCAAGCATTGCTGTGGGTGGCATCATCTAGTGACAGTGGCCCCTAGAGCTGAGTCCTGAGCTCTGAGTTCTTCTGTGTGACCCCGAGTTAGGGTATATTTTTCTGGAATCAGATTTTTCAAAAAATCCTGTTTCCATTTAGAAGTAAGTAGCAGCTTCTTGTGGACTTCAGTTTCTCTTGACTTCACTGATCTTCAGTTTGCCTTTTTTTGGTTTTTTCACCTCCACAGATGTTTCCCTGTGTCTGTAATTTGAAATTACTACAGTTTTATTGCAGAAGGTATAAACTTTATTCCTAGTGTCTAAACCCTTCCTGCATGAACTTTCTGCATGTTCTCAGTGAAGGATTCACTATGGGTAGTAGCACATTTAGAGCGAAATGGTGCAACTTCTGAGTACTTTGCCCAATTTCTTACTAGTTCTCATGCTGAACATGAAATGCCATAGCCTGCTAGCAGCATCATGTCATGTGCTCTACTAATGAGTAAAAACAGACAATCTTTGCCTTCCAGTGCTTCCTTAAAAAAAAAAAAAAAAAAAAAATCAAGAAAAGGAAAAAAACCGCACAAA
>VZTN01031951.1:39612-49618 GCA_013400515.1 Erpornis zantholeuca | reverse complement strand
AAAAAAAAGTCATGAAGAGTAGCAAAGCTGCACAAAAGATTTTGCTGTTACCAGAAAAGAGAGGCTGGAGAAGAGGGAAATGCACTGTGGAGTGTTTCACCCAAGCCAATGCTTTTAAACTTGGCACACCTTTTTAAAGAAGGATCAGAAATGTTGTCCTTGCCCCATGGTGCTGCAGTTGGATAAGCAGCCTGTTGAGCTGTGTGTCTGTAGCTGCTCTGAGGGTGTTGCTGCCAGCAGGATAATGCTCTCTTTACCAAGTTCTGGCGGTACTGGGGAATTACTGTGGGGATCCATCACTCCTTGTTTTCCCTATCTCCCAATAATGTCTGGCTTGCCTTAGTGATGGAAATGGCTGGGACATGGGAAAATCCTGAAACAGACTGTCAAGAGCAGTAACAGCGTGAGACAGTGAAAACCAGTTTCAAGATACTGTCAAGAGCCTGGGCAAGTTTTTTGGGAAGGGAATTGAAGCTGACCCAAGAGATGTCTGGACTATTAAGTTAATTATCCTGTCATGAGGTTTTTGAAAGTAAAGATGGAGCTCTATTCATGGCAAGTGAGAGCTGGCTGGAGCCTGTTCATCTGCATGTATTTTTGGGATGAATTAGAGTCTAAAAGCCTGTGGGTTTTGTTGAAAAATGACATTTTGAAAGAGGCAAGTTGGCTGCTAGGATTCAGAATCACAACAGAGCCAAAATAAGCTTCATATTTCTCAACCCCCATGTCACTGTGAGGTCCAGATTATCCCAGGTGATATGCAAATGCACAAGGATGGAGCATTGTGAGCTGCCAGGTTTTCATGAGATGGGGGCAAAGGAAAATAAACCACTGTTGTCCATTATGTAAATACATGGCAGGTATGAAAAAGACTGAGCTATTCAAAGCTGATAATGTTTGTGAGGGAAGGCAATAAGAATAGGAAAAAGAGCTAGGGATATGAGTTAACTGAAAACTCAGACTGTGACTTCAGCATTTGGCACAAGCCAGCAGAATAAATAAAGCACGGAGATGCTGAGGGGGCAGGGAAAGAGACGTGTCCAGAGCAGCATAAACAGCGAGTCTTGAGCCAGGGTACTGTGCATTGTGTTAGCAGGCATCGAGTTGGGCTTGTGGGAAAGATGGATAACAGCAAAACAGACTAAAGAGTTTGAATAAAGGCAACCAAAAGATTGTGCTCCAGTCATTTTTGTACTCTGGTGTGAATCGGATGCAGCTCCAGGGGACTTCAAAGATAAATACTGACATAATGCTAGGAAAGAAATAGGCTTTCTTCTCATTAGAAAAGATAAAATTGTGATTTATGTCATTCTGAGCATGTGGGGAGCTGGCATCAAGGGCTGAGGAACCAGTATATTACAAAGGCCCAAGGAAAAGGGAACTGAATTCTGAGGGACTGCTTATCCTCTTCTGATACAAAATTATTATTAGGAAAGATAAACTTATTAAAATTAGATTTTTGGGCAGATTATAGCCAAGAGTGCTCAAGGTCTACCTGATGTCAGCGTGAATGGGAAATTAAGAGCCTAAATGTCTCACTTTCTCTAATGTTGTAAAGTAGCAGCTCTGGGTAGGTCAAACTTGGAAAAGCATGAGGCTTCCTCCAGCACCCATGTTCCTTTTCCAGATATTGCTGGCCTCTTCAGCTGGGAAAGGTTTTACATGTCCTTGAGAAAAAGCTGCTCTGAATGTTGGTGAAGTTCTGCTTCAAGGGTGGTTGGACAAAGGGAGCACAGCAGAGAGGAATGAAGGGTGTTAAATACACAGGCAGATACTGTACTGATCCAAGAGATGAGGTAGAATATAGTGCCCAGCCTTACAGGGGTTCCTGTTTCATGTGGCTCCTGCTTCTTTCCTCAGTAAACCTCAGGGACACCCTTTCTCATAATTCTATATTTTGTATGATTCAATCAGGGCATGTATAGTTCCTGCTAAAGAAAGAAAACTGCTGTATGGATTAACTCTTTCTAGGCAGGAAAATCCTGTGCAGATCAAATAACAATCCAAAATAATTCCACTGTTCCACTTCTGTTTAAAAAAAAAAAAAAATTTGGTTTACCACAGAGGACGTCAAGGAGAGGGTACCTCTAGAGGTCCTGGAATTCCTTGTGAATTGTTTCCCCATCATATATAATCTTGCACCAAGAACCTTTAAAGTGAAGCTTCTGAAGCTCTGCCAGGAGGCCCTGGTCTGCAGGGCCTATTTTCACAAGTGTTGAATTCAGAAATTGTACTGCAACCATGGTAGGTCATTGTTGCAGGGAGATCAAACTGAGAGTAAAGTCATCATGATACAAAGGTAATTGGGTGGCTTGTTAGTGGAACATTTAAAAAAAAGAACACCAGAGACAAAAATGTGGCTAAAATTCTTACAATGGGCAAAACCCTGTAAACTTATTGGGTAAGTTATCCATGCAGAATATATATTTGACTACTGAATGTTATGCATTGTGTGTGTGTAGCTGGCTTATTATGTATCATAAATGTATTTTAAATAAGGGATTTTAAAAATTTAAGCAAGATTTATTTCCTGTTTGTTTTTACTGACAGTTATGTGTCTAAATCTCATGGTTACTGTCAAAAATATAAAACTTCACTGCTGTCTTAAAGCCTAGGTTCATTAATTTGCTCAAATTAAAAAAAAAAATGTAGGTATGAGGGAAAATCTACTACTAAGATTTTTGAGAAGTTGGAGGTCATTTTACTTCACTGCAGGGCTGTGCAAATGGTTATATGCCTGTCAGTTAAAGTGGTTTGGGGCTTTTTTACCCATTCTGGGCACCCAGCCAGCCTAACTTACAAAACTGCAATTATCATGATTGTTAGGAATAGTTCCACTTCTTCCCTCGGATTTCTTCTGCCTTGCTTCTTTTCTTCTTCGAGGAAGTCTTAAATTTTCCTGTCAGTACTGAGGAGACCCTGATTTTCCCCTTAGGGGTTCCCACAGAGACATGGAGTCGCAGAGGCTCTCCAGTCCCCTGGTAAATGTAATCCTATCAGAGGCAGCCACAAGCCAGAGTGTCACTCCACAGGATCAAATCCCCAACCTACAAAGCCAGGCTTTGCCGCTAGGAGACCCACAGTGCTCTGGGTTTTTTAATTTTATCATTCAAAACAGAATTTCTAAATATATTGCGAATTTTAAGGTGGAGAGGGCTTGGCATTTGCATCATTCCTCATTTATGACTGCACTGTTTCTGTGGCAGTTGGTCAATGAATGCTTCCAAGGTATTTTGATGCCCCTCCACAAAACATGAATCAAAGAGAAAGAGCTGGCAGCAGATGTTGGCCACCCAGCAGCCTTTGGGCTGCAAGTGCCGTGGTCTGAGGGTGCCTGGGGTAGGGCAGCATTTACTGCACTCTTGCCTCTGGCCCCACAGTCTCCAGAAGGAATAAGCCACTTCTCCTGTCAGGGTCCTTTTCCCTGTCCAAGTCTAAGGTCTAGGTGTAGATGGCTTTAGTTATCAGGGAGAGCACACTGGAAGGTGCCATTTCACATCGCTGGTGTGAGCTGGGATCAAGCCTGTGAGGTGTTGATAGTGCCCTGGTCTGGTGGGGAAACGACTCAAGTCTGTAACCCGAGCAGTGCCACACTCTGCTCCTTTATCATCAGTGATTTGCAGGGTCAGGTGTGGCAGCAGCCCAGGCACAGCCCCTTGAGAGCTCCTCAAACAGAGCTCCTGCTGTGCACCATAGGAACAATGGATGTAGAAGATCCTCAGTCTCGTCTGCCATTCCTGTGGAGGAGCCGTGCCTGTTTCCTGTGTTACATGTGGATTTGGGTTGGGATGCTCTCACTCTCCTGTGTCCGTGCCAGTGGTTTCAGTTTGAGGTGGCGGCCTGAGAGGGAAAATCCAGTGCTTATCTCACTTGTGCCTTGTGCTGCCGGGCAGCTGTGCCTCAGTGATAACACACCTCTGGGCCCTCGCTGCTGGGGCTGCAGCTCTTCTCAGGTTACAGCTGCTCCTCTTCATCAGGATGAACTTCCAGGGGCTCTAGGAGTGTCAGAGATGGGAAATAATGATGGTGTGTCAGGTTATTTTGTAGTGCTGGCCAGATACTGTCCATGAGGGAACTTCCTGCATCCAAACCAACTTCTTGGGACACAAAATTCTGCTGAGGATTTCTGGAGTCTTGTTTATTTTCAGCCAAGCAATCCCTCTCAGGAACTTCTGGACAATTTTTAGATGACTAATTTGTTTAATTATTTTATATATATTAGCACTACAGACTGCTGTATTGCTTAGAATCATAGAATCACAGAATATCCTGAGTTGAAAGGGACACCAAAGGATCACGAAGTCCAGCTCCTGGCCCTGCACAGCACTGTCCAAGAGTGACCCCTGCGCCTGAGAGCATTGTCCAAACACTTCTTGAACTCTGTCAGGCTTGGTGCTGTGACCATTTCCCTGGGGAGCCTGTTCCAGTGCCCAACCACCCTCTGGGTGAAGAAGGACTTTTTCCTAATATCTGATCTAAACCTCCCCTGACACAACTTCAAGCCAGTCCCTCGGGTCCTGTCCCAGCTCAGGGGCAAAATTGTGGTTTTAATGCCTGTGTGTCAAGAACTGTCCAAAAGGAGATGTGCCACATCGCTTGTTCAGTGAGTTTTGCTCCCAAATCATTAACTTAGCTTGTGAGCACTGGGTGGACCTGTCCTGCTGTTAGGAAGTGCAGTGAGGGAGCTGAATGGCATTTTAAATGTAGGCTAACCACAGATTTCCAGAAACTCCTCACTTATTTTCAGGTTTTGAGGTACCTCATTAATATCATTCCTGTGCACTTACTGCTTTTTCTTTTCCTCATTGAAATCTAAATTTTCAACCAATTATGTTTAAACTGTTTAATGTCTGTGAAAAATCTGTTTGCTGAGCTATGACATCTAAACCTGTAGCAGAATGTAAAATTGAGTGGATGTGAAAAAGTGCATTTGCCTTCATCTGAATGGTTGGTGTGACCATGGGGGTATCCACTCCAGGGGAACCTGAACTGTATTAAATGCAGTAGCCTATCTTCAGGGAAGGAAGTTTGTGATGATGACTGGAGAGCTGGAAAATGAATGCAAGTTAGCATTTGGGTTTTTTTCACAGCATGACAGAAGCTGAAAGGTACCTCTGGCAATCATGTGGTCCCACCCACCCCTGCTCAAGCTGGATCACCATGAGCTGCCTACCCAGGACCATGCTGAAAAGTTCCAAGTACCAGGATGAAGACTCCCCAGCCTCTCTAGGCAACCTGTGCCAGTGCTCAATCAGCTTGACATTAAGAAAGTGTTCCCTGCTGTTCAGAGGGAGCCTCCTGTGTTTCAGTGTGTGCCCACTGCCCCCGTGCTGTCACGGGGCACCACTGGAAAGAGCCTGGCTCCATCCTCTGTCTACTGCCTGGCAGGTGTTTATTTACATTGATGAGAGCCTGCCCTAAGCCTTCCCTTCTCCGTGTTGTCCTTCCAGGAGATGGAATCACGGTGGTTGAAGACTCCTATGAGGACCAGGGCCTGAGACTCAAAATCTGATAATGACATCTAGACTGTGTGGAACAGGTTTCTTGTTGATTCTGTCTCTTCCAGAATTGAGAACTATAAGAGAGAGGACTTAAGGGAGAATAGCTGCTACTCCTTTGCTTCTTCTGTACTTTTACTTCCTACATAGTTTTTTTGGTTTCTGCTTATTTGTCATGTTTTTCCCTGTGCAGGAGGACCAGAATTTCATCACTATCTTCTCATTTTGCATTACACTTCAGTATCTTCTCCCATCAAACCGGTTTCCATCCTGTGATTACCTCAACAGATAATTATATTTGGGATTTGTTTTTTAGGAAGCTTGGTGCATGACTTTGTCAGTTGTATCCCCCTGTGGGGTATGGAAAGAAAATGCAGAGAACTGTGAGTGAAGTATTTTCTAGAGAAATCTGAGGGGCAGTACAAGGCAGGACCGTGGTGATCTTGTACTATACAGGTGCTCTCCTTCTAGATACTTCTTTCCTTGGAAAGGCAAATTCACCAGTGTGCCACCTCCAGTAGAACTGGGTTCCTGTGCTGCATGGCTGAAGGTTGCCAACACAGACTCTGTTGCAAGCTCTGTAACAGTCTGTGTTGACAGCTACTGGCAGTTCCTTAGGATGGAAAATCATGTGGCAAACTGTAATTGAGTTGCGGCATTTCCTCCCTCCTACTCTCTCCTCATACTCCCAGCAGCATACTTGTCATGTCCCAGATGAATCTGAAAGTGCCTTAACTTCCAGCAACAAACTGAGGTAGAGCATTGGCTCAATTTATTGAAATAGGTTTGACCTGTCCATTTGATGAGAAATGTTCTGTTTGCTGCCTCATTCCCTAGCTCGTAGAAATCCTATTTTATCCACAGTTTGGGTAAAGTATGAACTGTATCAGTGCAGAGTCAAGCAATTTATAGCTCAATATTACATGTTTTTTTCTATTCTTTTCAAGTATCCCTGACTTTAAGAAATGAATCTTACCTAAACAGGTAATTTAATTCCTCTGAACCCTTTTTCCAGAATGATAATGGTGCAGCTTCTGAACTACAGAGAAGTGTCTCTTAGCAATGTTTTCAATCCAGTAGAGGACTTGCTCAGAGAAATTGCTTCAAATCCTGGATTCATGCAAATTAGGGAGTTTGAACAAGGAAAAAAAATCTACTGGCAGGTTCAGCTCTTCAGATTACCCCAAAATACTTTTTGTTGTAGGTTAGCTTACCCAGAGTTAAGACCTTGCTCTACTTTCTATTTTTGCTCAAAGTACCGTAGCAGCAGAAGATGGGATTAAGTGCACGCAGGTGGCTTTCAAACAGCTCCAAGTACATTCAGCCCATGGGTCTCTGCTAGTACTTCCTCATCAGGAGGAAAGCTCTCTTATTTACCCCCAAAAATAAACTTGAATGTGATAAACTTTTCCGTGGGGAAAGCCTCAGTGTTTAGTGTAGTCCAGTGGCCAGTGCTCGTCAGTTGGCTGTTTGGGGAGTGCCTGGGCTGTTGCCTGTTTCAGAAGGAGAACTTGAATGTCATGGAAGGACTCCTACACTGTTATCAAGGGCTCCTGTGCTACTTTTAAATTTCAGCACCAACACAGCCAGTTGCCTGTATTGCCACAGATTGTCTCTATGCTCCCTAAGGAAATAAGAAAATCAGGCAGTAGTGATACAATCAGGATAACCGATAGTCTTGACAGGAGATGCAGGGATCAGGAATGAACAAGGCTAAAACTGGCTGAATTTTATATTCCAATACCATTATTCCTAATTCTACTAGCTATTGACTAGACACTCCAAACAGGAGACTTGCCTTCATGCCTCAAGAAGGAAAAGCCAGGAAACTTTTTGATTAAAAAAACCCCAACAACACTATGGAAGTTCTCTCAAGTGTCATTTAGAAAGATACTGTTCCTATATTCTTGCATTGCACCTGGGTTTAACAATTTATGCTGCTACAAAATCCTCCAGATTCACAATAGAATTAAGACAGAAGAGCCATTTTGAAATCCACTACTTCTGGGAGGCTGTGACCCCAAACGTGGATCTTTAGAAGTAATGTTGGCTGCAGAGTTTGCCCATGCCTGGGAGAACCTTTGTGACTATGGTTGGATTCAGCCATCAGAGACTAAACCTGATGCTTCAGGTTAGGTAATCGATGCAGGACTGCATATTGATGTAGAGCAGTACAAGCATCAGCAATGAGTCAGACTTGATAAAGCCCAGTCTCTTCTGTGAAGAAACACCTTGAAAACACTAATTTTAAAAATGTCTTAGGTCAGGTTTTAGGATCTCTCAGGTTTTCTTGCTTGGTATTAGAGGTCTATAATGTTCCTTCCTTTGTTCTATTATGGCTTTGCAGAGACTGAACTAGACTTGGCTGTAACCTTTGCACACATCAAAAGACCTTTACTGACCCATACTGAAAAGAACAGGACAGTGTTTTCCTGAAGAAACTATTCCTGTAGTCCAGTGTATGGACAAAAGGTGTGCAGTATTTATGCATGAGAACACAGTTTGTTAACAGTGCCAAGTTAGTTACTGACAGTGTATAGGAAGTGGCCTGAGTGAAGGACTTTTTCCAGGAATTTAAAGAGCACAAACTTATTCACATTTGATCATGCAAACTGTCAGCAGCATAACAGCCCAACTGATAGCTACACAAAAAAATGAATGAATTATAGTTTCAGTTTAACTGCCTGTACTTTCAATTGATTTAATTTTAAATGTCTTCACTGTAACAGTTCTTTCATGTTTAAAGACAGCATAAATAACCCCCAGCTGATGTATATATGAACACTATGCCCTTAGAGGTGCCAGAAAAGGGATCTTTATATTCATTGGAGTCAAACTCCACAAGGTTTAACATTACAGAACTTGTAGGTAAAGGCATCTTTTCTTCTCCTTTTCACTAAATTCAAATTCAACCAAGGAATTCTAACTTAACCCCCACAATTGTAAGGAAAACAGTCTATTTTTAAGAGATTGAAAAGAAACATTTACTGAACATTTGTTTGAACTCTAACAGAATAAATAAAAGTAGAATAACTCCCTCTCTTCTTTTCCCATCTACCTCCTGTAAGAGAAAACTTCTGTAAAATTTGCACCAAAAATTTAAATTCAAGTTTTAATTTGAAAGAAATTAAGTTTTTTAAACAAAATAAAACATAAAGCCTCTAATTTACATGATCTGTTTCAGCACATTTACTTTAAAATTAGAACTGAAATGTCTTTGAAAAAGACAACTCTCCGAGAGAACCACATTTAAAATGTGTTAAGAAATATTAGTTTTATTTAACCAGTTTTCACAGCTGAATATTTATTCTATAAAAACTTTACAGATTGTACAGTTTATATATAGTTCAAACTACTAGAACAAAGAAGTAGGTCCCACAGATGCAAAAATACTGTACCAATCCAAGGTAAAGGCAGATTTACACACTGTACAGCTCTCCACTGGGAAGGGGAGGTGGGTCAGTTCCAAGTAAAAAGTTCAAAACTGTACAAAAATAAGGTTTGATTTCTTTTTCATTCTTCATAATACATTCAATAAGATTGCAAGCACAGATACCCAAGTAATAATAGATATCTGCAGTCAGGAATCAATAACCACTCCTGAAAGGAATGCAAAATAGGTCTATTTACACAGGGCACTCTTTTACACCATACTGCATATAGTGTATATTTCAAATAATAAAAAAGCATAGACAAAGAACATTAAACATCTAATATAAGGTAGTTTTTTTTTTTAAAGAGGTTTTTTTTTTACTTAATAGTGTGCCAAAAGAATTTTAACTTATTAAATAATATATTCTAAGTGAACCTAAAATTTATGAACATAAAATGTATTTTTGGTGTAATACATCAATTAAACCAGCAAATAGGATAAAAGAACCAAAAACAAAACCCAAACTGTATATAAAGTAGTATTTTCACCCAGCAACAGAAGCACTTATGTAGTTATTAAAAAAAAACAAACCAAAATAAACAAACAAAAAAACCGATCAAAAAAAGAACAACCCAGAGAGGCTTTTTAAAAACCCACTAAAACTAACTTATAACTTAGGATATTCATACATAAGATATTCAGTGATTCACTAATACTGCAAAACAAGCTTTTGTGTTGGTTTTGTTTTCCTTCCCCCTTCCATTTCCCTCTGGCTCTCCCTCATTCCCTTTCCCTAAGAGACAGTGGTTTCTTCATGCTGTCTGGGTAAGAATCAGACAAATTCCTGCCCCTTCCTCCCACCCCTCTATACCTCCCCCCCAAAAAATAACAGAGTGTTTCCTTAGCATTAATCCTGAGCACACTCTCTTTCTGGGGATATGTGTGATTTAAGCACAGTAGGGTTTAGTTGCCCCAAAATTTTAGAATGTTCCACGACTTGAGGTATTTCAACCTTCTTCTGAGACAATGCCTTTTCTCTAAGCTGACTCGTTGGACAGAGAAAGCAAGGGCTGGCTAATACCCGTTTCAGTTCTGTATTCTCATGAAAAAGAAAAGCACTATTCCAGACTTCCCT
>VZTN01031951.1:27087-39591 GCA_013400515.1 Erpornis zantholeuca | reverse complement strand
CATCCTTCCCGCCCACACAGAAAATAATGCAACACCATTCACTTTTTAATTCGTTCTCTATTTGATACAGTACTAGCCAAAGATAACAAAAACTAGAGCTTTTAAAGAGATGTTTGGTAGTGCACTCTATCGTTTTTTAGCTTGTGTGTGTGTNTCAGGGAGAAAGGAGTTTTGTTCAAATTTAAGTGATACAGTACTTTTAAACCCCTTGACAATAAAAGGGGAGGGGGTGTGTGTCCACTCCTGTTCCCAAGCTGAGCAAGGGGTTAGTTTATATAAGGTTTTTTTTAAATGGGCATATTTTGATTGCCCTGATGTCCAAGAAATACAATTCCAGTGTCAATGGGCATCTCATCAGAATTCATCAATTCTGTTCTGCAGATATTTTAACATTGAGTCCATCCCTTGTGCTGAGCCCCAGATTTTCTTCAAAACTTCACACTCCTTTTCGTTTGCTTGTTCCAAGTCCACCTTCATGATGTTACGTACTAAAGCTTTGGATTCCTCAAGTACCTAGGCCAAAATTAAAAAAGGGGGAATTGGGTTAGTATTGCCTAAGAACCGAGCACCACATGTGCTTCTATAGGTAGATAACAGGTTTATATGGATGAATCCTGAAGGTGATTATCAACTTAAGCTTATCAATTCATGGACATAAAATGACTTTAAGAAATGTTTCTCATAGTCATCGTTTTGGTAGCATCACACAAAATTACCTTATACCAGTACAATTTAAAAGTGCATGAAAGCGTGAAAATAATGAAATTCATAAAATAATTATGAAAAAAAAATCCACAAAAGTGCAAGTCCACATTGTTGAAGGCTAATCATAACACTATTATCCCAAACTGCTCTAATAACTGGGCAGATCTTCATTTCTTGAGCATTTAAAATACACTCAAAAAGATCTCATTTGTTTTTTCTGTTTAGAACAGAAGTAATTTGCTTTTAAAATCTGAAATTTCTAATGCACAGAACAGTTAATTTGTACTGCACCTTTTCTTGTAAGAAAGTTAAAATTACCACTATTTGATACAATTTGTACGACTGCCAGTAGTGCACACACAACCATTACACATTACTCATAAAACTAAGTCCAGCATAATGTCAAAGACTATATTTTGTTCCTTGGTAATTTAAATCACAACTCAAGCTAACTCAAGATTTCTGTGTTTCTCTGCAAGTGTTAGGCCAACTGTTAATATTGTCAATTAGACTAAGCTGGACTTTAGCAACTATGTTAATACCAAACTATATTGTAAAAATCCAATGCTGGTTTATGTTCCTTATCATATGCCACAGTACACTGTAGTTAAGAAGATAGAGACTTTAGAAAGAATCATAAAAAGCCCCAAGCACAAAGACACATAAAAATTTGTCAAAAAACACTGCTGTACTATAATGCAGTCCTTGTTTCACGAAAAGGCTCTTTCTTTTTTCTTTTAGGACAAAAAGATGCAATTTAATACTACTTAGATTAATTCTTAGTCATCTAATCATAAAAATACAAGAAGATAAAGGAAACTTACAACTGAATTACATGTGACAAGTTCTTTAATTCGAACCATTACTTCCTGTGTGAATGTTCCTGGCCAGAACACTTGGGAGACGAGTCCTTTGGCACAAGCTTCCTGCGCCGTCAACTTCCTTCCACTGAACAACATTTCATTGGCCTGAAGGGATAAAAAGTTACTTCTGGTATGAAATGTAATGAGACAAAACTCATCAAAGGAAAAATGTTCAAAACAAATAAGAAAAATGCCTGCACTCTTTGAAATAGTTTTATTACAGCTCTTCCAAGTTTTAATTAAAAGAAGAAAAATACTGGCCTACAGCTGGTTGGCCTGTGTTGCTGACCAGTACCAGGGCAGTAGTTATTGAAATGTGGATGTGTATGATTAAGGGTTAAATGTGAAAATGTCTTCTGTCATTTCCTGGCCATGAATGTTTGTTAGCTCTGGCTTTCTTGCAGTATTGCTGACTTGGTTATCTGTGTATGTGGGAATAGGTTGTAATGCTGGGCAAATTTGTAAAACAGCACTGAATACACCAGCTTGCCCTTTATAATGATGTATTCAAACTTCTGACCAAATTCATAGAAAATAAACATTCACATTTTCTTCAAGAGTCCAATACAGAACTGATAAATCCTTTCAGATATAGCAGTCTTATTGAAAAACCCCAGTATTTAGAAGAACTTGCACATGGTTTAAAGGTATGAGATCATGTACTACATTCTATGCAACAAGATGCTCTCTCTAGTTCTGTAAATGTTTTTGATTTGCAATTATCATGCACCTCACTATTTACCAATTTCTTCATTAAAGCTTTGTCCTACAACCACTTTAATTCTAGTGATGAAAACAGCCAGTGGAAATTAAAAAGAGTAATAGTCAACCTCAAAAAAAATAATCAGAGTTATTGTTTCTTAATGACTTATTTCCACTGAAAAATATGACAAACCCATTACTGCCTCTTGAGATATAGGAAATAAGCCTGTTCTAAAACACAAACCTGACTGCTGTAACATTTTTAAGGGAAAAATTCTGAGTTTTTTAATGTTTTCTAATACTCTAAATTCTGGTAATTATTTCAGCTACTCTGATTTAAGGATCTCAAATAATTAATTATTAACTTAATAAATAATTAATTATTTACTGTGGTTCCATGTTTCTGGTAGTGCCATTTTACACATGAAGCAATTTGGAAACCCTGCAGTCTCTTATTTGCTCCTTTGTAATGAAATACAAAGTCTGGGTCCTACTGGCGGTTTGCCTCCTGGACTGCCAGTCCATTAGGAATGCAAGAAAAAAACCCAACCAATTTCCAAGCATATTTTACTTTGATTTTACCATCAGCACATCTCTCACAGTTACTATGGAAAGGTGTGATTCACATATATTAGTCTATAAAAACCCAAATCTCCTGCACTATAATCAAATTCTGTACCCTATAGTTCAACCTTCTGTGAGCACAAAATCAAATGTAAAAGGTTCATTAACTATTTCTTCTCATTTTCTAGAATGTATGTGAACAGTAATAACATGAAATACTAGCTAAAAATCAGAGATGTACACATGGTTGTCTAAGAAATGAATGCTTTTTCCTACGCAGTTGGGGAAAAAATTCTTCCAAAATAATTTAAAAAACCAGTTAACATTTCTCTGAAAGATCAAAATGTGAAGTCAATCTAACTAGTAGTTAGGAAAGGCAAACATTTTAACCTAGGTGGTCAGGTCTACATATTCTTCACATGTATCTTTGGAAGAATAAAAATGAATGCTAGAAAACCCTTTTTCCCCCCTAAAACTTAGTTGCAACTGCTGAGTTCTCCTGAACATAAAACACGGTAAGTGAGAAGGGTGCAGTTATCTTATTTCTGCCAGGTGTAACAGAGCATTAGCATAAAATCTCACAAGAAATGAGCATTTCCATTAGTGTTCTCACTTGACAGGTTTTGAAGGGAAATGTCTTGCTCTGGCCTCTTCACTTTTGATCTATACAAAACATATGCTGGAGACCAAGTGTGTTAATTTTTATGGCAGTTACAAGTCATGATTACAATTAAAGCTTCTTTAGCAGTTGGTGGTTACTTTCCAAGAAATATACTACAGCAATAGCAATGAGGATGATAAAAATATTTCACTAATATAAGATTCTCATTAGCAACCTTCATTTTCTACTTTGAGTACAAAATGCCTCCTTCCACAGAGGAACTTCATTGGGACCTCTTCCAGTGAGGGCTTTGAAGCTCACCAGGGTCCTGTTGTGCAAGCCCACAGGCACCAAGGGCCATGGAGCATTTCAGCTCTCTTGCATCATGATCAGGAGGCAGCTGGCCTCTGAACCACCCCACATGCTGGCTGTGATGTGGACTACAGGCACTATGGAAATGTGTATCTCCCATGACTGACAGAAAAGCATAAGAAATACTGCTGGGGACTGGCAGGGAAACCCAGTGGTGATGTGTGATCACACAGCTCCCATGCTTTATACCTCAGACCACACAACCAGAGCAAGAACTCCATGGCAAATACACAGTAACATCTCCCCATACAGACATCACCTTAATGTCTATTACAAATTATTTTCAAAACTCAAAAGTCAAGTTTAAGAACACTTCTAAAATTCTTAGTATTTCCAAGACTGTATCAGTTTTAAATCCTAAAGTTTGGGTTTCAAATTTCCTGTAATAAGGCCACAGTTGAAGGTGTTTGTGAAAAAAGAAACCCATCTATGACAGACAGACCTCACCCACAGAAGGTGACTGATCCCACATGGAAGGTACTTCCAGCAGTCTTGCAATGGAAGATTTTTACATAGCTGCAGCTAACAACATTGCGTTGTAAGTCTGGCTTACAAGAATTAGGGGTGGCACTACTACTGCTGAATTGATACATT
Organism: Erpornis zantholeuca; assembly: GCA_013400515.1. Taxonomy (NCBI): domain Eukaryota; kingdom Metazoa; phylum Chordata; class Aves; order Passeriformes; family Timaliidae; genus Erpornis; species Erpornis zantholeuca. The sequence goes on along the minus strand of VZTN01031951.1, from coordinate 35,190 downwards.
TGTAGAAAATGTTATTATGCATATAGAGGCCTAAATTCTTTATTTTGTATATTTTTTCCCCTGAATGTTTTGCATTTCACTCATAACACCTTTCTGCTGACTTCTCACTCTCTCTTTTACAGACAAAAAGCATGTTTCTTTATCTAAGTCTTTAATATGGATTCTGAACATTTTCATGAAATGTACTGAGTAAGGTTCAGCTTTGTCCCATAGAGACACTGCTATGCTGCAGAGAGCCAAGGATAGTATATGAACAGTGGATTTCTCTCCCTTTTTGCACTGATCATTATGGAATTGTTACCATTAGAAGCTTTCAATTTTAATCTTTATATTTAAGAATGAGAGCATTCACAAACACACATGAAAGAGTACACTGGGGAAGAGCTTGTGTTTTTTGTACAACTTCTAAATAAATGAAAAGTAACAACCACAAATCTTTAAAGGACGAGGATGGATGGAATGGATGGATGAATGGATGGATGGCCAAATAAAAAGGGAAAGGAACAATCAGTAGTTTGAAACATGCTAAGGTATTAAAGATACTCTTAAAACTGTTAAATCTATTTTAGTTACCTTTTCTGTTCTCTTCTAATATCTAAATCCAGATATGACACAATTAGCTATTAGATCTTCTAAAACTGGTGGTTTAATATACTGAAATGTATATTTTTAAATCAAGAAATACCTACAGGGAAAAAACCTGGCTTTTATAATAAACAGCAATTTTGGAAAAAAGGTGTAGCCACAAACACTTGTTTTACACTGTCCAAATTGGAATGGGACATAGGTCTAAGCTTTCAAAGAACACAGCTTGAAAAACCACTAAGCAACACGAAAATAACATAGGTAAGAGATTCTTAAATAGCTTTTTGTTAGAAGTGCACGGAAGCCAAAATACTTATTTGCATACTGGCACAAGAGTGCTCCTGGCTGGTGCCATAGCACTCTGCTGTGCGGTGACACCGAGTGTCACACTGGTGCTGTGCTGAATGCAAGGCGCCCGTGGCTGCTCCTCACAGGCACAGCAGCAGAGGTGTGTCTTGGTACACAGGACATCACCCTTCTGACACCATCAGGGTCAAAGGTCAGATTAAGCCCTGTGCCTGCTTTCTGTTCCGTGCATGCAGGTGCAGACTAAGCTGCAAGAGCATGGAGCAGAAAAGCTATTAAGGGTGGCTTCTCATGAAAGGTTTTCATGAGAGAAAGAAAAAAATTAAGAAAAAGGCAACACAGCAAGGCAAAAAGTCTCAAAATCACACTGGATAAATTATCACAACTGAATTGTGAAGCTGCCAGCCCCTACCCTGCAAGCTACTTACAGAAGCCAGGCCCATTATCCGAGGGAATGTAAGGGATGAACATCCATCTGGACTTTGTCCAAAAGTAGTGTATGGTGTCTGAAACCAAGCCTTCTCGTTGGCCCAAACCACGTCACACAGAGGCAATATAGATGCTCCAAGTCCAATGGCTGGGCCATTTACTGCTACAATGATAGGCTTCTTAAACTGAATAAAAGTATTCACAAAATTCCTGAAGAGAAACAGAAACATGCGCTCACTACATATATTGAGAGTGTAAAATATAACAGCCCTTGAAAACTCCGTAATTCATCTCCACAATAACATTTCAAACCCAACCTGATAACCTTTCACAATGAGGTGGTTATTTGGTGGATGAGGGGAGGGGGGGGATATTGTCTAGAAGACAGAGTTCAGAGTGAGGCTTTCAGCACTGTCTCTCATAAGAGTTTCATAGTCAAGCTGCTGATGCATGAGCTGGATGAGCAGACAGTGAGGTGGGCTGAAAAACGTGTGAATGGCTGGCCCAGAGGGTGGTGACTCATGGCAAAGGCCAGTAATTTAAATGTTGCACCCCATGGGGTCAGTGATGGGTCCAGCACTGTTCAACAGCTTCACTGATGATTTGGTTGATGGGGCTGAGTGTATCCTCAGCGAGTTTGCTCAGGATACAAAACCAGGCTGATACACCAGAGGATTGTGCTGCCATCCAGAGGGACCTCAGCAGGCTGGAGAAATAAGCTGACAGGAACCTCCTAAAGCTCAATAAAGGGAAATGCAAAGCACTGTGGAGGAACAACTCCAGGCACCAGTGTATGCTGCTGGAAGCCAAGCTGGAAAGCAGCTTGGCAGAAACTGAGCTAGGGTTCCCAGTGGACACCAAGTTGAACTTGAGCCACCAGTGTGCCTGCGTGGCAAAGCAGGCCAGTGCCATCCTGCACTGTTTTAAGAGGAATGTTGTCTGGAGGTTGCAGGAGTTGATCCTGCCCCTCTGCTCAGCCCTAGTGTCATTATGGGCTGCTCAGTGAAAGAGAGACTCCAGACAGTCTAGCAAAGGGCCATCAAGGTGACCCAGGGACTGAGTGGGCTGGGCCTGTTCAGCCTGGAGAAGAGGAGGCTCAGGGAGACGTCATCAACGTGTGTAAGTACCTGGAAGGGGATGCAAAGAAGACAGAGCCAGGCTCTTTTCAGTGGTGCCCATCGAAGCAGTGGGCACAAACTGAAACATGGGAGGCTCCCTCTGAACAGTAGGAAACACTTTCTTACTGTCAGGGTGACCAAACAGGCAGCCAGCAAGGTCATGGACTCCCACTGTTGGGAGATATTAAAAAAAAAACAACAGGAAATGGTTCTGGCCAACCTGCTCTAGGTGACCTTGCTTGAGCAGGTTGAAGATAACTGGCACATGTCCCTTCCAACCTCAACCATTTTCTGATTCTGTAAAAGCCTAGCATTGCTCCAACACATCACAGTAGTTGAGCAGGTGCAGATTTAACACCCCCCTACAAGCACCAGCTGATATGGCACTTTTGGTACATTCATGTGCCTCACAGCTCTCTCAGATAAGGCTGCAGCCTTTCCTCACCTGTGGGCACCACAACTGTGGCACACAATCCTGCTTGGTCATCACTCTGTTTACATATAGCATTGGTGTAAGGTATTTACCTGTGTTTTTAAGTGACAGTAATAAGGTAGAAATGAAGATGGGCAAAGCATTAATCATTTTCCTTGAGGAGCATTTCTGGACTGCTGGGAGACAGCTTTTCTTAACAAATAAATCCTCTTTTTAAAATGATGAACAAACATCAACAGTAGAGAGCTCTGTTATCACATATCACACACCTGTAAACTTCCCCTCCTCATCTCCCTTCTTTTGGTTGGCAGTTATGCTCTGGGTACTATTAAGTACACTATTAAGTGACATAGCGATATTCCCATCCTCATTGTCAACAAAATAGGCAATTCCTTCCAATACCTACAAAATATGGATGCTTCTCTGTTCTCAAACAGTAATGCCTCCTAGTAAAAGCTACTTAGGAAAAAACAGTCATGTGTGTATGGATACATACACAGGTAATTTTAAAGTTTGCTCCTTATCCGTGTTCCATATTTTTGCATTTCTGCAAAAGAGGACAATTTTGCTATATTGCATTCAGCACTAAAGGTTATCACATGCTTCTTACCTCATTCTAGTGAACTGAAATAGCTAAATGTAAAAAACCCAAATCCAAACCTGGAACCACTTCATGCAAGTCATCATACAAACATTCTATCCAAAGACTTTAGATAATTTTAATCATGTCTAAATAGTCCACAGAGAACCATCTCTAGCATATGAAAAATACCTTATTTGAAAGGGAAGGTGTGTGTTCATAGGTCTTTTAAATTACCTTTGCCCATTTTCTTAACAATGAATACTAGGTGAAAAATCAGGTTTCCGGAAGGGCCCAAATTAAAACAGTGATAGAAGCTCAGTGCTAAGAGCTTCTGGCCACATCTGAAGTCACTGCATGAGCAACTTTTACATGAAATGACTGAAGAATTTCCTTTGATAAAAATAACTATCATCATCTTTATGAACTAACTGTACCTCCAATGAAACAGGCTTTACAGGTCCATGGTTTTTTTTAGAAACATGACCATTGATAACAACAAGAGAAGACAGGGCTCTGAAAGAATATAGATGCTCTGGAAGCAAAGAAGAGACCAGGATCTCAAAACCCATGCTCAAATGATATGTACTTGTCTGTACTGTTAAAACATGTCTCCAAGACCCATACTTTTCCCCCATATATTTTCTTCTGCTTAGTAGTAGTTCAGCTTATTTTGTTTAAATGTTAGGTTTGGTAACCAGCGTTGGGAGGATGATCATCAGTATTAATCCACTCCTCTAAAATATTCATCATGCCACTGCTCTGAACGTACTATATCAATTTACTCATTCAATACACATCTTGAATCTTGGTGCATTAAATTTGTTTTCCTGAAACCCTATGGCTACTGAAGTATTTTAATATTGGTTTTAACTGGAGGAGTATTACAATACTCCCAGTATTCACAGTTAAATTTTAAAATTAAAAATGCATGAAATGAGAACCCAAATAGAAAGGGACAGGGAGCATAAGGAAGTGCTGCAGGCTATAAAGTAACAGGTGAATGTCTGAGATCTTTTTAAATAAGAGGCTTTTGAAATAAAGATAGAACAAACCAGGCCACATGATGAAGAGTACCCATCAGATGCCTGAAGATAATCATACATACCTAATAGCTTCTGCCATCTTAGTGCTTTCCTTTTTTCTATCATCCGTTAAACGTCGTATAAAATAAATAAAATCAAGACCACAGCAGAAAATGCTACCAACTGCACTGAACAGCACAAGTTTACTGTCATCTGCAGCTGCTGTGTTCAGTGCACTTTGGACTTCCTTCATTACCTGAAAAATAAAAATGTCATAAGAAGAGTTTTAATCCATCATTACAAAGTAGCATGTTTTTCTCTTCCCTTTCTCCCCCCATGAGACCCTTCAATGTCTTTAATTTTTCTTTAGGATCCACTCAACCATCATATTAGAAAAATGAACTTTTTTCATTATCCAAAAAAAGAAAGTTAACGTATTTGAAGCTTTGCATTTCAAAAATGTAATTAGACTAAGATAATGAAATCATTAAGGAAAGATGTATTAGATGTTATCTGTAACTAAAGCACTCATTCAGCATTTCTGTAATTTGGACAGCAGATGGCATATGCAACCAGTACAGAAAAAAAAAGAACCTTAATTGAGGTTAAAGCTTTTTTGAAGTTGCACTTTGTAAATCACTGCACATCTTATAAAAGACATTACATATATACACAGTCAGGTAACAGACATTCGAGTGAATTACACATAAAGTCAGCTGTACATATAACATCTTGCAAGTAGAACCTGTATCGTGTTTTGTGCACGTTTGTGCCCAAATAACAGATAGAAATGAGGCAAGGACCTCAAATCCCCTTCCCCTCCCAAAATCCCCTCCCAGAATTGTTCTGACCTCTGGATTTAATGAATTATTTTCAGATGATTTTGTTGATAGCAAGATGTGTGTGAATCCATCTTGTTTCCTGACAACAATGTCTCTGTACCGGTACGCGCTCTCCGTTTGCCTCACGCTGAAACGTAGCCTTTTATCAAAGGGCTGATCTCTCCTGTCATCAATAAACCTTCGTTTGCTGGCTGTCACTCCTGTTACAGATGTCTGGATGTTGGTTGTACCATTGGCTGCTAATGCTTCCATAAAGTTGGGTGTACCTGGAAAGAGTTTAAACGAGAACGATTAGATTTGCTCCCTCATCTCAAAATCCCTATTAAGCACATGAAAACATGCAACGTCTATTAACAACACACAGTAAATATGAAACTCAGTCCCCTGGAAGTTACTGGAAGCACTGAGCACAGAGCAAAACTGAAGTGACAAAGGGATTCAAGAAATGAATTTTACCATTTTGAGACTATACATTTAGAACAAGCCAAACAGAACAACTGTCATATACTTATTTTTAGAAGGGGAGAAAGGTGTGTTTAACAATCCTAATACCAACGCACTTCAGTAGGTTAACAATCTGCTTTCTCCCTTTCCAACATTTTAAAGTCATTTAACAGCATCAACTAAGCATCAGCTAAGAGGAAGTAAAACCCTTTTGTTTCAAACATCATAAGTTACTGTAAACAAGAAAAAGACACTTAGAATAACCCAAATAAAGAACTTGATTGACAACATCATAAAAAGTATAATAGTCTTTAAAGACAAATGAAAATGAAGAAATACAGACTATACTTCTTTGAGAGGAGCACAAGACCCATGCAGTGATGGATATTTTATTGGATTCATAGAAAATGAGATCTTTCTCATTTTTTGCTATTGGAATTGGCAAATAGACAATTAAGTTTTGCTGGCCTTGTTGCCACCCCCTTACACAGAGGGAGTTTGAAGGCATCCAAGTAAACAGTCACAGAAGGGACAGGTTTTTTACAATTAGAAACAGAGTATCAAATAATTAACACTCATTAGAGAAAATAAGATAACATATTGGATCTATAATCCATCTGTATGTTTAGGTCTCTTGCAAAACCTCCACAGAATTTGTCATACTACAGTAATAGAGTGTGCATAGGACAGGAAGGTTAAAAATACTGGGAAGGTGTGTTAAGAGTCCAAGACATCAAAGTTTTGAAATACTTTTCCTGAAAACTGAGCTCTGAGACTAAAATCTTCTGGAAAGCCACTGCCCTTATCTCACTAACAGGTACTTCAAAACATCATGCATATGATGTCTTAAGAAGTGGAGTTAAACCACGTACAAGTAAGTTCTTAATTAAATGTTATGGTAATTTGTAATTATCTTTCTGAAGAAGTGATATTTTAAAATTAAATTATTTTAAACTTTGTTTTAACTACAACATACTTCAAACACTTGCAGGTCCAATGAAGACATTAAAGAGGCTCACTTAAGTAACTGGAATATCCAATATCTTGATATTTCCACTGTATTCAAGTGCTGCTTACTTTGACTCATATGAAGTATGAGAGAGACAATAAGAAAAGAGACTAAATTTAATTAAAATTTAGAACATTACATGTTTCCCTATTTATATTTCAGAAATTGACTCTGGATGTAAATGAAGTTTTTATATCAAATATTTTAAAAAATGTATTTTATTAAAAATACTTTATGATTAATTAAGCAAGTTGTCTGTTCAAGGATCTATACAATAATAAGATTTTATTCTACTTTTTAAGGGGTTTCTTGTGGTATTGGTGATTTAATCCTCTCACCATCTCACTTTCTGTGAAGAAGTTAAAGACAACTCAGAATCTTTTAGCTGTTTAAGGAGAAGAGTAAGAAACTGGATTCAGTTTGTGATCCGTTTTAGAGAGAGATGCACAATATGAAACAGAAAATTAGTATTTTATATTGTCACAAGAATTTCACATTTATTCCCAGATTTTCCATGGCTTATAAAATTCTTTTTTTTCATGTCAGCAGAATAAATCAAAATTTGATGTATACTAAATATGACGTTGATGAGGAATGCTTTCCATTTTTTTCCTTTATAAATCATATTATGGCAATTACATTCCTTTAAAAGAATTGCCTTGAAAGGGAATTTGCAGGCACACCAATGTTGGAATTAGGAACACAAGATGAAATGGTATCACTGGGTTGGTTTTCCATAGGAAATGTAAATTAAAACAACTGAAATCACTTCTGATTTTTAAACCCTTATCAAAGTTTTTTATGTCTTTTGTTCTAGCCATAGTGAAAAACATGGAGAATTGGGAGAGCAGGATAGACTAGACTAAGCCAAAACAAGGAGTCAGTAAACTTGTGCAAGACCTTTGAGCCTGTATTTTCCCACAACTCATACTTCCAAAGACATAGGCAAATACCAGAAAACTACTTTTGAGATGCAAGACACAATGATTATGTACTTTAAGAGACAAAATTTCTGGCAAGAGAGATTAAGATGTAAACACCACAGGCCGATTTTCATGCTTACTGAACTAGCAAGAGACCTTCTGATTTTTTATATAAACCCTGTCTACACTTATCAATAGTTGGGAGTTTCAAACCACAAGCAGGAGACAGCTGCAGTTCAGAGGAAGAAGTCTCCTCTTTCCAATCATATAAATACACTTCTAAAACACTTAGACTGGAATAAAAAAACCTGTCAGCTTTAGAAACCATATCTCTGCACAGGGAGAGTCAGCCAGCCAGCACAAATCAGAAAATGGCACTGAAAGAGTTAAAATATGTTTGTTAATGTTT
>VZTN01031951.1:1087-20372 GCA_013400515.1 Erpornis zantholeuca | reverse complement strand
TGTCCTGGCCCATGGCAAAGGGGTTGGAACTGGATGATCTTTAAGGTCCTTTCCGCCCCAAACCATTCTATGAAGATGGCCACAAGTCTAGGGAAAATGCCCATCATAAGAACAAGTTTTCATCAAGTTTTGCAATAAAGTGGTAAATAAATAAATAAATAAAAAATCTCTCCCACCACCCCAAAACCATGCCCATGATAAATGCCAAGGAAATAACCACAGGTGAAAGCAGTGAGCGGGGAAGGCATCTCAGAGAGCAGCTGGAAGGGCTGGAGGCAGTGAGCTGCCCTTACACAGCAGGATGGATCACATGCACAGGATCTATTTGGGTGCATGCTCTTCGTATTGCTGAGGAAAGCAGTATGTGTCTATGTAAGACATTAGGCTTTCTACTTCGTTGGCTCTTGTCATATTTATGAACAAACTATCAAAGGAAAAATCTCACAGACAAAAACCCCGAACTGATAAGTCCATAAACCACTAATTAAGTAGTTAACACATGCTGCCATACATAGAAAATGGTTCAGATCTGCCAAAGTGGCTTCCCTCAGGCCACAAAGCAAGGAATATAGAAGCCAGGATTATTAGTTACAGGTGGTCCCAATCCCCAAAAGCTATTTTTTCCTGTAAGAATCTCCTTTTATGAAGTACTGGATTTTTTTCTTTACAGATATTATAAGTATCTAGATTAAAACAAAAGGACCAACAATAATACTATTGCCAGACAGAAGAGACAGGTAAAGAAGAAACAGAATTAGCATTGTGCTATTTAAGTGGGACATATTGTTTCAGCAGCACCAATGTATAAATATGAAACCACAGCTTCTAAATTATTAAAAAGACTAATACTAGGAGACTGAAATTTTGAAGGGGGAGAAAAAGAAAATTAGGAAGTTACATTTGTGGCAGAGAAAACAACCAACCAACAGAAAAGCATGTGGTTTAAGGCAAATTTAGAAATAAATTTCATAAAAGCCAAACCAGTTAAGGTCTGTCTCAGAGAGTAAGACTTAGCAACTACTATAAACCCTACCAAAACCAAGAGAGGTTTAGTTAGGTACCATAATTCCTGTTGCTACACAAAAGCCAAGAACAAAGTGTATCACGTCTGATACTTTAAATCAAAGTGTGCAGTGGCCTCAGAGAGAATTTTGTAGTTTGTGTAGCTGGCAATAGGAAAGTACTGTTTATTTGACTATTTAGTAATGTAGGCAGGAGCACATCTTTTCACAGGAATCATACTGATGTGTTCACAGCTCAAGAGCAAATATTCATAGATTTTAAAATACATTATTGTTGCAAATTCATGGAAGGACTTAGATCCACGACCTGTTAATTTGAGAAAGCAGAGAAAATGATAAAAGAAATCTCCATTTGAATTTTGGGCTTGCAGATTGTTACAACTCCCACTGCTGCAATTCCAAAGTCCAGCTCTGAAGCTTCACGTGTTCAGCAGGAAGTTCATAAAGCTGTGCTCAGATTTACATTTACTAAGACAAGGTTCATGGGTGACAGGGTTTGAAAACTTTTAGATACGGTAGATGCCTAAAATGCTGAATCTTGCCTTAGGAAACAATCCATTAGGAACACACAGAGAAACCAAAAATATCAAGCCGTCACTACACAAAAGACAGAAGAATTACTATTGAGTAAAGCAAAGATTGTGTACACAAAAATAATGGGACTAGTACATAAGCAGCCACAATTGTGAGCTCAATTTTAACTTGGAAACCATTAAAACATGTCATAGATAAGACAGAATGATAGATGAATTACATGACTGGTTGTTTCCTGAAACCTGCCAGGGACCCACCTGTTCATGTCTAATTCCAACCACTAAACAAACAGAATGGAATTGAAATTTAATTTCTACTAAGATGAATGCTGTGCAATTTTAGATAGCTGTGTTATATAAAAAGATATTGCATTAAATACTTTTCAGACAAATAGCAAAATACCCCAGGCATAAGGAGAGGGTGTAAAAATGAAACTGAACTTATACAGTAATTGAATTATTTTCTTCAGGAGTGAGATGTAGCTTCAATTAACTCCACATGGTCAATAGGTAAACAGGTCAATAGAAACTGAGGGGAAAAAGAGAATATGCTATACTTACAAGAAAATAGGAAGTAAAGAACACTGGGAAGAATACAGGGAGATGCTAAAACAGATAAAGAACGGGTATTAGAAATGCAAAGTAAAACTCTGAAGTTCTCATAGTTACAGATGCTAAACACAAATTATTTTTCCAGTGATAAAGAAAAAAAAGACAGAGGAGAATTAGACCAAAACTAAAAATGAGATGTAGTGTAAGCTACAAAGTCAATTAAAAAACTAGTGGAGAAACCAGCATGCCATAAGAAACCAGAAAAATATTTATAATGGGTATGAATGTATTATACATACAACAATGACAGACTAAAAGGATTGACCATGACAAGACTGCTGACTGACAGTAAAAAAGGAGAAACAGACAAATGTGAGAGTCTATATGGGAAATGTATCACACTAAGTGAAACACCTCCGAGACTTGTTTTCTTAAAGACTAGCAAATTTGGAAGGTACCTTGGGTAATAAAATTTGTAGTGATGTAGTTTCAGATATAGGTGAAAGAAACACTTTTTAAAAAAAGCAGCCTTAAACCTCTTCAGTTTATTTCTGTTCATAAAAAAGACTGCTCTCAAAGTCATGTTTCAAAAGTGTCCTTCCAGTTAAAACCTACTGGAGATCCAAAGCAATACTCAGGAGAGCCATACTGGGTACCATAGAGAAATTTCATCTTTTTACAAGCGGTCACTCATTATGTGAAATATATTTTACCAATATTTTGCAGTTTCATACCATTACAAAATAGGAATCAGAAGCTTCGTGTCATATAAACTTACATGTAAATTTCAGAATTTAAAAATAATAACTTCATCACAGCAGCAACCCTATTTTGCTCAGCATCAAGACAGTATACATACAATTACTCTTAGTTCTGCCAAGTTGGAAAGCTGTATAAAACTAAAAATTTTCAATCCAACATTAATTTTACTTCCTAAAATCCTAAAATGTACAGATGTTCAAAGAGGAAATTTGTACCAACTAAGATTTCAGGGTTATTGTATAAGAATGGTTTGTGGACATTCTCTGTCACTGGCAGTTTGATATACAGAGTTTTAAGAAACTCTTCATCTCCATTTGATCTCAGAATATATCACCATATCACTAATGTGTTTACCTAAGTTTAACAGTTAACTGGAACAAAAGTTATTGCTTATTCCATTCTGTTCTTATCTATACATCAACATATTGGTGTTTTGCAATCATAAACACCTTATCTTTCTTTAGTTATGATAGTTGATGACTTTTCTACTTCCAGCTACATGACAAAAGATACCACATCATCAAATATTTCCCCTTAAAGCTCAGTTAAAATGCAATCAATCTCAAAGAAGTGTATTTTCAAACTGTTCTTTTGAATCACCACAATTTTAAAAAATGTCATAGCAGGATCACCCTTTTCATTGATTTTTAAACAATATTATACACTTACCTAAATTTCTAAAAGAATTAATGTGGGTTTTGTTTTTCAAAGAGAGATTACTCCCCTCCTGAACCCCACCTCTCACTCCACAAAACCAGGTAAGAGACTACAAGCAAGAAGCAGTGCAATCATATCCTGGCTCATATTAGACCAATACTGCAAATAGAGCAACCAAGTTCATTCCTGCTACAAGGAGGAAGTCTGCTGCTTATATGTCATTGGGCTTGATTGCTCTTGCCAGCAGACTGGCATTCTGTTTAGGAAAATTCAGGAAGATCAGTCCTTCTATAAGCCTCAGCATGCTCCTGTGGCCTGGGCAAGCAGCACATACTGAATTAACTTTGAGGTACTAAAGTATCAATCTAGTTTACATAACATCAAAAGTAAGATTTGTTTCCTTTCACTCCCCTGTTTCTTCCTTGTACAGACTGCCACATCAGAAACAAATCACTCATAGCAGGTATTTCTGCCTAGCCCAGACACAAGGCAGCGGGTTCCTTAATACCATCCCTCCATCCACCAATGCATCTGCTGAACCATTCCAGAGTTCAAACAAATTCCAGTTTAAAACTATTACCTGTGTTTTTACCTCCTTATTTTTCCCTTTCCCAGTCTCAAGTAAGACAAATGGGATCCTAATCCAAATTGACAAAAAACATTAAATACAACTAAATTCAACTATCATTGAGTATCTGGGCAAAAGTATTAGTGTTTTCCTACTCTAGGCTCATTGTTTGGACAGAAGTATCAACTTCTGACTAAGTGTCAAGAAATGAGTAATAAACTGACATAAACAAATGAAAACATGCCAGAATCCCCACAAAAACTGGCAAAACTAATGTAACAGCAGGAACAAGCCAAACATTTTTGAGGGGTGCATTGGGTTAACTTTCAGCCTGATCAGTTCCCACGTGCTGCTGTTAACCAGGAATTCATCGGGAAGAGGTAGGGGGAAGAGGACAGGATTAAAATGAAAAGCACCATGTCTAAAGATAACAGCAACACATTCTTCTCCAGTTTAATGACTAGCAAATAACAAGTAGCATTTTAAAACTCGCTTCCCGCTGTGAATCTATCTTCTAATATTTCAATTCTGTGGCTACAAAATACACTGCGATTGGGAACTACTTTTGCAAGCATAACGTGGCTTGTACTTTTGACCCTATCTGTGGACTAGTTTATTTCTGACTGTAGAAAACAGTCTGTAATGTAAACTCCTTAAACTCTCCCAAAAAATTATGAGAAAGACTGTTGCAGGTATCTGCAAGAGAAATACAGTGTCATTTCATTGCTGCCATCAATTTGTAGTTTATCAATGCTTAGCTACAGAAAAAAAAAAAAAGAGAAAAGTTGTCCCAGGGAAGAAAATGCATCTCAGGATGTCCTGCTGAGACACAAGCTACAGTGGGAGGTGGGAGGTAAAGCCACGGATCCACCGAGGCTACCACAGTCTGCAGTGGGATGAAACATGAACAGGGACAGTCAGAGAAGTGTGACTATTCATCACCTCCTCTTCACAAGCAGGGACTCCCTGCCTGCTAGGTCCAGGCAGCAAGAGTTTTGACTACAATAAATGCTAGAGTAGACTACAAGGGAGAGGAAAAGGAACTAAAACTCAAGCTGAGGCTTCACAAATCTGTCCAACAAATGCGCCAGTAAGCCCCCAGAAAAGTGTTAGAGAGCGCCCTGACATCTCCGAGAATTGCATTAGTGCAATATGTACTCAAAAAGCCGATTTGGGATTATTTAGTCACCAACTTTGTCAGTCTTCTGAAGGACACAGAAAACAGTGCAAATGATACAGACTGAAACTGTTAGAAAAGGTTTTCCTAAACTAATGGCTATGGTAAACAGTAGATTTCACTGCAAAACACATTCTTTTCACATGCCATAACACATTGCCTAGGCAGACGTGGTACTTAAAGACATGGCTTAAAGGTGGACTTGGCAGTGCTGGGCTAAGATGAACTTAAAGGCCCTTTCCAACCTAAATGATTCTATGATTAGCAGCCCATGAAACAGTTTCTTTTCCAGAGAAAGACTCACACTGTTCCACCTTGGGTGTTCTCTCCCAACTGCTTCCCCCCAAGACAAGTCTTTCAATGTGCATACCAGCCAGGAAGCAAAGCTTCCTTTTAGGATGGTTAAGGTTTAAAGTTCAAAATTTCCCCTTGTTTTTCATCTAGCTTATATATGTTCCCTGTAACATATGAAAACCCAGTATGAACACCATGAAGTAGGAATTAAATGCAGAAGTGGGCAAATAATGGATTTTGGCTCAGAGGATAAATTGGAAACACAACAAACCTAAACAGGTGGTTCTTTTGTTTTGAGATTTACTCCTTCTATATAACAGTTTTCAAACTGTTCTGAAGTAAAAATATTGCTTCAAAACACGGTCAGATGTGTATTTAATAAATTGTAGTAATTTGTAAATAAGATTCTTCCCTGTTCAAAGCTTTACTTCTGCTGCAATTTCTATTGTTAAAAGGAATGTTGCCCATATCAATTCAGGAATACTGTAGTTATGTAGTAGTTTTCATTATTTTGGTGTATGAACATGAATCCGTAGTCTTTGTGTTCCTTGTAGCAAAAATAAATAAGAAACAATAAAATCTGCAAACACTAATACAGCAGTTTACTCAATGGATTCTCCTTGAGGAAGGTTAAAATTGAAGCCGAACAAACCCAGGACTATATGCTACATTTAAAACTGATCATAACTTTAGTCCCACATATGCTTAGCTGAAAGACAGGAATTATTTAATTGAAAATATGTTTTCTTTATGTGGTAAAGTGAAATCAGTGGCTTGAATTCAGGCCTGTGCTGTTTCTAGATCACCCTCTGAAGGGGTCTGTCAGTGATTTCTCTCTGCTTTGGTGACTTAAAAAAACTACATGTCAGTGGCCACAAAGCAAATAGAAAAAACAACTTATAACAACTATTTTCATTTTAAAAACACCACCTCTCCTGGTAGGATTACACTACAAAAACCAAAGCATTTGTCCCACACAAGCTCTCTGGTGAGCTAGCACTGATGGCCCTGTACAGTCATACTACACAACAAAGCAAATAACCAGGACTCATAAGCAAAGAAAGTGAAGTACAGTCCACTTAAAATAATGTACATCCACTGCTGTGTGTTGCAAGTCCACCTTATCATATGTCCAAGAGCTGCCTTATAATGTTCTGATACAACCAAACACTTCAACAAGTAAACTCAAGCCAGACCCTGAAAGCAAAAACTCCCATTTTGTAGCTCTCACAGACAAAAAAAAGTTCTACAGCAAACCAAGCATCTCCAGAGACATGCACATTCTTTTCAATGAAAAATTTGCTCATAAAACTCTTTTCCACTACATCCTTGACCAGTTAGTTATCAACATTTCTGATGTCCCAAGGACATCTACAAAAGCAGATGGCATTCTGACTCTATCACATTGCCTAAAACACCTTCTGTTCTACCAGATGACCCTCAGAAAAAATATACCTCCACTTTGCAGTTCCTTGCTTTTATTCCTGCACACTGACACAACAGTTACTCAGTCACTGGCTGGCACATTCTTTAACCCCAGAGCTACAGGTGTTTCTCAGTGACCCTGATGGATTCCTCTGCATGTGAAAACACTGTGACTGAATCAACAACAGCATCTGCAGAGCAGTCTGGGGGGAGGAAGGATGGATTAGATGACAAAGGTCTTTTCCAACCCTATATCCTAGAATTCTGTGATGCTTATGTGATCATGCTATGTAGCACTTTTGCGTTTTTCTCCCCTGACCTAAAGGCAGTTGCCTTTCAACAAGCTGGAATACAAATATAAGGTGCCTGGATCCTTGGAATCAGGTGCAGGTTAGCAAACTGTGGACAGAGACAAATGGATTCTCAGCTAACTGCTGCTTTCACTCCTGATGGAGAGAGCTCTGCCTGTGTCCTTGAATCAACCCTGGAGGGAAAGAATCCTCTTCTGTGGAGAGGCCCGAGTATTTTTCTGGGAAGCCACAACCACAGCTCCAATATATGTGCTGTACTTCTGCCATAAAGCTTAGGGTCTCACACTAGACTGTTCCTATGGATTGCAGTCTCCACTCTGAAATGATCATTTCTGCAATGATCTCAGTGATGTAAAAATTACTCTTGTTTTACACACTATTTGTAAAATACTTCCAAATCAGAAGACAGGACTCTATGACTGGGTACAAGAAATTATAGTCTTCTAACAGTTTCAAAATAATGATGAAAAAGATAGCCTGGGGTAAGAGGAAACTTCCAGATGATTAGATTAAAAATGACAATTCCATTTGTCTTCAAGGGTTAGGAACAAGAACAGCCATTCATCAGGGGAAACTGCTAATCTCCTTCGTTTCAGCACAACAAAAATACTATCTAAATCGAATATGGGTACTATTATTGGATAAACTTTGTGTGATACCTTTCGGACTGCCCAAGGGAGTTTATGGCTAACTCTCAGAATCATTCTCTGAAATGACCTTCTGTAATGCTCGGTGTTAAACTAGAATTTGGCAGGGTTACAGACAGAGAAGTAAAGCCCATATGATTCCCCTAATATATTGGCATTTAAGTATGGACCATAATAAAAGCACTTTTCCTTTGACGTGGGGGAATCTGGACTATCTGATAAAATAATAGCAAGAGTGGACATAAACAGTTCAAGAGTGCCATGCTTCCCTGACTTACTGCATTTATTGAGGTGGGATGCCAACACTTAATTTTTTAGGGTATTTTTTCTCCTTTTTTGGACTTACAGTGGTTCTGCAACTGCCTGTTTTGTCCAGCATCGCCCACGAATCTGGAAGTAACTGATATACAAAGCATATGGCAGAGGGAAGGGGGAAGTTAGGTTTTCTGTGAGCCTCAGCCAAAGCAGAACTAGTTCTCACTTGAGTGGCCTTCAGGTTCCTCCTTTCCCCCCCTCTAAATCAAGGAATACTTTGTCAGAGAAACATCATCATGAGCCACAAGAGTGTTCAGTAGCTGAACAAGAGTTGCAGGAAGGTGTTCCCGGCTGGGGATGCTTCTGTCCCTCTGCCAGTTTGCAGCTGCTGTCCCAGGCTGACAGGCAGGAGGTGATGGGCTCCCAGCAGGACAGGCATGGAAAGGACACAGCAAGGGCACAGAGACACAGCAAAGCACAAGGTTATGTTACAGAAACATAAAAAAGGCTCATGGAACTCAGGAATGAGATGGAAGGGAAAGGAGTTGAAGCAGAAAGAACACTTAGCTGTCTGCCAGCAGAGGCAGCCACAGCTGGCTGCAATATGGTGAGCAGCCCCTTCCCCACCTGGTCTGCCCAAAGTGAGCCTCAGTTGCTCCAGGTCCAGCCATCCCATAGCAAAAGGAGCTGGTTACAAAACTCAGTCACTTCAGAGCCAAACAAAAAGTACCCACAAACCAACCAAACACATGCATCTTTTTAGGGATGTCTATTTCCATGCTGAAGAGATCTGTTCACTGAAAAGGAGACTGCTTCCTCTGCTGTTAGTATCATGTTAGTAGGAAACATCTGCAGGAATCGTTACATTCATTTCCAAGCCAGACTGTATTCAGTGTAGGCGATCTTTAGGCAATGTAATGGATAAAAAACAAAGAGGGTTTTGCCAAACATTTTTAGAAAGTCTTAAAAGGTGGCCAAGTCTGAATGGATTATAACATGATAGCAAAAGCACATCTCTGACACACAGGCGAAAGCTCTGCTAAATTGCAAATCATTGCACAAAGGCTTGTGTGAGGAGTAGATTATCAGCTGCACTGCCTTTGACAGCAAAGATATTCAGAAAGCAAACTGCAGAGCAACAGATGACATTCTCAGGATATGGGAATTCCTGACATGCCATACATTTCTACCATATAATTTCCTCTGATGCATGCCCAATACGTAGTGCAGAACTTTCTGCTATTGACATTTTCCTTTCCTTTAATCTCTAGTAATTTAAGTTAGGATAAGAGGTAAAGAGCTTGAGGTTTTTGCCCCTCCTCTTTTCAAAAGGCTAAAATCTCAAGCCAATAAAGTTTCAGCACTTTCACAAAGTTTAAATACTGCAAGTAAGATGGCTAAACCAAATCCAGCCCAAACAAATATATTGACGTATATCAATGACTCCCTATTACCCTTTCAATGAAAAACTGACCATCAGACATTGCATTGAAAGTTGGTCTCTTAGTGTGAACACACAGACACACTAAGTTCTTCATAAACCTTTCTTTTTGTTTTAAAAATTTCTTCCTGGGAAAGATATTCCTTCACCTGTCATGCCAAGTGATGCTAATTTGCACTGAAAAGTGTTCCTTCTCATCTGCTTAGGAAAGCTGCATTTATGATTCAGTTTCTTTTAGATGTTTTTTTGCCAGTTTAATTGTTTCTTTTACTATGTGGATTTTAATATTAAACTTCATTGAAGCAATTTAACAATGTCTCATCTAATTTTTATCTATAACCTGTATTTCAAAAATAGCTGTTGTTATCTCTCAGAAAGACTAATTTCTTAGTATATTTAACAATATGACCACTTAAAAGATGTATTTTCTTTCACAAAACATGACAAAGTACATATTCATAAGTATTACTATAAAACAGCAAAAGTGGCATAAAATCAAATGTAAACAATCAGAAGCACACAGACATTTTTCAGCATATATACATTCACCCCAAATTTTATGTATTTTGAAAATTAGTCATTCAAATTGATTATTCACACCCCTATTGAAAGTTCCAAGTGCTGAAGTTTCATAAATAAATAAAACAAATAAAACATTTAAGAGTAGTCCATGAACACATACATGAGATTTAGAGCAAAAAAGGCCAGTGCAACTTGAAGCACACTTGCCAGACCATAACCTCATGAGAGGGTAAGAATAGCAACCTTATGGCAGCACCAAGGTTAGGAAAGTACTAACCACCACAGCAGCGAGGATAGAATATTACTTCTGCTGTGCTGGTAACAACTGCAATAAAATGAATGTAACAGAATCCTGGGTATTTCACACAAATCCATCTGGTAAAACAGAGTGTTTGTCTATGGAATTCCTTTGGTTTGTAACAATGTACAATGTTTTGAGAGAAAGATACACAGACAAAGAAAATAAATACCCTCTAAACTTTAAAATATTTGTGTTTTAGCTGTTTAACTGTTTCACAATTTAAAATGTCTAACAATGGTTTCAAGAGAAAAAAACAAATATAAACCAACCACAAATACTGACATCCTACAGTAAATCTAAATATTTTAAAGATGGAACCAAGACCAAACAAAGAACATCCTTCTGTAGGCCTTCATGATAAAATTGACTGGCAGAAAAAGGGGGCTGTGGAACAGCAGGCATCAGATGAAGCACTATGTCTTCTGCTCAGGAAACCTAGGCATGTTAGAGGGAATAACCTTTCAAAGTAGGAAACATTTTACAGAAATCTGCACTCAGTGAAGCCTGTGGCACTCTTATATAGTGCTCCTTGCTGTCTTACAGATTTTACTGCTTAAATCCTTCAAGTAATCTGGAAATCAAAGAGTAACATTCTCTGCAGGTTTCAATTCTATCCCACTGACTTTTCACCTCACGGCAAGTGAAGAACTTACACAGTGAGGGCCAAAAACATGGACCAAACAAAAAACCTAAAAAACCTAGGTTTTTAGTATCAAAATCCAAACTCATGCTATGGGGATTGTATTGGAAATCTGAAACTGGAGGGCAGAAAAAGTGAAGATAATATACAGAGAAATACAAAGTACAAATTTGAACTTAGTTCTGAGGTATCACATAATTTCTTTTTTTTTTGTTTATGTAGCAACAAGCATAGAACAGTGTCATAGTATTTCCCTCTGTTGAAAAAGAATAAATTTAAAGAATAAAAGTGTTCCAAAAGCCCCCTGAAACACATCCACATCTTCAATAGTAAAATTCAACTTCTTATTAGAAGCACAAAATAGAGCTTTGAAGAAATATCAGCTCTTTTATAGAAAGATCAGAGTATGTACTATTATAAAGCAATTAACTACGAGACATATGCAACTGTAATTATGAGAAAAATCACACATGCCAGTGTGACCTTAATGAAAAATCATACTGGAAATGAGCAAAAAAAACTCTGTAAGAAAGAACATACCTATATGCTCCATAAAATAAGTTATCTGATACTGAAAGAGTACTATGTCCTTGGCATTTGCTTATTTTAAGCCAAAAACTGAAATCTCAGGAATGCTACAATTAATTACCCATTACTGCAGGTTACCGGAAGTTTATAAAATTGTTAACTTTATACTCTGTAAGGTAAACAAGATGGCTCTACCTCCCAGCTGGAGCCATCTAGTTTATTTATATTATGTACCGAAACAAGGCCCAAAAAAGTAATTTCAGAAGTGTAATGGGAAAGCTCTGATGAGATGCTCTCAAAAAATAGTGGACAGAATCTCTTTTTTTCCTTTTTGAAACACTCTTATTTCTGTAGGCCACAAATCATTCATCCAGTGATTTGCTATTGAGCCTTTCTCCCACCAGACTAAATTTCTCAATAGTCACTGAGAAAAATCATGAGAAGACTAAAAGAAACAGAAGAGGCAGGAAATGCCCTTCATGTCCATGAACGAAATTACTCTTCACAGCGTATTACCTATCTTCATAAAACTTAGGTATTTAGATCAGCCTGATACTTTTGTAGCACTTACAACCAACATAAGAGCTTTCTTAATGACTCATGCTGATCTTAGATCTCTGGCATGATCAGACAGCAGAATAGCCAAGAAGCAGGGATTTCTATATATTTAAAAGACACAGTCTTAGGATATCTTAGTATTCTGATCTTTAGTAACATGCCAAACCCCCCCCCCCAAAAAGAAGTCCCAACCAAATAAAACTTCACCAAATTTATTAAATTATGTAGAGTCTTAAATTTACAGTAGAGATATGGAGATTATTACCTCTTAGATTTACTCACGTTATTAATTTAGAGCAGCAGACTTAGGCAATGAAACTTGAATTCTCCTCAAGTTAGGCAAAAAACCCCAAATACTTGATTCCATAGTCTATCCAGTAAATTCTGTGGGCAAAAGCTTACTATGCTGACAATGAAAACCAAACAATGTCGCTTAAAGCGTATTTCATTTAACTGAGATCTAATAACATAAACCCCGTATTATTTATTCACAGAATCATTACATTTGTAAGGAACCTCTGGAGATCATCTAGACCAACCCCCCTGCCTAGAGTAGGTGACACAGGAACTCATCAGGTGGGTTTAGAACGTCTCCAGAGGAGACTCCATGACCTCCCTGGGCAGCCTGTTCCAGTGCTCTGCCACCCTTAAAGTAAAGAAGCTCTCCCTCACATTAAGGTGGAATTTCTTGTGTTTTAGTTGATGGCGACTACTGAAAAGAGTCTGGCACCATCCCATTGACACTCACCCAGCCCCTGAGACATTTATATGCATTATTGAGATCTCTCAGTCATCTCTTCTCCAGACTAAGCAGGCCCAGTTTCTCCAGTCTCTCCTCATAAGAGATGCTCCAGACCCCAAATCATCTTTGTGGCCCTCCACTGGTCCCCCTTCAGCAGCTCCTTGTCTTCCCTGTACTGAGGAGCCTAGAAATGGACACAGCACTCCGGATTTGAACTCACTAGGGCTGAATAGAGAGGGAGGATCAAATCACCTCCCTTTACCTGCTGGTCACACTCTTCCTGATGCACCTCAGCATAACATTAGCCCTCCTGGCCACAAAGACACACTGCTGGCTTATGGTGAACTTGTAACCCACCAGAACTCCCAGGTCCTTTTCCACAGAGCTACTCCCTAGGGGGGGCAGCCCCCAGCCTGTGCTGGTACTTGGAGTTATTCCTCCCCAGATGCAGGACCCAGGACTTACCCTTGGATGAACCTCATTAGGTTTCTTCTCTGCCCACCTCTCCAGCCTATCCAAGATCATTCTGAATGGCAGAACAAACTTCAGGTGTGTCAGCCACTCCCCTCAGCTTTGTCAGGAAAGTTACTGAGGGTACATTCCATCCCTTCACCACGTCATTCACAAACAAGTTGGGTAAGACTGCACCCAGTACTGTTCCCCGGAGAACACCACTGACTACAGGCCTCCTACTGGATTCTATCTATATGATTACTTCTAGACCACAAAAGCTCCCAATTAGCTTGGATATGTACTACATCAGTAACCATCCTGTTCTGTGAATTTACAAGGCAGGAGTCTCTGAAGCAGTCATTCCAGAACCAGGAATCAGTTTCTGGAATTTTATGGGGCAGGTAATATTAGACACACTGAATATTAGACACAATTAAGTTCATTTTCCATGTAATCTCAAATATATTTCTACTGGTATGTGTACACATCACCACAAATTGCACTATCAAATAAATATAGAAATATTTCAGCTTAGAAAATCCGCATTTAAGAATTCTTTTATGCCACTTCCCTCTCAGGTGCACTAGAAGGAAGCTATCCCACTGCAGCATTCACACAGCAGTAGTTAAGATTTGCCACCGACAAAAGCAAAAGCAAACCTGCAATTGCATGCAACCACAAGAGGCCCTAAATCAAGTATTTCTGGTCAGCCTGTAAACTAAGACAATTTTCTCATTTGCACAGTGAGCCAGGATACCTTTTCTGTCACTGTCCAGTGTCAAAGCTTCCGGACTACTACCTCTTATGAAGTATTTTGCTCTTGAGGGCATTTCACCTCTTTCTTTGAGCAAACTGTTACCTCTTACAGAACTATAAAGATCCTTGTAAACATCCTGTGATAGTCCATAAACTGCAGACTGTATTTAAATTTTGAGACATGCATTTTTATTTGTCAAACTCTTGCACAAACATTTGGTCTTTACTGGTATCTTGATGAAAATAAAATACAAAGGACAAAAACTACCATTATTTTTATTAAATACAGAGAATTTTCCTTTAAATTTAACAATGAAGCATTCTAATCCATCTCAGTGGTGACCCTGTGAAGCTGGTTCTTAAAAAGCCTGATGTCATATTTACCTTGCAAACAAGAAAAACCCAACACAGGCTAGATTTGTCAACTTTCTAGAATATGTTTAAAACCAGAGAGAATCAAAGGTTTCCCAGAAAGTCTCAGGTAATGCTTCGCTGCTTATGGCATTAAATAGGTAAAAAAAAAATCATTTTAACAGTTTTAAAGTAAAAAGCATGCATGGCACAAGGACAAGTAGGTTTTTAGAATACACAAGCTGTTTCTTTAAGCCTGAGACAGGAAGCCAGAGCCCGGACAGGAAAAGTTCTTAGGAGAATTCACTTAACTGAAGCTCTGCCAGTTTATAATTAGCGACCTCACTCATTATGTTTTATTTTTTCTTTTTAAATCTTGACCAGGCATTTGTTTGACCAAAAAAAATTTCCATAATTCTGTACAGCTAGCAAACAAAACGGAACTAGAAGATGACTTTCTTGTATTATGTCAAGCTAGGAGTGATAAAATTAATGTGAAAAGTCATTATTTCAGTACATATTCTATTATTATAAAAATCTGTGAGATATTCTGAGAATGTGTATTTCTGCCCACCCTCTGAATAACAGTCTTAATATAAATAAGCTGAGGCCTAGTAACAACTACTAGCTCACATATTTAGAGTCCAAGTGATCTATAAATGATTTACCTTCACAGGGAAAAAGAGACTAGAATAACTGGCAGTGTTTCAAAAGAAAGGATGAGGATCACTGGGAAATATGTGGGCAAAGAAAGAAAAATCACCATGGTATGAAGAGGAACACACATAAAACTCAGATTATTCAAACACAGTGCATAATTTTTGGGAAAATCTGGAGATAAAAACGAAACAGAAAGTGCACTGATTCAGCTGTGTCAATTACTGACACTGCAGGTCACTGTGCAATGTAAGAGTCAGTGCACTACAAACACTGGGAATTATATGTGTGGAGAAAAAAAAAATTGTAAAAGTAAGAAAGAAGTGAATTTACTGCATGCTTCAAGTATCTGCAAACAACATCACCTGACCAGACTGAGCAAGCAATGCACAGCAAAGACAGCCACAGATCTTGGGCTCCTAATTTTTAAAACCGGAGTGATCTTTAAAATCTGACAGGCAAAACATTTAGAATTTTGGACTGATTCAGGAACAGCACACGCTTCAATTTAAATTTGATCAAAATTTACACATAAATTAAAGGAGCCCAAGCTTGTGCTTGATAGTGGGATGGACAAACCTCATGTGGGGCAGTTCAGGGGGCTGCCATCACCCAGAGGTCATGCAGAGGGAGGGGGAGAGTGGATCACAACTTCAAAGTACGTCACAAGGCTACTCCCTTCTACAGAGGAGGAAGGTAGGGCAGTGAGCACAGTCCTGCACAGAGACAGCAAAATGCTGGGCCCTTCTGGTGCCAGCCAAAAAAACATATCCATAATCTAGGAAACTCACTAAGGGAAAAGAAAAAATGGTTTGCTGCGCTGCAAACCATATGAGTTGTCTTTAGCATCTTTTTAACTTTACAAGGATGAAATTAGGAAGTCTTCAGACTCTAGAAATTCTCACAGTTGCCAATGTCACCCCTAAGTTTGAGAAACAGCAAAACAAGGTTATGAAATCTCAGAAGGTCATAGCTGCTGGATTAGACAAGCCTTGGCAAAAAACTGTGCTGGGAGATCAGGAGGGTCACTGGGCCACTGGTTATAGGAATTGATGGGGGGGAAACACTGATGCAACCCCTCCCCAATGGAAGTATTGTATTTCCCCCCTAAATACACTTGGACCACTGCTGTTACTTTTTCAATAAAATTTTGGCTCCTACATTTGGCCACCCAATTTTGAATAGACACAACCTCCAGCCCCCAAAAAAAAAACCACAACACAAAAACACCACCAGCACAACCACCACACACATCTGTAACCAAAGTCTACAGGTTGCTTGAAATCAAGTAAAAAACATAATTATAAGGGGCAAAGAGGAAAGAAAAGAGAACAGATGTGTTTGAGACTGGTGGCAAAACAAGGAATTATTCTCTAAGGGAAACAACCAATGGAAGATGATAGAAGCAAGGTACATGAATAATTGAAAAATACATGAAGAAATTCACACACTATCAAACTAAAATGACTTTTCAAGTCAAAGGTCTGCCTTGGGTCCAATTCTAGTCAGTATTTTTAATCAAGACTTGGATAATAGAAATTATACTTATGAAACTAACAGATTACATCAAATTGGACGGACTGCAAATATTTAGAAGGAGAGTATCACATTTCTAAATTATATTGCTGAATTTGGAAGACAGCTTGGAAAGACAATTTTTATTTTTATGTAAGAAAAATAAAACATGCATTAAAAATATGGAATACCAGACTACGGAGCAGAACATAGGAAAGTTTATTGGGTTATCTAACCAATCATGAAGTCTATACTAGATTAAAAATATTACTATATAAAAGAAGGCAACACCCAAATCAGATGCACATTGATGGGGAAACATTACATGTGAGAATGATGATACATTCTACTAATTATCTGCTGAAACAATCCAGTTTTGAGAAATCTATCCAAAAAGAGCTACTTTGGACTGTTCATGGCTGATCAACAAAGTCAAGAGATTTAAAAAGAAAACATAACAGGAAAGATTAACAGAACAGGGTCTTTTTATTCCAGAAGAAATAAGTATGGAGATCCAACAGCTGTTCTACAGCATGTGCAAGTTAGATATTAATTGTTTGTTGCAAGAACCACTACTGAATGGCATTGGCTGGACCTCCACCTATTAGAACATACTGGGGAAAGAAAAGAAGTGGACTTTTCAAATAAAAGCAGTATGAAAGGACAATTCGAGATGGTTTAATTCCCATTATGGATATATTTCAGGAACAGATCATACAACCTCTGTCAGGGAAAACAAATGCTCAGTTCTGGCTTAGTACAAGAATGGACTGAGATGATCAGCATTTTCTTCAGTCCAAGCTGTAGCCCTAACAAAATCCATGAGGTTTAAAAATATATCCTGTTTCCATATACATAGTTCCAGTTCCAATGCTATTGTAGTTTGAACGAAGGGCAGTATTTATTGTTTCAGTGACATGTTGCTCTACACAGCTTTTAAACTTAAGGTGTTTGGTATTTCTAACTGGAGAAAATGTGTTGGAGTAACAGGCTTACTATAAACAGATACCATCTTACTAGTTTGAAGCTACTGGTAGAATCAGCACCACTAAAGACAGAGCCAATATGGGCATTAACTCCCTAATAATTTAATCCCTAGATTTAAACCTACTCTAGAACACACACCACAGAATTCCCACCTGGTAACAACATCTACTTGAAAAGTCCGAACTGTTCTCTCAAATTCTCCATATTTGTAACAAAGACTGGAAAGCTACATGTCCAAATAATCAAATGATTCAAGCATGACTAATAGCTAACAAAGTCTGAATACAGTTTACAAGCTCAATTTCAATTGCTGAGGTAGATGGGAGATTCTCAAAACTAAGTCCCTCTTTTCCCTACAAAATCAGACTTCCAATGCTGAAAGTTAACAAGTAAAAACTATTCAGATTTTGGTTTCTGCAGTTCATGTAGGATGGCATGACACATTAGAAAAAAGCACTTAATGACAGCTGATGGTCATGTTGTATTTAGCTACCTAAAATACAGCACTGCAGAAACACAACCAGATTATTCTTGGAGGTGCGCATTAAGGTATGTGGGGCCATGGGAAGCTGTAACCAGTGAAATGCTGACATGTTTAAAAAAGAGTTCACAAAGAGCTAAGTCAAGCACTGGAACAAATGATCACAAGTGGCCTGGGATTTCCATCCTTGCAAATATTTTAAATGAGTCCTGAACAACCTTCACAAGGATAACAAAATGTATGCTGAAAAGCAAAACAAAAAACCCAAGAACTTCAGGCACAAGATTGAATCACATAATTTTTTTCAACGACCAAATACAATCCATTATATCCTGTTCACTGGACTAACTGCTAGGTCTTGGTTATAATTATAGAGCTGAGTAAAGAATAGACATATTTACTTGTTAAATACTGCATTTAAAAATTTGTTTAGCATATCTCTCTGTGATCTGCTACCACATTATTCTAAATGAATAGTCAAACTTCCTTCATCAGCTCAACAAGTCATACAGACTAATAGCCCAGGTCATGTTTTGCTGGGTCTGAATTACAAACTTCTCATCTGAGGCAAAGATTTGAGTTGGGTATCGTTGTTCTTATCATCTACAGGGACACAGCTGCCAATGCAAAGAATGGAAATGGCTAAAGGATATCATCATTAAAAAGGCTCTGTGTTAGCTTAGTTGAGATATAAAGCAATCCTTCCACTGCTGTAAGAGTTCAGAGGTTTTTAAGTTCATATAATACATATTGCCAGTACTTGAAGAGGCTGCTTAGTGACACTGATTGCATCTATGGTGGGGGGAATGTATCAGATTGGTTGGTGCATCAGGGTTATGGGCAACTTAGAGATTGTTAATTAGGGGGCTTCAGCAATATTGCTGTATCTCTACTTATTGTAATAAGAGCTTTTGCTCAGTGAAGAAATCAGCTTTGGTAACTCTTCCCACCACCTTACCAGCTATTTTTAGGAGAAAAAAAGAAAAAAGGCAAACCTTTTCAAAATACACCTAGGGCATGCTTCAGGAAGCAGCAGTGCCAGTTACAAGATCCTGCTTTGCCCAGTTGACTGCTGGTTTCAGCCTGTGCTCAGTCCCTTTAAATAGGCTGTCACAAATTAAGGGATATGGACAGGAACAAGCAACCAAAA
>VZTN01031946.1:2298-23391 GCA_013400515.1 Erpornis zantholeuca | reverse complement strand
TCCATCAAAGACCCCCAAAGTGCTGGGCCTTGCACCCCAGGGCTGCACATGATGGAACAGACCTAGAGTCTGCTGTAAGGGACTGCCCCCTCCCCAGGGGACATGGCTGGACATTGGCACCTGGCTCCAGGGGATATAAACCCATGGGATTCTACTCCTTTTGGGGGGAACTTCACCACCAAGAAGAGCAGCTGGAGAGGATCAATGGAACATAATTGGGATCCACGGAGTGCTGATATTTTCCTTATTCTGTCCCTGTCACTCGTTCTGTCTGTTTTCTACTCCTTTTCTCTTTCTCTCACATTTACTATACAATAAAATGCATATTGTCTTTCTCTCATATCTACTATACAATAAAATCCATATTATTGTCACTGGCATACGGTCTTGTTTACACTTTAATTTGGGCAGAGGAATTTCTAAAGAACCTTAATAATAATTGGATCATAACAGCATATTAGAGAGTTGCAGTGATAACATGAATGAGCAGAGGATTGCATTTTTTTTCCATCTCAGTATTTGGGTGTCTGTGTGTGTGTATGGGGAGAGGCTACTTTATCCCAACATCATTCTCTAATTCCCTGAGTGGATATAACTTAGCCCTTAAATCCTGTACAAGGCCATATAAGCTAGAAAGGATCTCTCTCCTTGGCCCATAGGTAAATGGATGCAAAATGCATATGCTGGCCTTATGAGGGAATGCAATACTAACATTTAATAACATATATTAGTCACACAACAACCATGATTGGAATTAGATGATACTCACTTTAAAGTTTATCAAGAACTCAAGGAAAGAAAAAAAAAAGGATGCTAATGATGATGTATAACCTCTCTGTGAAAATTACCTGATACCTCTGGACTCAAGGAAGGCAAATGTGAATGTTAGCTTTTACAAAAGGTTTCAAAAAGATTTAAGGAACTTCAGACTTAATAGGTATTTAAAAAGATAAAGGAAAAGATATGAATAAAAAAATTTTGGAAATCTGAGTGAATACTGTACTTGGAAAGGGATAACAGTCCCTTCTTGTACAGAAGCCGATGTTGCAAAATTTGTAGAGTCACCTGACTTTTGGGCACATTTGGATAAGACTGACCAAGTTTTTCCGTCTTCCTTAGATTTCCAAAAGACTTGTGATAAACTTCCTTACCTCAGGCTTTTAGGGAATATAAGAAGGCACTGCATTTAAAGATATTAATTCAGATCATAGAAGTAAGCAGCTATTTTGCATAATGGAGGGGTGGTGGTGGGGTTTGTCATCAATGGAATCCCTCCAGAGCCTCTGCCTGAACTAGTTCTGGCCCCTGTGCTATCTGACATCTTCATCAATAGCCTGGGTAAGAGGCAAGTAGCAAGGTGAGCTGGTTTGCTGATGAAGGTATTTAAGAGGACAAGGAAAACTGCAAAGAATTTTTGAAGGCTCTTAGATGCCCAAACAACATAATGACAAAATGAGATGTGAAAATCATTATAGATTAATGAAGGTGCACGTGAAAAAAATATATCTACATCTGCAAATGAAACAATGAACTCTAGTTTAACATAAGGAGGATCAGGTTGATGTTCAGAGAGTTTCATCAGATGTACAAAAAGAGCAAATCACTGATAGGGATGAGGAGCAAAAGAGCAGAGGAAAGATCTAAGAGGGAAGATCATCTTTCCATGGTATAAATCTATATTCTCCCACATCCTATGGAAAAAAAAAACCCCTTAATTAAAGGTAGTAGCAGCCACATGTAAATAAGTTATTGTTCAATAGTACTCTTTGCTAAAGACAACTGTGAATTGGAAAATGGTATATTATATATATTTAAAGGTTTCTAGGCAGGCAAATCACTCAACAGTGTCTCCTGGTATCCAAAAACTTTAGAGAATGGAAAAGTACTCCCTTTTCTTCTTCTCCCTGATTTGTGGTATCTGGGACACCATACAGGAGACTAAAAGCCACACTAACCTTGCAAATGTTCAGGAAGTTGTTTGCCACTAGGATAGATTTGATTTGTAATTTTAAAAAATCCATCAAAAAACCCCAAAAAGAATTGTTGTATACCAGCCCAGTTTGTTTATTTATTTTTTTATGTATTTTACTAAAGTATGGCACATACAAAACAAGAATGACACATAATTTATCATATATCTTCTTTCAATCTTGAAACAAATTGCAAGGAAGTTATAAAACAATTTAATATCCTTATTTTGAAATGGTTTGTTGTGCCAAAAAGAAACTGTTAGAAGAATATATGGCCTTATGGTTTGTCTTAGAAGAGTATCTTTCATACATTTCTATGTTTCCTGAGATTTTAACAGTCAGCAAACTCTGCACAAAACATATGAAGGCAATAACTATGAATGCTTTGCAGTGAAACTAGTTCTGAGTTAACCTTTTCCATTCCAGAAAAAAAAAAAAAGCACCTAAAAGTCAAAGAAATACTGTTTTGATTCTGAATGCAAAGCACAAGTAAGCTGAAATACAGATCTCTAGGTGAAGAACACTTAAAAAACATTAGAATCCAGAACAAGATAATAAAAGAAATCAAGGCTTTGAAATTATTGAGTCATTACTGATTGGGTTCTACACGTCTCTGAATTAATTTTCAATGGATTTCCCTGAAGAGTATATGCAGGATAATTTGAGTTTGTTTCTTGCTTTAGCATCTGACACATAGCTATCCTGAAAATATATTTTGGTACCCTCTGATTTACATACAGGTCTATTTCAAACACATTTTATCTCTCTTTACCCCTAGATGCCCTTCTAGTTTGGCATCTTTATGCAGACTAAGCTGGAGAAATATTTTGGAAGATTCCTTCATACTGCTTTTCCAATTTTAATTTAAAATTTTTATATGCTTAGGGAAGAAGAAACATTTATTTTTGTGGAATGGCTTCTAAAAATGCCTTGCTTGAGTTTCAAAAACCAAATCAAACCAAACCAAGGAAAATAAAAGCCTAAACAAACCAGGCTTTGTCTGTAGTTGTGGGTGGAAAACTTGGTAAACACTCTAACATGGAATACTGAAAGTGGGGCTGGAGGACAAAAAGAGGGAGAAAAACGAGCATTTCTATGAGGAATAAGCAGCATGATCTTGCCATCTCTCTAAGACATTTCTAATGTAGTCTTAGAGAAGGAGAAACAACAGTATTCTATGTGAAAGGTGATGGCTCTAGGTGATCTTGTTGCATGGTAAGACTGCTATCCATGTCCTCTTACTCACTTACCAGATAATTAAGAAAGGAAATAGGGCGTATCTTAGAAATATCTGTAACCAGATACTGAATTGAGAAACAGAGAGAAAAATCAGTGAGAATAATAGCCTTTGGGTGAGAAAACATAATTCCACACAGTGATTCACAGATTAGAAACTAGAATAAGTCTTAGAAACTAAGAATAAGTCTGGTGGAGATTATTAACTTAATTAATCTTGGACATGTGCAATTGTGGAAAAGGAGATTGAGGAGGAGGATGAAAGGTCAGTGAATGATAATGTCACCTGCAAATGACAGGAGCTCTGAAAAAAAGCAAAAATATTTTCAAAAGCACTAGACTTAAGTGCCCTGCACGAATTCAGAGCTCATCTTATTTTTCCTCTCCATCAAGCAGAGACACACAGACACTGATATTGTGGCTGTTTACAACTGGACTGTCTCTTCCCTGAGGAGCCAGCTGTTCAGATGGAACTCGCATGGCACAGAAGCACCTCTCAAAGCCGCCAGGTGGTGCATTATCTTTAACATAATGCACAGACAACCATTCCTCCTGTCTGGGGTCTTCATGGCGATGTCAGGGCCTCAAACAAAAGAAAGTGTACATTTGTCATTCCTTGGGATTAATTAGTTCTTTTAATGGGAAGGAAAGAAAACCCACCCAACACTTAAAATATTTGTAATATCAATATGATTTTTAAAAGCACCAAAAATTACCCACTTTTGTCCCCGTATTTTATTGATCATATATTAAACCTTGTCTACAAAATGTACTTCAAAGCATCAATGTCTTTGCATCACTGTATTACAAATCGTGTAACAGTATCACCTGCTATAAAATTAAACTGGCAGAACTCCTACCAGAATTATGGCAATTCTATAAAAAAAAGAACAGCAATCTTTTACCTTAAAATATTTTTAATCATGAATATCAAACTTGATAACTATGTATTAATAAGCTGTTTAATTCCTTTGAAGAATTTGATTTAGCAATCTTGCAAAATAACAATCTAACCTATATCTAACAATGTGATGAACTTTCTGCTAAATCATTGCCAGATATTTTTGTCTCCAGAGATCTTTGAATGTTAGTATTTGTGAGGTATTACTTGATTTCCATTAAAGTAAAATAATTTCTGTTTAAAAAAAAAAAATTCTGTGAAAAACAAAAAAATTCTGCTATACTTCCACAAACAGCAATATTTTTCAGGGAGTCAAAATAATTCAACCCAGTGAGCCTATGGATTGAATTATTTATTTCATTATATATACATATATTTAAATGCATAAAAAGTACACATACTGTGCTAGAGTCTGCAAGTGAAAAATGTGTGGTGTCTACAAAGATTCATGCTTTTTTTAATGAAAATGTTGAATTACTCTTCCCTGCAGACAAATATTCTAATGAGTTTTGCACTCATTAAATTACTGATTCTGGGGTTCCTGCATTGTCTATGTGAGCCATTAACATCACTATTACTGTATTTCTTAAGTGTCCTATAGGTAAGGATCAGCACCTATGTGTTACTTACAGAACCATAGAATGTTTTGCATTGCACGGGACCTTAAAGGTCATCCAATTCCAACAATGAAATGGCTAGCGATGCCATTTACTATATTCAGGCTGCTCAGGGCTCCATCCAATGTGGCCTTGAACACTTCCTGGTTCACTGACCAGGAGATGTCAGCCACCACCTCTCAGGACAACCTATTCCAGTGCTTCACCATGCTAAAAAGAACTTCTTCCTAAAGAAGAATAAAGATTTTTTTCCTAACTTTCTAATCTAAATCTGCCCTCTTTCAGTTTAAAACCATTGCCCTTTTCACTGTCACTATCTGACCATATAAAAAGTTATTCCTCCTTTTTATAAGGCCCCTTAAGGTTCTGAAAAGTTGCTTTAAGCTCTTCCAAAAAGCTGTCCCTTCTCCATGCTTGAACAACCTCAACTGCCTCAGCCCATCCTCATAGAGGAGGTGCTCCAACCCTTCATCTTCATTCCCTCCTCTGGACTTGCTCCAACAGGTCAATGCCATTCCTGTGCTGGGCATCCCAGAGCTGGATGCAGCACTGCAGGTGGGGTCTCACCAGAGCAGAGCAGAGGGGCAGAATCCCCTCCCTCACCCTGCTGCCCACACTGCTTTGGATGCAGCCCAGGACACGTTTGGCTTTCTGGGTTGGGAGTGCACGTGGCTGGGTCATGTCCAGCCTCTCACCCACCAGCACCCTAAGTCCTTCTCCACAGGGCTCTCAATGACTTCCTCTCCCAGTCTGTACTCATTTCCAGGATTGCCCCAAATCAAGTGCAGCACCTTGCACTTGGTCTTGTTGAACCTCATGATGTTCTCATGGGCCCACTTCTCAAGCTTGTCCAGGTCTCTCTGGATGTTGTCCAATCTGTCAGGTGTGTCAACTGCACCACTCAGTTTGGTGTCATCTGCAAACGTGCTGAGGGTGCACTTGATCTCACCATCTGCACATATTTTTTTAATAAAAATATGGAACAGCACTGGCCCCAAGGCAGGTGCTGTGAAGGACACACTTACCAGCGGCCTCCATCTGGACACAGAGCCATCCACCACAACTCTCTGGCTGCATCCACCCAGCCAATTCCTTATGCACCAAATAGTCCGCTGTTCAAATCCATGTCTCTTCCCTTTGGAGGTAGTGACGTCATGTGGGATCATATTGAAGGCCCTACAGAAGTCTACGTAGATGACATTGGTAAGTCTTCCCTTGTCAAATATTTCTGTCACTCCAACAGCTGTGATGACTGTCTCAGATCATCTCCTTGTCTTTTATGTGCCTTACCACATCTTCTAGGTGGATTTGCCCCATGATATTCCCAGACACAGAGTTCCTTGGATCTCCCTTCCCTCCCCCGCTTTTTTTAAAAATGGGAGTGATGTTTCCCTTTTCCTATTCTGTTTCTAGCTGTAAGATTTTATCAAATAACAACAGTGGGCAGGAGTGGACCTTGGATATCTACTGCCAAGTCTACTCATGAATTAAAAGGAAAAAAAGGAAACATTTGTCTTATTTCTAATGTGCAAGTTTATAGATTAGTCTCTTGATTTGTACAAAGGAAAACAATAATTTTCAAGAGATCAGCAAGCTAATAGGCCTGTGTTAATTTCTTAGCATAGCTCTGATTTTCCTGCCAGGGATGTTATTTTGTTAAAATCTATGTGCACTTAGCTGTTACACTATACAGGACTAATTTTGATTAAAATGTCATATAATTAATGAATACATTATGTCCTTAATAATTATAGAAACCAGGGAATATTTTATTGAATAACTTAACTAGTAGTCCCTCCAGTATTTGGAAAGGTTTATTTCTTCCCAAATAGACTGTAATAGATATACAATATTTAAATATTTAAGAGCTTATCAGTAATAACTTGCAGAGTTATTTGCAGAGGTTTTGGCTATATAATACAAGAAAAATGATAAATGTATAAATTACCCAGTATGAAAAAGTGCTTTATCGTTTCCCTGTTCTTTCCATAATTTTGTGATTTCTATTCCCCCATCACCTACAACTTTGTTGGAACTGTATATACAACTTACTGCTTATTCCTCGGTGTATTCAGCAACAGAGCTGATGGAAGACAACACGAGTATTTAATTTGGAGGTGCCACAACAACAACAAACAACAACAACATCGAAACAGCTTTTCTGAACAAGACTGCCTTTAGCTCTCAGATAACTCCAGTACTACTGGAAAAGTGCTATCCAAAGAGATGAGTCATTATAATGCAATTATTCCAGGTGGGTCCTCATTCTGTGACACCTTTAGCTTTCCACAAAATGACAAGTTCTGTTGTAGCTCCCTGTACATAGAGACTGGAAGATACCTCCCAGCAAATAGATGACCAAAGATCTTCACTTAAAACAGGTACCTCCAACGAGCTGTTGAAATTAGCCTTTTAAAACAAGACTTTAAAACATTTTTCAGGTTGTTATTTTATTCCCATTAGTAGTTTTCATTACAAAGATGTGATGGGTTGACTTCGGCAAGCTACCAGACACCCATCGAGCCAATCTCTCACTCCCTTCAACAGGACAGAGGGAGAAAATAAGATGGAAGAGCTCATAGGTTGACATAAAGACAGGGAGATCACTGGTCAGTTGCCACCATATGCAAAACAATCCTGATTTGGGGAAAATTAATTTAATGTATTGCCCATATTAAACAATTTGATGTTGAGGAACAAAGGCAAAATCTAAAATACCTTCCTCTCCTCCAGCTTTTCCCCAGGCTGACCTTCACCCCTTCACTCCCAATTCCTCTACCTTCTACTCCTCCTTGAGCAGCTTAAAGGGATGGGGAATTAGGGGCTGCAGTCAGTCCATAACAGCTGCTCTCTATTGCTCTCTCCTCCTCATGATCTTCTCTGCTTCAGCCTGGGCCCTGCTTTGGAGCTGGCTGTGTACAGCACAGGGCAATGCCAGCCTCTTCTCACCCTCACAAGGTCCTGCCAGCACCTGGGACCTGCTCCTGGCACAACAGGAATATTGTATCCGCTATATACACACATAACCCACATCTATCCTATATGTACAATCATGTGTATATACACGTGAATATATGTACAAGTAAATAACATAGTTTAATAAATCATTGTCAAAAAACCTGTTGAATATTTTCTCACTTGTCTCAGAAAGAGATTTCCAAGAAGCATGTCTCCTGAAATTAATATGCCTGTGATATAATAATCCTCCAGAAAATTAAAAAAAAAACAAAAACACAAACAAACGAAACATAACACCAAAAATTCTCATCTTTAGGATTTGGTAGCAAAAGTGAAAAATTTCCTGGAGCCCCACACACCTAATAGCAGCTCAGGTTAACCCATATTACCTCAATTGTCTCAGACAATCATCATAAGAACAAAAGCATTAGATATTTATAAACAATAAAAATATTTAATATATGGACTGAGATCACATAGAATGCTCATTATGTATCTGAAAATTCTGGTTATTGTCTAAATTCTCGTCTTAAGGTAATGGAGAATGTTGTTTAAAAATTCTTAAGGAAAAAGAAAATATAATCTTTCAACAGAAATCTAGGCCTAGCTGTGTGAGAAATACTTTTCTTCAATTCTTAAGACTGAATGTCTTCCTTTTTTTTTTTTTAAGAGTTTCTGAAGAAGCAATTGGAGAATAATTTGTTTAGAAGTCTAAATTTCATTCCCAAAACT
Source organism: Erpornis zantholeuca (assembly GCA_013400515.1). Taxonomy (NCBI): domain Eukaryota; kingdom Metazoa; phylum Chordata; class Aves; order Passeriformes; family Timaliidae; genus Erpornis; species Erpornis zantholeuca. The sequence goes on along the minus strand of VZTN01031946.1, from coordinate 14,977 downwards.
AAAGGTTAACTATCAAAAATTATAAAATGTATTTTAGAGAATATGTAACATTTTATGATGTATACATATATACATGCACATTATGTATTATATACATTTTATACAGTATGTGTATATACATAGTTATACATAATACATAATGTGTATCGCATGTACACGAACAAACATATATATATATATATATGCAAGTAAAATGTTTATTTAATTCTTCTTCTTTCTGTTTACTGATTTTCAATTTAATCTCATGCTTTTTGAAGCCAGATTCACTGTTCTGAGAGCTTGATTTTAGCAGTAACATATTGAGATAGGTAGGATTCTGGTTTTGTTCATCTGTATGTAAATTACAGTATTCCAAATTGCCGTTTTTTCTCTCAAAGAATCACATCCAAAGATTTTGGTGCATGTCAGGACAGGCATTTCTCATGACTTCAACATCTTTTCTTGATATTAAAGACAACTAAATAAGGCAGTATTACATATGCTTATCTATATCAGCTTTGATCCTTGAACATTGCTTGGGAGCTTCTGGTAGTTCCTGATCATAAAAATCAGATCAAACAAATTAAAAAAAAAAAAAAAAAAAAAAAAAGGGTGAGGCATGAGTATTGCCAAAATTACCCTCCTCGATAAAACACAGTTTTTAAAGAGATGGCACACTCTAAAATGAAAATCAAATAAAGATATCATTTTTGAAAAACTGGCATAACCCATTTAAATGCTATTTTTTTCTTCTAAAACAGGACTGAGACAGGTATTTGTGAAGATACTTATTCTGATATTACAGGTATAAATGGAAAAACAATTCTGTCCATGAGACTTCACCTTTATAGTCATAATACAATTCTTGTACTAAAAATCCAAGTTTATATTCAATGTTTCTCTTCCTGTCTACCTGAGACAAGCTTAAGGAAAATCTGTTACCAAGTATCTGATGAGTGCAGGTTATAGCAGCATTTTACAGTATCTAGGACTGCACAAAATGAGATCATTAACTTCACTGCTCTAATTATTACCTGTATTATTAACTTCAACCTTAGTAGTAGAATTAAATTCTTATCTGTTCCAGGTACTGCTTCTGAGAAAGTGGAAGGTCCCCAATGGAAAATAGTTCTGTCACTAAAGGCTGAAACGTTCCCTGTAATTTAGTTACTTTTGCTGGCTTTTCTCAATAGAGTAAAATCACTTCTAGCAACGAGACTATGCCACTTAGGAAAGGAACCAAGGAAATCCATACAGGCAATCTTTCCCAGTCTATACCTGTGTCCCAGTTTGAGACAAATTCAGAGGAGGCTTTTACCACACAACTCCAGGAGAATGCCACTCAAAGGGCAGAAGCGATTTAGTAAAATTTGAGATGGGAGCCTGAAACAATAAACACCATGGTGCCTTTAGTATATGTGTCCTTGCTTTATTGAGATTTTCTTCAGGATTTCCTTTACAATAGGGTTGCTCATTATTTGTTGTCCATAGAGTTACCAGAACAGAAAAGACTTTTTTTCCCCAAACCTCCTCCACGTTTTTTAATGGTTTTCATACAGTTGGGTTTTATTAAATAAAGGAAGAAACCTGAGCCTCTACTCAGAGGTTGGATTTCTCATATAGCTTGTGTCCCACTTGCACCACTTTCGTTTTTTTCAAGAAATACTATGTGGACACAAAACTCAAAGCATGGGCAATAAATGAGTGAAATCTTGAAAGACATCCTAAATAACAGTGGCTAATGGACCACTGTTCCAAAAATATCTCTTCTTATTATTTCCAATTTTTAGAAGGCATGAAGACAATGATTATATATATGCTTGAATAGGTGAACCTATATAAACAACCTTAAGGAGCAGAAATTATGTAGACAATTCAGTAAAAAAGCTAGCAAGGGTAGAGATATATCGATAGAGATAGATATATAGATATAGATACAAACACATAATCAATCACTGTGGGAAAATTACACTCTGCCCCAGAAATAAATGAACACCACAGAAATGTGTTTCTGTAAATTTAGCTTTTGTTTACTAAGCACAGGAAAAATTATAAAGTATAATAGTCATGATTAATTGTATTTTTTGAACAATCAAATATGCATGCATCACTTTGACTGGCATAAGAAGGTGCATTATAATTCCAAGATGGTTTACAGGAAAACACAGTTTTCATTACCTGATTTGATCTTTTTCAAAGACAAGATGATAGATTTATTTGTACTATCTTACCCATTAAATAAAAAGCACAATCCTGTAGATTCCCCAAATTAAGAAGTTAATGCAATTTCTGAAATTATCCAGTTGGAGTAACAAACTTCTCTAATCAGTGTTTTTATATCATTTTGATATGAGGTATGGAAGATTCCAGAGTGTTTCAGTCTTACAAAAGCCTACATGTTAACAGGATGCTTCAAAGACATAGGTATTTTTCTCCCCAAAATATTTTGTATCAGTGTTTATTAAGCCACCTACCTTATGTCTTTTGATGAAAAGTATTAAATAATTTCTTTATGCTTCCTAAAGACCTTTGACTTTTGTGATGACAAGTGACTTGTTTGCATAGATACTAAGTTAATTTCAGTAAGAGAGACTTTTTTAGACTTCTTCTGAGACAAATATCACATGGGCATTCTGAACATTATTTCTCCTGATAAATATTTACATGGGTTAAATTATCCATAATTAAAACCAGAAACCTTTCTCTTCATGTGACCTTAACTCAATCTGCTTCAGGAAGACAAGAATAATTTAATGAATTTTTTGGTACTTGACCTGAAAGAGACCTGTGCAACTCAGCATTGGAGAAATTCTGTCCACTTGTATCCAATCTATTCCAACATCCAGCCTTCCCCCACCAGAAAAAAAACAAAAAAACCAAAAAACCAAAAAAATCTAAGACAAAGAAAACCACCAAAACCCAGAGCAAAGAAAACAAGAATCTTGCATCTGTGCAAGTTCATTTCCATTACATGGCTTCATTTTCTGTTTCAGAACATTTTTTGGTACAGAATATACCACTTAGCCTTCTCTCTAACATTTAACATATCCAACTAAGTATCCAGGGAAATATCAACCTATTGACACATTTACACCACAAACTTAAAGGTAAGTGTTTTGAATTTAAGCCCAAACTGTGACATTAAAACACTCCACAACATTCTAGGGAGATGTTTGGAATAGAATCAAGTGCCAAGCAACAGAATCTTTTCTCACATGTGGTGCTTCATGCAAAGGTGAAAAAAATGTGTGTTGACTACAATATAATTTTAAATATCATAGACGTCTTTCACAACTACAACTCACCAGCTGTATGTTGATCAAAGAGAAAACTTTGACCCTAATGTGTGTTGCCTATAAATAGGAAGAAACTCAGAAAGGAACCCCTTGCTCAGCTCCAAGTTGCACTGTGCATTCCTCTTATTTATGATTCCTTTGACTATGACCCAGGAACAAAACTGATGTGTTTGCTTGCATTAGCATAAATTCTTAAGAATTTCAAAGCAGTTGAAACACAGAAGTACCATTATAAAATGGCTAACTCATTGTAAACCTATGGCTGCTGTCACTACATATAGTTATAATATTACACAGCATTTTATTTCACATAGGTCATAGTAATGATTGTAAAAACCAAACTATTTCTTATAAGAGAAAAAAAAAAAAATCTTATTTCCAGTGTCATCTGCAACTCCTCAAAAAACAAAGTGAGAAAAAGTTTGTTCATGGAATTTAATTAATTTTTTTTTGCTCAACCGTGTTTTACAGCAAATATGTGTTGATTTCATCTGAAAGACACAGGAACAGTTAGTAAGGTTAAAGAGCTATGAGTTCTTATTAGCAAAGAATAACAAGGTTTTTCTCACTCTTATGTCAGTGAACTGAAACCTGGAAATCTTGGCTATTTCATACTACTGAGTTACAAAAGAATGAACTATTTTAATTGGAACTAAATGTTTTTCTTCCTCACCATTCTTATGTCAATTTACTCCTCCTCCACTATAATCAGATGCATCCAAACTTCAGCTTCTGAGTAAGGTCAACGAACTGTCCTACCTAAGTGTCATAAAGTCCTTATTGTGAATTTTTAGATATATTTCTTACTCATCCCTCCAACAGAGCCCATGTATTTTGAATCTGAATTCTGAATCATTCCTCAGAAGTGACTCATAGCCTAGCTCAGCTTGCTCATGTCTCATAAGAACCAGAGACCAGAGCAGAAAAACTGTAAAAGATCATGCTTCAATCACTAGAATTACACACCACTTTTACTAATAATGCCTACCTTAATGCCTCTAGTAAAAGTTGCTTGGTCACAGGACTTTTTCAAGGGCATTACAGATCTCAGCAGCTTCCTTTTGCCAATTACACAAGACTTGGAACAAAACTTTTAACTCTTACAATTGTAATTCTATTAGTCTTCAAACACAGAACAAGTGATATGGCTACATCCATGCCCATACTCATTATTAATTAAAATCCAAACCTTGGTTCCCTTAACACTACAATCCTTGCTTACTACAATATTAAAATTTCTGAATTATTTTATCTTTTCATTCTTTTAATTTAATATTTCATGGACTTCTTTCCTCTAGAGCCTTGACATGAGAAAAACAGAACTTTTTTATAGGGATGGAAGACTTCTGTCATCTATTCTGTTCTGCCGAACATCATCTCCTGAAAGCACCAAAAGACAGTTTGGCATCCTCTCCTTCAATCCTTCACTATAGCATCAGTCAGTCCTTATAACAACATCAGACCTTCCTCCTGCAGCTCTTCCTCCTGCCTGCCCCTCTCATGCTTTCTTTCTTTTCTTTTCTGTTATCTTATCTAAAAGAACAGCTAGAATCTGATATCCAGAGCAAAAGAAATGTTATGTTGGTAGAGGAAATCAATTCAGAACATGCTGAAGGGATATCTCCTATTCTGTAGAAATGTGAACTCTGTCTTTTAGAATATGAATGCTTCTCCATTTATTGTGCTGTTTCCCAGTCTCTGAGACACAGCCCTCCTAAGATATAATACACCTAAAAATAACCAGGGAACTAAGTGCTAGTGGAAAATTTGGCTACCTCTTAACAACTTCAAATTTTTTTGCTCATAGCTATTTAGGTATACTCCCTTAGAAGCTCAAAATCACATTTTCTTTCCAAGGGGTTTAACTACACATCATTTTCTATTATTGATTTTTCCTCTCCTTTTTCTTATAACCATAATCTACAAGATTTTGCTTCACTTAGATTCTTTTTACCGCTTCAGAATCATTAGGCATCGTTTTTGCTTTGTTTTGTTTTCAATTTATTTCTTATACTTACAGATAAAAATGATCTTGTGATCTTTAATATTGCCTCCTTTGTTTTTATACAGTGAAGATACACATGTAAATAAATACTACATGTTCATGAACATTAAGACACATTAAAGAGAAAATATAGCCATGGAAAGATACAGACAAGCAACTTAGTGACACAAACTTATGATGCATTTGTTCTTTAACTGCCTTTCAGTTCAGTTCTAACATGTTTTGTCAGAAAGTTTCTGTGTCCCTCTACATATCCAAGGATACAAACCTGCTCCAAAGTAACATTAGGGCTTCATTACTAAATCTAAAAGAGTAGATAAATAATATTTTATATTTCAGAACGTTTGCCAGCTCCATTGGCATTTTTTTATTTCTTAAAAATGCACTTTTATTTCTTAAAAATTTCACTATGCAATATGAAATGTGGGTGCTTAGCAGATCCATGAAAAGTAGAAGTTAAGGCATCCTGGGTGTTTATGCTGATGACTTTTAACAGTGAGTTTCACCAAATTAATCTGAATTTAGTCAGCAATCTTGCTAATAATCCATCCTACTTTCCCAAAGTTGTGTTTTGACACTTCAGTACTAAGAGACAAGCCACAAAAATTACTAAAAGTTCAGTCAGCAAAATAATCAAACTGGTTCTCCATATACACAAATATATTGAGTAAGACACATTTTTCATTGGTGCTTTTCAAGATACTATTGTACAACATATGCAGCCTCCAGGGAGCTGCTTCTATTTCAGCAAACAATTGCATTTTCAGCATAATTTGTCATATAATTGTGTCTTTAAATTTAGTCAATTCATTCAGTTGTTTATGTAATTAATTCTGATTTATTCTCAAGCTCTCATCTTGCAATTCTTTCATTTTTTCATTCTTTTCTTATAATTTAAAGAAGATTACATTAGATTCTCTGATCCTTTTGAAGTTTTCTAAATCCTACACATTAAATATTAGAAGTGAAAACATTTTTTGGTCTTATTTTTGCTTCAATGAAGCTTCAAGTTAAAATTGTCATTGAAGGCTCTGGGAAGAGCAATGATGTAAAGGAAATCTGGATTATTATCTGCTATAGAAAAAAAGCCTAATCTCTTTCATGACTATGGCCTGTATGCACAGTCTACGCAAACTGCCAAAGAAAAATATATATCCCATATTATGTAGCCACCACTGAGGTTTTTAGATTTGTATGCAGTAAAGATGAAGAAGGCAGAACAGCCCTACAACTAGTTTAATGATATCCATGTGCTATGCCAGCATGCCACTTATCATTCAGCTGGTGCACACAAACTGCCCGTGCTATCTGTCATTTTAGACTGCTCCAGACAACAGCATCTTTACCCTAACAAGGCTAGAGAGGGATAAACCTTTGGTTGATTTGCTATGTACAGGACTGACTGAAGCCTTAACCAGGTTTCTGTAGCAAGGAAATTATGAAGCATAAATAGGGTTATTCATATTTCAGCTTTTCCTCTTTTGTCTATGTGTAGATGGAGCAATGGCTCCATCTTTTATTGTTGTCATAAACCATCCATTTATTACCATAATAAATGATGAAACACAGGTTGTGGTTCTTCCTCATGTCAATGACTTTTAGTCCTACACTGTATCAGAGCTCACTGAGTACTTTTTCACTGTGAATAGAAGACTGCTGTTTTGGATTAAATTAAAGCAGTAATGGTATGATGAAGCACCTGTATAGGAAGGGTTTCTTTTAGTACTTTCCTAGGCCTGTATGGCTGCTTTTACAGAATCATGGAATTTATGTTCAGATGTATTTTCATATTTTTTAATTTGCATCCATTGTTTCTTGTCCTGTCACTGGGTACCACTGACAAGAGCTATCCTTCACTTCCTCCCTACCAGGTACTTTTCTAAATTGATAAGAGCCCTTTGAGCCTTCTTTGCTTCATGCTGAACAGTCCCAGCACTCTCAGTCTCTCCTTGCATGGCAGCTGCTCTAGATGCTTATACACCTTTGTGGCCCTTCAGTGGACTCATTCTAGTAAAGTCCATATCTTTCCTGGACTGGAGGAACCAGAACAGGATCCAGCACTCACAGAGTTGGTCTGATCAATGCCAAGCTGCCCCATTCCACTCTAAAAGGGAGAGCTGGGAAAGATTCTTTTGATAGATTTTCTCATGAACAACCCAGCACAAACATGGCAATATTACATCTGAAAACGGTTTATTGAAATAAAAGGGAGATAGAAAAGGGGGCAGAGGGGGAAAGAAAGGGATGCAGGGATNAAAAAGACCTCATGGTGTTGTGACCAGCTGTGTTTCATGTGCCTCCAAACTCCTCCCCAGCCTGGCTTAGCGGGCTCATCTTTGGCGGCGAGAGGTGGAGCTGCTCTCAGTCCAATCATGGAAGTGCCCTCTCTGCCCTGATCAGCTGCCAGGGCAACACAGTTTGTTATAGGAATTTTCTTCACCTCATTTGTGGCACATGTTAAAGCATGTATGTATTGGTCCCTCTCACAAGCAGGAAAAAAAGGACAACCTTACATTATCTACGGGAAACACTCTTCTACATGCAGCCTGAGAACTTTTACCACACAGGCACACTGGCTGGCTCGTGGTCAGCTTGGTGTCTCTCATGATTCCAAGGTTCTTTACTGCAGAGCTGCTTTAAAGCTGGTCAACCCTAGTCAGTACCAGTGCCTGGGGTTACTTCTCCCCAAATGCAGAACTTGGAATCTCCCACTGTTAGATTTCATGAGATTCTTCTCTGCCCATCACTGAACCTGGGTTGAACTTGGTGAATCACACCCGACTGATGTATCAGCTACTTTTCACAGTTTCTTATTGTCTGGATATTAGATCTAATCACCTTCATTAATGAAGATGTTAAACAGTATTTACTGTTTATATGTCTCTACCCTTAATCCCTGGGTTACTTTACTAGTGACTTGCCTCTAACTGGACTCTTTGTCACTGATCATCATCCTCTAGGACTAACCTTTCAATCGATTTTCAATCCACCTACCTCGCTGTCTACTTATCTAATCCATACCTGTTTATTTCTATCTAAGGATGTTATGGGAAACTGTCAGAGAATTTACTAAAGTCAATGTAAAAAACATCTACTGCTCTCTCTTTGTCTACTGAGCCAGTCACCTCATTGTAGAAGACTATGAGGGTGGTTAAGCATGGTTTCTCAATCATAAGTCAACACTGACTACTCCTGAACACCTGCTTCTCTTTTAAAAATGGTTTCTGGGATTAGCATTAATATTGCCCTCCCAGGCAATAAAGCAGGTCAGGTGAGGCTGACCAGTAGTAGTTCCCAGATCTTTATTCTTTGCTGTCTTGAATATAAGAGTGAAATTTGCTCTCTTATCTTGCTCAGGAATCTCTCCTGATTGCCATGATCTTTCAAAGATAACCAAGTTGCCCCACAGTGACATCAACCAGCTCCCTCAGTACTTGTAAGTGCCACCCATCAAGCTCCATGGACTTATATATGACTAGTTTCTTGTAGCTCCTGAAGCCTGATTTACGAGTAAAGACTGAGCAGGAAAAGGCATTAAGCATCTTTGCCTTTAACACATTTTTGTCAGCAGTTTTTCAGAGGCATTCAGAAGCAGACCCACCTATAGTGTTGTTAGTTTGGGAGATTTTTTCGTTAAGTTTTTGGTTTGTACTACTAACTTAAAAAATTCTTCATGGAACTGCACCCTCATTCTGTCTCCTGTAAATATAAATATTCAGTGACGAGGTGGAAAACTTCCTGTTCCTGTTTATGTACTTGTACAATAGACAATTTCCTCCTACATCCCCTGAAAAATTCAGCTCCAGGTGGGCTTTGGCTTTCCTATCTTATTAGGTACATAAGGTATCTAGTATAGACACTANCTCCAGGTGGGCTTTGGCTTTCCTAGGTACATAAGGCTTTCTTATTAGGTACATAAGGCATCTAGTATAAACACTGGTATTAAATCCAACATGAAATAATTTTGATGCCTTGTTGCCATTTATTAAGAGGTTGCCATCAGTGCTCACTTTATGCTTAGTATTACTTAGATCTACAGAGAAAATGAAAATGCCCTAGGGGAGAAAACCCTTCCTTTTCATTACAGGCCTGTAACAAGAAGTGCACAGTACGGATGCACCTTTGTGTTGGTTTCCAGAGGAAGTGTGGGTGACATCATTTTCATTCAAAACATTTTCTCAAGGCATAAACACAGTTTGAAAGAGCATCTCTGGATGTATCAGAATTCTGTAGTAGGGAATGGAAAGCAACTTCCACAATTCAAGTTACTTCAGACTGAAGAATTGCTAGTTTCTAGAAAGGACCTTCAACTGTCTATTAAAACTATGAACTCTATTAATCCAACTCTGGTTTATGGCACTGCTGGTTTATGGCACAAGTTAAAAAGCTTTCATCCTTTTTGAACATCCTCAAACTTTATTTGTGGATAACATTTTATTTCTGGTTTTTAAAAGGAGACTGTGATTTTGAGTTTTTTGCCCATTTTCCCCCAGGCTTTTCGGGAAATTATAGGTTTAAAACTCTCTGCAATAGTACAATCTTCCCTTGAACAATGCTCAAAGAACGCAATATATTTTGTAGTGTACTATGGAAATTCAAATAAAGTAAGCATATGAAAATTCACAAGAAAGAAGAATGCAGGTCTGAATAGATTATTTTGAATATGAAAAATATTTGATTACAGAAATTAAAATAAGAATTTCTCTAATAAAGATAGCAAAAGGATTTTTCCTGCTGTTACAATAGCTTTGAAATTCTGCACTCCTGCTTAGTGTCTGTACTTATACACAATATCCAATGAATGGAAATTATACTTTTGCACCAAGGTTTTTTTTTGGTTTTTTTTTGTTGATGTTCTTTGTTTGGGAGATTTTTAGTTTCGGTATTTGCTTTGTAGTGCTACCCAAGAGGATTCTTTATGAAACCACCTAATTCTGTTTCCCATCAATAAGAATATTCAATAATGAGGTGGAAAAAAATTGATTTCTATGAAATTCCATAAATAGAGAACAACAAAAGCATGTGTTTGTTCATGCTAAAATGTGCCATTTCAAAAACATAATAAACTTCTCTTCCTTTCTAAAGAATTATTTGGTGATAGATATAAGCCACATATAGTAATAATAAAATGAGGAGTAAATGTTTCTAAGAAAAAGAACCCAGGAGTTTACTTACCATGACAGAGATAAGGAAACTGTAACATATACTAGAAGTACAGTATGACTGTGTGTTTTACACATGGTGAAATTGTTAGAAATATAAGCAAAAAATTATTTCTTTAATCCTCATTTATGGAAGAAGAAAGTGGAATCAAATCCAATTCATAGTCTATTCTATAAATCCATTGAACACATTCATGAATTGTTATTTTAATACATTTGTTTCTTAATCTGATGTCTCAATATAGGTCTTGTGTCTTCACAACTGGTTTTGCAGAAAATCATAATAATACTATAAGATTTATGTTTTCTAAAGGAAGGCAGTGGCTTGGGAAGAAAACAGCTTCAGAAGAAGCAAAAAAATATCTAAACACATGCACTGAAGTTATCTGCTTTTCAGTGTGTTTTCTGTAATGTTACAATTAAAAATTGAAAATGTCAACATCATCAAATGTAAGGACCAGTTCATCTACCATTTTAACTCTCTCACTCTCTGGTCTTTTTGGAAAAACCCTAACAAGCAAACAAAAAAACTGCTCCACAAAAACAAAGCAACAAAAACCAGGAAACAAGACCTCGTTTTGCTAAACCAAAAGAGACTTCTAATGTAGCAAAAATAAAGAAACCTCCTTGCTACTGAAGTCAAATAACAAACACCCATGCCTATCCCTATTCCCACACAGAACCAAGATCATGTTATTTCAAGCACCTACAAATAAAGAAGAGACGGAAAATGTGTTTTTACTTCGCCTATACTAGTTTGAGGCTTCTTCCTAAGATAACAACTTCATGATATCAATTCATGGGAAAAGAAAATTCCAAACTAATAATTATGAGTCCCTCTTTGAGTCACACATTGCAACAAGATGATTATTGCACCCATTTACAGCATTTATTAAGGTGTGATTTCATGCTGGAGTTTATTTGAGTAGAATGTTTCCAAACATAAAAGTCAAAATGCTTCGGCAAGCGTTGACCGTGTCTTCCTTCCTCTGTGAACTCTCCTCATGTGTGTGTGTGTGTGTCCCTAATACATCTATTACAGCTAATAAGCTTTCACTGCTTATTCCATCTTTTTCTTCTCTTCCCCTTTTGCTCCTGAAACTCCCCTTACTTCTGTTCTTCATTTTCTTCCCTTCTTTATCTAACAGATCTTATGTGTACTTCTTCCTTTGAGGCAATAATGAAAACCAGCTTCAATAGGCAAAACAAAAAGGTGTCATGTAAATATATGTGTCCCTATAGCAAGATAGAAAGTAGACTCCAAGAGCAGCTTAAAATGATATTTGACTGAATATAGTGTACTAGCCAACAAATAAGCAACTGAGAATCATTGCAGCAAGCCAAAAGATCTTGGAATTGAATAAGAAAAAAAATGAAGTACAGGATGTGTCAGTGGCAGATGCTAAACTAAACCCCATGTGAAGTGACTGTCAAAGTAAATAGAGGTGCTTCTGACAGCCACATATGAAAGGGAAATGTTTTTCCCTTTAAAAACATCAGTGCTATGCATAGACACATTGCAGCAATGTGAATAATGCTACCATTTTTTTTTTGGAAATACAGAACAAGAAATACAGTACAAAGTTGAAGAAAAAAAAATTAAGAAACAAACAGCATTTGGAAAGAATTTTCAAGTTAAGCAGTCTCATCCTCAAATTCAAGCATAAGACCATGAATAGCCCCAATCAGAAAGTATGTTTCCTGAGTGCCTCTGTGCTCATGTAGAATGGCCTCAAATTTGCTGGATGACTTAGTGTCTATCTTCATCTGAAGACTCCTTAGGATGAGGGACTGTAGCTGCATTTAGAGAATGAAGTCCACAAAAGTATACCAATGATACTGGCTTTCTTTTGGACTCACAAAAAGAGCAATAATGCTGCCCCATCTACATATAACTTTAATCATAAAGAGTTTGCAAAAAAACACATGTGAAAGATGGATTTTTTTTTTTTTTTTTTTGGTTTGGGCAGTTTCAGCCCAGCAGAGTGCCTTATACCCAGGCTGTGGAATATACTATAAGAGCAGCTTCCAGGTGTTGTTGATTTTTACATCCTGCAAAATAAAATAATTTTCTTTTAACATGTTGTGGTTTAGCTATTGCAGTCCTCAAATTAGTGACCCCAGGCCCCTCCTTCCAACCCCCTGCAACACTCTAAAACCACCACAGATCTCTTCTCCTAAAAGGTAGCAGTAAACACACAGTAAAGACTCCCCACTTTACCAGCCACTCCCCATCT
>VZTN01031945.1:809-54041 GCA_013400515.1 Erpornis zantholeuca | reverse complement strand
GTGTAAGTTGAGTCCAGTAACTACTCTGGATCTCTCAGCTATGGAATAGAAGTATCTGTTGCTTCCCAATGTCAAACATTACTTCTTGAAACTCCAGAAAGCAACTAACATTTCTTAAGAATGCATCCTCCAAAAAGAAAATAGGAGTAAGGATAAATATGCTTGGCAATAGTGACTATTGGTTAGAGGGGTAAGGAATTAAGTCTTGCACATTACACCTTGATGAGCATAAAATCTTCAATTTTATTTGATTCATATAAGCAGTTCTGCTTCAGCTGGATCAAAGACACATCCTTTGTTATTGCATTTCATATAAAATATTAGCATCTACACAAGGAACTGGATGGGATAATGAAAACATCCAAGAATTGTTCTTATCAAGCTCATTGTTAAACAATTAAAATGTGAAACAGTAGTATTAAATCATAGCTACACTGTGTGAACTGTCACAAGCCTGGACAAAGGTTTAATCATTTAAGGATCTTATACTGAGTTCTCTGCAAGAATCGCAGCATTCTAGCTCCTCATATTTTTAAGCTGCATCACAGCTCTTGGCAAGCTGTTTTTAATTAGGATGGTAATCAGGAGCTATATATGTAGAGTTCACTATCTTAAAGATTGAAAAATCATTTGCTGCTTTGCAAAGAAAATATTTCGACAGTAGTGCCAGTTGGATGTGTCATCACTATCTTAGCCCATACAAAATTTGCTGCCTCCTTAGGACCATTTATATGAATTTGCTTTCTGTTATAATAGTGCTCATTATGACTGCGCAGATAAAATGAGGTATTTTAAAATTTAACCAAAAGTTCTGAGTATGGCCTCTTTTTAGAAGACCTATGTAATTAACATTCCCATGAAGAGGTATCAATCATCTCTACCAGAGCAGGATAGCTTTGTACACTCTAGTCCTTATAAGGACACAGCCTGACGCAAAAATTTGGAATACAATTGGGGTTCCTGTGCTGCTTCTCCCACTGCTGGCTGCATCAAGCCCTCATGAAGCAAGTTGTGATTAGTTAGAGGTTCTCCAGAAGCACTACTGTCTTCTACAGTTTTGAGACCTCATGCCTCACCAGCTAACCCGCAATAGTTTTATTCTGGAAACAGAGGCAACAGCACTTAAGAACGACAGAGTTTAATATCTACCCTATGGCTTTTCATTTTTTTGAAACTATTGCCAGAAGGTTTCTGACTTTCCTCAAGAGGAAAAAGTTTTTGATACATACTATCAGTCTAAAGTTCTCACCATAGCACTCCCTAAAGATCAACTTTTATTAGACATTAAATCAGTTTTATTTAACTATTAGAAAGCTGATTAGCATGCATGTTGTACAGCACTCACACAATCTCCAAAGCAAGCTCTGGAATTTCATCATGAAGAATTTCAGAGGAACTAGTACTTGAGATTTGATTCTGCTACGATTTCTTTCCTAATGTGATAAAATTAACAAAACTGTTACTGTTTGACAATGGGCTCTCACTACCGTTCATGTCCAGCGAGACTACAAGTCTTCTATGCAGCACCAAAACATTCTCTTGGCATCCCTGTAAGATTTAGGCTATGCTCAAGAAGTAGTGACACCCTCTATTAGGTAAGCCTTTCACAAACTCTTGCTTTCAGCCTTAAAAAGCAAATTAATCTCTTGCTATTAGCCCCCACAGGGCTCAGGCCTATGACACTTTCCTGGCCCACACAATGTTCAACACAGCCAGGCTGTTTCTTCCCTTCCTGGACTGCCTGATTGCTAGTTCCTTATCTAAGCCTGTATATTGTTTACAGACATTCTCTGGACATGCCAAGCCACCTTTCAGCACCTTGCTATCTAAATATTTACAGTCATGGTTTCATGCGCTTTTTCACCTAGAAACTGATTATGTGCTAACAATTTATTCAAAAAACTGATTAACATGTCACAGGCATACTCAGATTGTGTTCTACTAGCTTCTATGAAAGCTCAAAAATCAAACATGACTTTTCAGTTAGCGATTTCATAGCTGCATTCCCATGAATCCCATGGAATAAAATCAGTTTATTAGCTCTGCAGCAGAACCTTGACTCGCTGGCCATACCCAGCAACAGCAGAAAAATCAGAATACACAGGGAAACAGACATGTAGGAAATGAAATGTATGTTAACTTAAAATACATTAACTGGCCCACCCCAAACCCAAGAGCAGCCCACCCTTCCCCTTGTTTATTCCCTCACCCCACAAAGCCACACACTTTTCCTTACTATCTTAGCTACAATATGCTCAAATTTTATTTAAATACTTTTACTGATGACTTGCTTGTCATGACAGCAAGGGTATGAAGTTCATTTTCTCTGAGCATTCTGTCAGTGCCATTTGGATCTTTTCAAAACTTGGCTTTTTTATTAATAAAAAGTCTGCTCTCCATTATTCGAGGATGGCCACCTTCAAGTTATATAGCTAGTAGATGGATGAATTTAAGTTTTTATTCTTCTGAGGAACTGAAGAAGAGACTGCAAAAGCAAAGGACACAAGACACCCCTAGTGCAGAGGCAAGACTGTAGGTGGAAGCTGTAAGGAACTCAGGTCTTCCTCGCATCGGGCACAGAAAGGGATGCAATACATACTTCATCAATGTGTTACAGGATGCACATGGATGCATTTAAAAAAACTGACGATACAAGTCTTTACTGTTCTCTTTTTAAAGCACTGCTGAAGGATACTGAAAAGCTATACCCCAGTCCACACCCATATTAGGTTTCTCCCTAGATAAATGCTATGTGTATAGAGGGCTTTTTAATCCTTTAGGGCTGCATAGGAAGAGGTGTGTTGTCCTAATATGCTAGTGCAATTATCCATTTTCTGAATAAGGATCACTTGTTTAAGAACAGCAGCTCTGTCATTAACATTCTGAAATTTTAATGCCTTAACCCCCCCATCCCACAATTAAAATATCTTCTACCTTTACTAGAATATTAAGAAAACAATGAGCATCAGAAGAGAAAAGTAGTCCTTGTGTGACCCAGCAATGCCTTGTATAATTAAATTCCACTTACTTAACAAAATTTGCTTTTAAGGTGTATGCTACTACTTACATACTATAAATACAGTATATTCCATGGCAAAGTTATAGCACCATTATTTAGCATTTTAAAATAAAAACACCACCAGAACTTAAAGCTGTAAACAAGAATACAAATCAGGTGTTCATGTGGCTGTACTGAGCACATTTTGCTTTTTCTGAAGAAGTTTCTGCTTACAACTAGTACCTTAACATAAGAAATAGTAAGTTCTTTTCTTGAGTCACAGGACATTAGTTTCTCAAGTTGTTTTCTTTCTAGCTTTTTTCCTCATATAGCTTCCCTTCTTCTAGTTCTAGTGTAAGTAGTGATGAGTTTGCCAGGAAATATGGTTCAGAGCATCAATGAACTTCCACTGGTAGCAATTCTGTTGCAGAACCAGATACCCAGACCTATCTTTCTTTTCGAACACAGCAGAAAACAGCTCTTCATTGTGACAGACTAATTTATTTGACTACTGAAAAGGTAGTTAAAAGACTGTCTATGAATTTCATGCTTTAATGAATTATTTCAAACCTCCAAGTGGCAGGTAAGTCCGGGAGGACTGGGAACTGTTCAAACTGAAGTATCTCAGGTTGATGTATGAAAAATGAGTCCCTGAGCAGAACTCAAGATCTCCCAAGTATTCTTTCCCTCCAAAGGCAGAAAGCTGTATTTACCACCACAAAGGGCAGTCATTGCTTTCAACATTAAACACCAAGAAATACAAAGCAGACAATTGGGACAAAATCATACTACAAGCTCAGCTTCACAGGTATAGTTTTTGTTGGGGTTTTTTTGGTGGGTTGGTTGGTTTTCTTTTTAGTTTCCAGGAATGTTTTACGCACCAAGGTAACAAATGTAGCAAGGCAAACTTGTCCTCAGGTCCTTAAGTTAGTATTTCGATAAATAATTATCTAAGCTATGCAGTTATTACAACACTCTTATGTATACCATGAGATTGCATAACTTGTGGTATCAACAATTAACAAGACCATCTGTTTCACACTGGCACTAAGAGAGCAGCACAGGTAGAAGGTTTTTTCACCAGTGGAAGGACTTCACTGTTTATCACATAGGCTTCTTTTGTTGAAGGATCCAAAGTAACTGGCATAGCAAGTTCCCCAAGAATTTAGTACACATTATTTCTCCTTGCTTCCAACCACAAATTGTTTCAGTTGGTGCAATAAAAGACTGTTTCTTCTTAAAAGCCTCATGTCAGCCTAGACAAAAGTCAGAACTCATCCATTTAATCCATTAGATATTCAAAGTGCCCACAAGCTACATGCTGTGTCACAGTAGAAACAGATATATTCCTATGTACCCCTTAAAATAGAATGGAGGCTCACCCTCACAACAAAATTCTGAGATAAAAGCCTGGTAAGATCATAACACTACACAGCTACTTTGAAGTTTTAAGTCTTAGATTTCTGGGAGATTCTTCTTGAAATTTTCTAAGCGCAACTAACAACAATCAGGCAAGCTCAAAAGCAAGTCTTTGCTGCAATTTCACTAGTAGTGAGGTGACCTAAATGGCCTTCTGCAGTCGAGAAGAAAAATCTCACTCACTCTTCCATCTCAGTTCCACAAATGGATCTTGTGTAAGGTGGCTTGAAATTTCTGTCAACATAGAGAGTTACCAGTTTTTGAAGAGGGATTTAAAGTACCAAGGTGATTTTCTTGAGGTTTAGTAAGTTTAAGCCGCTCAGAGTCCTAGGAGCAGAGCTGGAAAAAAAACTCTCCTCTTTCTTTCAGTTGCTAAGCTCCAAGCATAGCTCATATGGAATCAGGTTTAAACACTGAACTCGCCTTTTACTAAGGGAAAGTATAAGTATGCCTCACATGAAAGAAAAGAGGCAACAAAGCAGATTTAATAGACACACCAAGAAATATTTGTTATTTCTAAGGCTCAGAGAGGAACTCCATATTCAATCTATTAGAAACTGGTTTGCTTAAATAATATCAACAATCCACCTGCAAATATAAATTTCTGTCTACGCAGTATTTAAAAGCTTTAAAAACAGCACTCTTCCTTCTTTAGAACAGAAAATGTACAGCGCTGTTCTAATGGAACAGATTAATGTTTAATATTTTTATTTCTCTAACCATATTTTCACAATGACCAATATGATTTATACAGCACTAGATCACAACACAGGTCTGATCCAGAGTAGGAAACGGTGTTACACTGACAGGTGTGTGTAGTGGTTTGCACCAATCTTGCAATTTTATACTTGAAGTAGGTTTCATGTCTGAGCTGGCATAAAGCCTATTGATACAAAAGTAACCCCTCAATGCTCTTTGGACAGATTTAACCCACCAAAGAAAGTTTACACCGGATCAGCACTTTATGCCATAGAGCTGTTAAATATTCAGCGTCACTTCAGGAGTTTTAAAGCTCAAGTTACTGTATCATAGAACCATGACCTCAAGCTAGTCAGGATTACAGCTAAAACTTAGTCTGCTTAGCATTTTTGCTGGTATTGTCCTTCCTTACTCCATGGAATTGATTCTCCAGACCCACACCAGCCTTATCAGTTTTTCAGTATGGGCTGCTTATATGGTGCATTATGAATTATGGCAAGAGACAGATATGGGTTAAATTTTTCAAGGAAGGATATTTTTAACCCATACTGGGTTCTCCCCATTCAGTTCAAAATACAATCCTACAAACAGCTGCAGTTACACAACTACTGGGACTGCCTGTGAACAAAACAACAGTATGTCCATCCCTGTAATAAACTATTAAAGCTAAAAGACTGAAGAGTGTTTTAAGACATTAACTGTACCTGACAAGATTTTAACAAGTCTGAGCTGAACAAACATGCAACAAAATACAATCTGGTTAAGCATTTTTAAACCTCTAAGGGCAATTCTCAGCATCCATTAAACAAGAACAGGAAATAAAGTAAAAAACCTACACAGTTCACTTCTCACCCATCTCGAGCTTTTTTCAGGGGCTTACAATGCATGGCTTAAATAACTGAAGCAAGGTGCAAACTAAAGGTGAGAAGCTGCTTTTATGCATACAGAATACTTTGGAGCAGTAGTAACCATATCCACCTTCCAAGTAAAATACAAAGGTTAACATGTAAATAGCTTTAGTTTTCCCTTGAATAAAAATACATTTAAAGTTATAGTATCTGAAATATAAAGAAGAAAAAAGACAGATGATACTAAGTTTCAGATACTATAAGCCTCAGGAACCTCAGCTACTTTGTGATTTTCACAATTATGTTTTGCCTGTCTCTTCCAAAGCCATTTCTGGTACAAAACAGAGCGCAATTTAGCTGTATAACTTCACCAAAAATGCAGAGAAATAACACATGATCATGTAATGCACAAAAATGGTGCAAACGACTTTGCCTATTTTTAGCACAAGAACATAAAATATAATTTGCAGTAGAGGCAAAAAATTACAATTTGCTACACTGTTGCTTGAATACTGTTAAAGAACCTGCCTTTAAACATGAGGAAAAGAAAAGTACGTTTACCTGTTGCTTCTGGTACGCAGTGTTCGGGTTAATTTTGGACTCCAAAAGAAGAGAGCCTAGAAAAAAAAAGTTCCACTTATTTACATGTGCACTAAAATTTTAATTGCCACATGAATTTTCTGATCACTCCTTCCTCAAGTAACAATAAGTCTCTTAACCCCTATCCTTGAGCTTTCAAATTTCATTTGTCCCTCAGAGATACTATTCACACCGCAGAGAACAATTAAGAGTGCTCTGAGGACTGAATTTTAAACCTTTCTTATTCTGAGTAATGACTTCTCCACAGAAAATTTTTTAGATTATAAAGTCTGCAAGTCAGCACACTGAAAGCATCACAACTGTATTCCAGAGATTACCTATGGCTGTTTTTTGTGAAATTTGTAATCATGTCATATTTGTTCTTAAAGGTTAGCTAAAACACTTATTTTCCTGGGAAGCATATCTAGAAACTAATGCTTAGACCAGTAACCACTGTGACTGCTAATACCAAAAAACTTCACACAATAAACTCAGGAACAATGGTTTCACAGCAGGTTTTACTGCTCTAAGACACAGAACAGCAATTCCATTCGCATGCCTGTGTCTTCTTTCTCTTCTTTTTGCATGTTAGCATTATTCAGTCACATTTAAACAATCTTAAGAGTTGATCTATGCAAAAACAACCCTTAAAACTGATTTTTATTCTTGGACCAATCATCCCTCATCCACCTTGCTACTCAGCTGAACTAATGCTAGAGCATGACTTAAAATTTACATATCTGCGGAGCTTCACTCAGCTTACCCGAAGAAATGCTGATCAATTAACTTGTATTGTCAACCAAATAACTAAAGCATAAGGCTGCAAGCACCCCTTTAAAGTGGCATTTCTCCATTCACTTACCTGTTTAAATTTATTCTTTAAGAAAAGTCCAAACTTCCTTTAAGCAAAATGTTAACTTCTCAGCTTCATGACTATAGTTCTGAGACAAACATACTATTAGAATGTGGGCTACTCTCCATCTGTTCATCCCCTAGCCTGGACAGATGCTGGGGGCTGCCCTGACCCAGGTGCAGCACTTGCACCTCATGAGGCTCACAAGGGCCCACTTCTCCAGCTTGTGCAGGTCCATGTGGATGGTATCCTATCCCTTGAGGATGTCAACCACACCACTGCAACTTAGTCATCTGCAAAACTGCTGAGAATGCACTCAATTCCTCAAGATGAAGATGTTAGGCTGGGGGATGCGAGGGAAGAGACTGAACAACCAGGTCACAGAACTTCACTTGCAGTAAGAGTGATGTACCACTAAAGAATGACATAAATATCAGAACATTCTGTTGTCTGATAAGAAAGGTTACTACTTCATGAATTTAGAAGCTTTACCAATGATTTTTGTATCCATGCTTACTATGTAAATGGTCATCAGACACAATTAAGTATTTTTTTAATGTACCTGTGAAGTCTGCTTGTTCCTAATTTTTAAGTCTGTTGTTGTACAAGAGGCAGCCTTCACTAATGAAGCTGGCTTCAGAAGCTATCACCCTGTCTCAACAGCTCTTGGAGTAAAAGCTGTTTACAAACTCAGATACAATTCAGTGACAAAACAGAAATAAATACCTCTCAAGGGTAAAAAAAGACACAAGGAGAAAGCTCTCTTGCCTCAAGCCCAAATAGGCTATTTGGGTTTTTTTGAAGTTTTCCAGTTTTCTAACTTGCACAAGCTCTGTTGCCAAAGCAGGTTATTTGCTTAAGTGTGACCATATAACTAAAGAAAAAAATAATCACAAACCATAGAGCAGAACAGGGAAGGAAAACATCTAAGATGAGGTTTACAACAAAACCCATATATTGCTCATACTTTGGTAATAGTCTCAAGCTTTGAATTTCGGGTTTGCCTAAGGAACACCTAAAACCAGCATTTCTTTTTCCATTGCAATCAATAATCAGCTACACAGAGTCAGTCATGCTTTCAAAGTCCCAGCTGCTACTACATGAAGTGTTAGAGTATTATTCGTGCTATTAAATTGGCTAACTTCTAGAAAGTCTTTACTGTCTAGAAACATTTAACGCCAGCAAGTATGAATTACAATCTTCTAAGAATCAAAAGTAATTGTTAATTTCAACGTTGTATTTCAACGGCTGAACACAGACCTACAGACACATAAATCCCAACATTAGAAGAATATCATACATAACTTGAATGCCATGTTTGACAAAATACTCTTTTAAAAAATTGAAACAATTCAATGCAGAAATTTCATCTTCCCAGCTAGGAGACACTAGAGAATGACTTCTTTACTAGACTTATCAAAAAAGAGCATTTCTTCTTCTCTACTAAACCTGATGCTTGAAGGAAAGACAAAACAAGCTTTATAAATCTTGGATTGCTTCTCACTACTGCATGATTCAAACTTATTCCTCACCATTTGGGACAATAAGTAGAAAAATATTGATCTGGCAGAAACATACTGAAGGCTAAATTGTGCTCTATGATTAATAACTGCCCCAAAACCATCCTTCTGGAGAATACAATGTTTTATTTGTGCAATAAGTTCCCCAAACTTCAACAAGCCAAAAAGGGTTCAACAAGTCAAAAATCAGTGACTATTCTACTAATTAGTTCACTGAGTTTATTTCATACACTAAGTTTTACAGGATCAGGCCCCTTCTTTGTATGAGGTAATGTTAAGTCTTGGTTACTTGCATGTTACTTGGAAACTAGGCAGCAGTAACAGATGTCTGAAACACAGATATATTCTTTAGAAAAAGGTTACAGAAATATAACACACCACAAATAAACTTCTTTTCCATTCAAAGTCATTATCACTTGTTTGAGATGCTTTTGTCATAAGCATTACTTTCTGTGTAGGTATTTTTCCATTGATACTATTCCTAGAAAATGTTCAGACTACCCAGTCTACTTCATAAAAATACACCAACAGAATTTCATCTTCACTGACCCAATGACTCCATTCAAAGTTAGATAAGACCTGAACACTCATCTTAATACAAGCTATGTTTTTAGTTAATGCCCCAAAATTATGCAGATCTAGTTATTTTTTAAATTACAGCCTTGAATGAATTTGTAAAGGTAACTGCAAAACACTGGTGCCGAAAAAAAAACATTTGAAACCACCTATAAAAACAGAAAACTGATTTGCAGAATTCTGCTACCTTCCAGTGTAGTGCAATACAGCACAGCTGGGAGTTTTGTTAGTAGATAACACCATTCGGTGCTGCAGAAGGAACGTGTGTATAGGGAAAGACTTCCTCAAAAGTGATTACATATAGATATTCGATGCTATTTTCAATTATATTTAGAGATATCAAATATCCCCATCGAACAGTGGTAAACAGCAAATTTGAGGATTTGTTTACAAATATGCATACGGAAGAGACTAGTTAATCTGGAACATCGCCCCTCTCCCACCCAACTGTTATATGGAGTCTTCCTCAAAAGCAGAAAAAAAAAATAGTGCTGCTCATTACCCCTCACCAGTTTAAACATGTTTACATTTAAATCAAAGTTTCAATTCAAGAGCTGTTTCTTGAAAGATGCACATAGAGGTTTAAGTTCTGCAATCAGGTCTGCTGCAACCTAATCACAGAAATTAATCCTCAGAAACTCAAGAAACAGCTCAAACCAAGGCCCAAGAAAGTGTTCTATAATTGCAAGAAACTATTCCTTAGTATAAGACACTTTTGGAGGGTCAAACCCAAATATTAAGGAAAGGGGAGAACTAGAAGAAAAGAAAAAAAAAAAACCCAATTCATCCTCCCCCATGCTCTTTTACATTTTGATCTAAGATAAATACTGTGTTCCTTTCCTAAAAACAAGCCAATAAAATTAGTCCCTTGAGTTTGAACAAGGTAAAACAAACTGAAGCCAAATTTTGTCTAAGCCTTCTGCTAGATGTACTGGTTACCTGATAGCTGCACTACAGAAACAGCAAGGATGGGTGCTTGCCCTGTGGCAGAAGTTATTAACATACAGACCTCAGAAGCAGCAAACTACAACTTCTGAATGAAAATTTTAAGAGTTCCTAAAAGACAGCTCACAAAGATGGCCTGCAATGGAGGGGTTAACTTTGGCTTGTCAAAAAGTTTAGATACAAGACCACTACGTTTTAATTAAAGGTTTAAGCCTTCAAATTAACACAAATTACTTGAAGAGAAACGTTTGCTTTAGAGGTCACTGGGCTCGGAACAAAACAAAGGTTATCTGAAACCATGCAGTAAACCCAAGAAGCACAAAGACATTTTAAGAATAAGGTAGGCCACGGCAGCCTAAAATACCATGTCAGAAATGGGTAAGAAATCACAGGCTTCTGATCACACACAGAAACTCACATGGTAGGTGATAATTTGTAAGAAAATATTTCAGAATTGCTCTGCTGCAATTGTAGTAGAATACACTGCAACTAGGAATCACAAAGAGAAACTTTTTAGGGTTTTAAATAAAAAGTGAATAGCTCTTAAAGTGTAAAAAAAATTACAACTTCATGCTTCAAAGCATAATACACCTGATATGAAAGCAGTTTATGGTATTTCTGTTCTAAAATTGATTACTCCAAATTGCTTGCAATGACTCTTAACAGTTTAGTGCCTGGGAACATTAGGCATTCAGCTAGCAACACAAATCACTTCTCTGCTCTAAATTATTTTAAGATGGTGTTAAATGCCAGCACAAATTAAAAAACATAGCTACAGATAAAAATCCCTTGATATTGAGGGATACCCAAAATATTGAGGGAACCCAAAATATTGAGTTCTTACTCCTCCAATTCCACATGATAGCTTACCTTGGATGTGGCATACCGACTGTATTTCCCTTATCTGAACACCTTGACTGTGCTATAAAATCTCAACGATTTGTAAAGAAGCCTACTACATCAAGTCACAGCTGCAAAATCCAAAGATTGAACTATGTTCTACCCCACGTGATCAGCCAAAGAAACCACTGGTAATTCTGCTGTTGATGTGTGCCTAGCCAAACTGGCCCTTTAACAGGAGTGGGAATTTCCCACACACACCAGGAACTACTGCTCACATCCCCACGACCTCCCCTACTCAGGAAATGGAGCCTTCACCTTCAGGCAGATCTCGAAGTTTTCTGTCAGCTTCCTGGAGTAAGTCAGTAAGAACATGCCAGTGTGCACAGGATGAACCTCAGCTCAAAGGCTAGGAAAAGCTGGTTTAGAAATGCAGGAAGGAAGAAGTTTCATTATGGAAAGAGGAGGAGCTGACAAAGAAAGACAATACAAGAATGCAATGGAAACATGGAGGCAAACGGTGTACAGGTCCATTCCTACTACTTGTATGCCTTTGATAACTGGGAAAAAGTTAAAAACCACAGTCAACTATTTCATTTAGTTAAGAAAGCATGCAAGGAAACACAAATTGCACAGCATATAAAACAGGTATGGCATTACCTTTTTCCACATCATTTGCTCACATGTAAAAATTACTATTTTCCTTCAAAATTAGCCCACAAACAATAGACACTGGGAGTAAACAAAATATACATTAAATTTTATGAGGTGTTTATACTAGCAAGTTAGAAAAGCTAGCCTATTACTAGAGTGCACATTTACCCAGGACTATATACAGTATACTACCTACTATATTAAGAACTTCAACTCTGTATATTATTCAATACTTCGAAGTACAAAGTATGCCGTTTGAGAGAGGTCTACCAAAGAAACGTCTGTATATTAGGTGCAATTAGTAAGTCTGAGACAGTTCTGCTTTGATTAGTATCTTAGCTATTCAACACAAAGCAATGACTTAAGTTTAGTTTTCATAAGAATTTGCATTTTCCTTCTTAGAGATGTTCATTTACAGGTGAGCTGGCAACAAAAGTCCAACTCAGGTTCTAATCAGTCTAAAGCACACATACCCCATTGTAACTTAATAAATGGATTTGAGTTTGAATGAGCTATTTCTTCACAAGGAGGTTAGAAGTTCTTTTGATTTCTTTCCTAAAACTAATAAAAAAATCAGAAAATTTTTAATGCATAGGAGACATGACAGTCTCCTATACTGTTTTTAAACACGACCCCAACAGCCATGTAGGCAACCAGGACGGTATCTACAACTAAACATACTGTAAAAATTAGCCTAAAAATTTAGTGATAATCTTTTAAATTCCCTCCTCATGTTGAAATTAAACTAAAGCTACTTCTGGTTTTGAATGTTTTCTCTTGCACTATGAAGCTGCTCAAGTTTTAAATGCATCTTCCTCACTGTAAAATAAGTAAAAATCAGGTATCAGTTCAACCTTTTAAAGTATAATCAAGAAACTACAAGAGCTCTCTGTGGTCTTATCAGAAGCTCAATTACCAAAATCCTGTTTAGGATTTAGGACTGATTCCTCCATATCAGTTTATGATCTTTGCTGTGGAGATTACATATTGTACAGTTTGTCAGAACTTTCTCAAAAAGTAAGGATTAATGATTCTCAAGTTGCTGTTCATCCTACTTCCTACAATAAAAAAGATTAATAAATAAAATTACAAGGTCTGTTGACAGTCACAAGCTACAACCAGAACGACAAGTCACTAAATACAGTAGCTATACGTCTAATGAAGTAGTAAGTCATGTACTGACAGACTTTAAAAGCAAAATGGTACAAGCTTGATATTGTAAAGTACACATTTTAAAATCTCTGATCACAGCAGTCATGAACTCACTTAACCCATAGTCAAGACTAGCCCAAACATGTAGCTACAGGGCTAGATATCACTACTCAACTCATACTATTGACATACGTTGCCAGAAAACATCAAACAAGTTGATAATCCATTATTTCAAATTTATTTTCAGGAAGACCTAGAACTGCTGAAGGACTGAGAGGTCCCATTCCATTAAAATAAAAAGGCATCTATGAAAATGCTCTTCTGTCCTTTGTATTGTCTTTACTACCATAACTGTATTTGAAAACTGTTAATAGCTGTTAGAATGTCTTACATAATTCTAAAAGCTACCAAAGAAACGGGCAGGTGGAAAAAGGGTGTTAGCCATCCAAAGGCTTCCTAAAAACAAATACTAAAAACCAAGACCTAAGTTTTGAACAACAACTTTCATGAGGAGATCGCTTCCAGAAACATCCAGTGATCAGTTCTGAAACTAGACCATTAGATATCCAAACCCATGCAAGGTTTACAGCCAGACGTGAACGCATTTTGCATGCAACACTGTGTATTCAGTATGAACCAAGTGCCTACTACGCTTGCACTTGATGGCAATCTTCTAGTTCTTTCACTTGGCCTAACACGAATGAACCCTGGTTAGTGCCTACCTGCTTTTAGGAAAACCATTTGAATTATGCAGCAAAACATTGAGGTAACAGACACAAAGCTACACCCAGTTCCTTTTCTGGGTAGGCAGAGGAAAGACTGTACCTTCAGCCGTACACACTTACCATCACTCTCTGCCCTGACTAGCAGGGACATGCCCTTGAGCCTCTCCACGTAGCAGGAGGACACATGCCCTGTGCCTCGGTCATCCCACTGGCGGTCCTCATTTAGCGTGTACACCTTCACCCTCCGCCGGGTGTCCGTCATCCTGCCGCCTGCCACACCGCAGCCACCACTCTGGCTTGCAATCGCTGGGGAAGCAGAAGGCTGGTCGGGGGCCAGGCCCCCCTCAGGGGAGGGGAGCGGGAAAGAAGGGAGCAGCCCCACGCGGGCACGCCAGGCAAGCTCTTCGTACTCCTCTTCAGTACCCCAACGGAATCCTCATTATCGAGCGTAACAGAGGTTTGGGGAAGAGGGAGAAACAAGAGGTGAAGATGTGAAAAGGGGAGCTGCTCCTTCAGGTACAGTCAGACGCTGCACAAAAGGCGAGTAAGCCTAGGCAGAGAGAGCCGCAGAGAGGAGAGAGGCTCTTTGCAGGGCGAAGGGCGCGCAGGAGAGGCGGTGAAGAAGGGATCCCGGAGGAGAAGGGAATCCACAGTAGTGAAAGCCGCGGCGGACAGCAGCCGGCCCAGCCTGACAGAAGCAGACGTTCCTGGAAGCCGGAGCTCTGCCGAGGAAAACGGGGGGAGGCTGGTAAGGCCGGAGGGAAGCAGAGGAAGGCAGGCAGGCGGGAGAGGGGCCGCTCGCCTCGGCCTGTACCCCGGCTCTATTGTGCAGAAGCTGCCCAGGCCCAAAGCCCCTCGCTCGCCGTCCGTCAGCGCGGGGCTCCAAGGAGCCGCCCTCCTTCCCGCCGGGGCTGCCCGGGGTCTGCGGACACTCCCCGTCCCGGGACGGGGTGAACGGCCAGCCGAGCTCAGCGCCCCGTCTTCCCCATGGGCTCCGGTCGCAGGCGGCGGCTTCACTCCCAGTCTGACTCCGCCGCCATGTTCTTCTTCCTCCTCCTCCTCCTCCTCCTCCCCCCAGTGCTGCGGCGGCTCAGTCTCGACTCCCCAGCGCGCCCTGCGACGTGGCTGCACTTCCCGGCGCTCGGCGGCCCAGCCGGCAGAGAAACGCTATGCCCTGCGGAGGGAGGGGGCGAGCGGCAGCGGTTGGTGCGGCCCGGCTCCCTCCGGCCCCGGCTCCGCCTCAGTCACTGCGTGGCGGCCATCTTGGTTTCACCTCTCACTGGAGGCGCGGGGTCTCCCAGCTAGCGGCGGCACGGGCCGCCCGCCGGCTTTTAAAGAGCCAGCAGCTCCGCGCGCGGGCCGCGAGTGTGGCTGTGGCCGCGCCGTTACCGCGGGTCTGGGGGAGGCGCCGGCGACCCCCGGCTTTGTGGTTTTCTTTCTCTTTCTTTTTGTTTTTTCTTCTCCTGTCACACCTTACCGAGTGATCCCAAAGTTAAACAGCTTTTGGTTTAATGTCTATTGGATCTCTGCAGTCATAGATGGGATCAAACAATTCCATTAACAAATAGAAGCTGTCGAGGTTCTGCTCCTGCCACTGCTACCAACATCTGAGCATATGTTTGACAGATTTCCCTAAAATATGTGAAAACACTGGTGAAAACATTTGGGACTCCACCAGCACCACTGCAGAAGAGAGTCCATTTCACAGTACATTCTAGATACACAGTGTTCTTGGGAGCTCACTGCAATATATACTCTGTTATTTTATGCTTTTGAACAAGTACTAATACTTGTTTATCAAAGTGGGTTATACTCTGGGCGGTTTGAGACAAAACCACAGATTTGCAGCTTTCACCTCAGAATTAATTATGTGTCACAAGGAAGCCTCTAGTTAAGCCCTGTTTTCCTTTGTCCATCTTCTATTTTGTTTGTCCTGTGAGAAAGACAGTGTTTGGTTACAGGATTGATAGCCAGTTTCCTAAACAAGCTCCCCAGCCTGTCAGAGTTCAAGAGGTGTTTGGACAACACTCCCAGGCACATGGTGTGACTCCTGCGAGTGTCCTATGCAGGGCCAGAAGTTGGATTCAATGATCCTGATGGATCCCTTCCAAATCAGAATATTCTGTGATTCCTGATGTGCCCAGACAAAGCCATTTGGCCTTTGCTCTGATGCCCAAGGGCCTTCAAGGGTGTTGTTTGGGTGCCTGTGATGTAACTGAAAGTATGTTGTGTGTGTGTTGTTCTCAGCATGGTGTTCTTGGCTAAAACAGCAACAGTTTTGAAGAGATTCAGATGTCTGAGAACTGCAGATTGTGGGCCCGGCTGAAGGGGAACCACCACACAGCATGTGCACAGAAAGATATCTGTCACCTTCCTTTGGTACCCTGGGCAGCTCTTGAGGGGATGTTCCTGAGCAGGTGCTGTGCTAAAATTTCTCTGAGACCGGCCTGGAGATGGATTTTTGTGACTTCAGAAAAGACTGATGTCACTTAGACAAAACTCTGTGGGACCATTATATTCGTGTACCGTTTACAAATTGTACCCTCTTGTGGCCATCAGATTAAGCAAAGACCACACTGCTCAATGCAGTTTTTTTTTTCTTTTTTTCTTTTCTTTTTTTGTGAATTGAAAACAAGAACTTAATTAAATTTCAATTTGCATAGTTTGCTTTATGAAAATGTTGGACTCAGCTTCTTTTAATGGGCCTTGTGTTATTTTGATACCAGTCTGAACAATGCTCAGTCCAACAACAGTGCCCGCTTGTCAGGTTTTAACCCAATGATCATTATATTTGGCAAGGGGTTTTATTTTTTCAAATATTTCTACCCCAGTCATTCCAGAAAAAAAGGTTGGGCATTGAGAGCAACTTCCCACGCTGGAAAGTAGTTGTGAAAGAAAGAAACATTCAGTTTATTTTTCTTGGAGTAAGGAGTTAGAAAGCAAGTCCGCCAGGTCATACCTCAATTCCTTCTCTCCATTTCTAGCGGTTTGACAGTTTGTGTCCAGAAGGAA
Organism: Erpornis zantholeuca; assembly: GCA_013400515.1. Classification (NCBI taxonomy): domain Eukaryota; kingdom Metazoa; phylum Chordata; class Aves; order Passeriformes; family Timaliidae; genus Erpornis; species Erpornis zantholeuca. Next base: position 37,221 of record VZTN01031945.1, on the reverse strand, counting down.
ATATCTTCAGGCATCATTAAAGCTTGTTATTAACTGAGTTTAAAGGTTTAGGCCCCTTTAGTTCCTGCAAATAATAAAGGACCTGGCCCTGACAGAAACTTTGGTCCACCAGGAACTGAATAATAAATGATGAGATGGAGTATCGAATACAGTTTTAAATTTTCATATTCCTAGGAAAGTAACTACACATGGATCAAGGTAATAGGAATGAGCATAAACTGGGTTTACCACAGAGAGCTGCTTTCTTGCACAGCAGTCAAGACTAAAGAATAAGATAACTGTTTTTTTCAGTGTCTAAAAATAATTTTGGGAAAGAAAATTGCATTGTTATTATGAAGAACTTCAGGTCACATATATAACTTTGGTCCTATGTACTAAGGCATTATTAGAGCTCCTGAAACTCATAGCTAACTATCTTCTGACAAAAAAAATGTTACGGGAATGAACAACTTCAGAACTTATTATGGTGAAGATTATTGCTAGAATGAGAGTCTGTGCTTGCCTGAGTATATAGTTATGGCTATATTCAGTATGTGCACACAAGGATACAATCCATACTACACATACACATGGACACACACTGTCTCCTTGTTCCCAAGGCATGTATTCTGACTTATGCCCCAAAAAGCTGCGGAAAATGAATGACTGAGTGGAAATCAAAAATTACATAGAAAAATTATCATAATAGGGATAGACATCTTTAAAGAAGATGTCTATAAAGGAGTCAGAATATTGTGATGAAGAAAGAGGGGCAATTCAGAAAAAATAAGTTTCTAGTTTAGTGGGGAAGCAAACACAGGAGTTTGAAATAAATACATACAGTAGACAAAAAACAAATCTAATATTCATTACAAGTTATGAAGCACAGAAAAAAATGGATAAGAATGTCAAGAAATATGCATGGTTGGTAGTTTTAGGAACAGCTTGTTTCCTAAATCTTAACACTACTATAAGGCTATTCTGTCAAGATTTCTAAAAGTGTTGATATTGATACAAAAAAGAATTGTTTAATAAATAAATATGTTCTGTACTTGAAAGAATGTGTGATGTATTTGTATCATATGATGATGACTAAGTGCTTTCCTGGTCATTATTGAGAAGGATATTAAACAGCTTTTCTTAGAGAGAGACATATTCAAGTATGCATGTCCTGAAGAACTTGAATTTGAGAGTCCTAAAGAGGCTTGCATATGTGATCTCAGGAAGCATGAAACCTTATTAATTTTTAATAAAGCTTAAATTATTGCAGAAATTCCACAAGACATAAGTATATTCCACTGACTATAAGTATTCAAATTGGACAAGTGAGAACCCAGATAACAGTAGACAGATTTATCTGACATCAGTCACAGACAACAAATGCTCACACAGAATGCAATAAAGAATTACAAGATGGGCATATAGCAGTAGCAGGTCATGTGTCTTTAGGGAGAAAAATGTTTAATTTGTTAAATTACAAAGTTGCTTATAAGGGTAATGGTGCAGATATAATATACATGCATAGTTCTCAGGTATTTTTCTGGAAAGTCAGCATTGTGTTCTGTGAAGAAAACTCACATTGGCTGGGTCAGATTTGAGGTGACTGGCACAGCTCAAAAGGAATTATTGATCACTGGAGATGATCCTACATGATTGTGAAGAAATCAAGAATAGGACTGATGCTATTGATGATTTCTTGTAATGTTTAGAAAGTAAATGTAAAATCTCTGTGCATAAAAGCTGTGTATGACTCAGAGAGCCTGGAAGAATGGCAAGAAATGGATGAGGACATAAGGGTCAGAAACAGACAGGTTCACTTACTGAAGGTGTTGATGTAGAAGGAATGGCCTAGCCTGGGACGGGTGGGAAGGTTACTGGCAGCTTCTTCTGGCTTATTCCAGCTTTACAAATGTCTGTGAGCTCATAAGTGCTTCCCAGTAAGCACTGCATTTTTAAGGCAAGCAACGACATTTTCACTTAAAATTTTGAGCAGCTAAGGCAGCCAGGGTGTGGCCTGGTTGTGCTCTGACCTACACCTCCTAAATGGGACCCTTCAGTTACAGCCAAATACAGGGTCATATCTATGGGAATAAATAGTAAGGCAGCTCTGAAAGAAAGAAGCCTGCATAGTAAACAAGGAACCCAACACAAACTTCTGATACTGCTCTGTGTCTGTAAGATCCTATAATATGCCTTTTGGGTGTACTGTAAACTAGCACACTTTGAAAGAATGTAAAATCGGGAATGAAAGTATCTTTAATGCCACATTCTATAATTTTGGTGTTCTCACAGTTAACAAATTTTAAGAAATTGAAAAGGATCAGAAAGGACTGCTCTGAAGAGTTTTATCTTTTTGCAGATCCATTTGTTGCATTCCAAAATCTCAGATTCCTGCAGCGTCCAGTCTTTTGCAGCCATACCCTCTGAATCATGTCTCAGATGCTGCTGCTCAGCTTTCACATCCTGCCACAGATCCCTGAGAAACAGTAGCCCTGTTCTTGTACCTGAACCACAAACATGAACCTGTGAAGGTCAGCAGTTAAGGTTCTGTGACTCTTCCTCCTACATAATGTGCATATGAATCCCCTCGACAGAAATATCATCTCTTTTCTTTCAACCCCTATTGTCTTCTTAAATTTCAGAGTACTGAAAAGACCCTTATCTTCCAAGCAGAGCTTCCTTTTAAGAGTTCTCTGCAACTGCACAGTAGTGCCATGTATTTGTTTTGAATTCCTGTATGCCTCTCTGGAAATGCTACGTTTTATCTAAATATGTAGGCCTTGTTATCAAAAGACTGAAGAATTTCAAAGCACTGCTGATGCAGAGAACATGCCTGGGTCATTTATTCATCCAGCAGTGAAATATCCCCCCTTCTGAGAGGGGAACTCCAAGACATCTGAATTGTTCTAGCTGTCCTTATGCAGTACATATTTCTATTTTTACATGTATTATTTTGCCCGTTGACTGTGTTTGTAAAGCTTTTAGTAGTTCTTGAGTCCTTTTTTTCATTTTTCTGTGGTAGACTTCCTAATTTTTGCTCCCATGTATTTCTTTAAATAAGGTTTTAGTACTTTATCCATAACTCAGACTACAACAGGTTTCTCTTAGACCCACTCATTTGATGGTCTTTTGAGAAAGTGATGGATAGAGAGTCAGGAAGTATAAGATCCATGTCATAACCCTTTTTCCAGGAAGATTTGAAAGTCCATCAGAAACCTGTAAGGGTAAAAACTACCTCAATTTTTCTATTGTATCTCTTCCTAATCACCTAAAAATTACTATCTGCTGCAATACTCTCATTAAAATAAATTCCTTGTTACCTTAGGCACATCCCGAGGTGCGTGTGGGAACTGTTAAAGGTGTTTCCAGTTTGTGTAAATAAGAACTGCATAGGCAGATTTAGAGTGAAAAGGGAGAAAGGCCAAAAGGTGTGGAGAAGGGACGTTGTCAGAATCAGAACAAGACAGCAACACGTGGACACTCATCCATACACACACACAGAGTCGCAACAGGTTGGTACTTCAATTGGAGCAGGCATCCAGGATTGACTGGACTAGACCTGTGTAAATTTAGGATCAGGTTCCTGGACAAAAGTGACAATACTTCTGTATGTAATAAAGTGTAATAAATGTAAAAATATGTCAGAAACCTGAAAATATGTCATGAAAAGAAGGAGGAAGTTGAGTTTTTTGAAGGAAGTAATTTAGAATCAGCCATTGTTCTGACAGCAATTCAAATATAAGTTTGGTTTTTTCAGTTTTAAAATATATGAGTCACTTCAGTGTTTGTGACAATGTTGGCCTTAGAGATGCAAATAATTCAAGACTTGCACAGAACAGGAATGATTGTGGTGCAAGTTGCAACTAAGTAATAAAAACAGATTGGGAGCACATCCAACTACTCGAGAGATTACTTTACTAATTATAGTTGGCTCTAGTGTCTTCCAGTTTGCATATGAAGCTAACAAAGCAGAGGTGAGAACCTGACACCAGGCTCTGTGGATGAGCTCTGCAGTAAGAGAGGCCAAGCATTTAAGGAGGGAAATGTGCACTGTCCTCACTTTGCATCCCTTTTCTAGCTAAAAGCTAAGCTAAGTAGACCAAATGCAAAACTAGAGGTTTTGCTCTTATTTTTACCTAGAAAAAACAACCTAAATTGTTATGGAATGGGTTTGTCTTAATAGCAACATAGAAATTCCTCTGAGTCTACATTCGAAGCCTAGTCTCCTGTTTTTCCATATATATGGTGCCTCCCTTCAGGCTGACACCAGAGATAGGATTTGGGCTCACTCCTGAGATAGGATTTGGCAGACATCTCTAACATCTTGAAAGGCGTGAACAAAGTCAGCAAGGGTCAGTTGTTTAATGTCCTCTCCAATATGAGAACTGAGGAGCAAGACGTCCAGCAAGAAGGTAGGATGATCAAAACAAGAAAAATTATTCTTTTTTCATACCTTGTTGAAGAAAGTGATGGAATGCTCTGCTGCAAGGTGACATCAATGCTCAAGTCAAAGTTAGTAGTCCAATATACTAATCTACTACGAGGGTCTCTTGCAGAGCACGGGCGAACTCTTAAGTCAGACACTTCTGTGACTAATGGGCAAAGGCATTAGAGGCATGTGGGGATTATCAGTGGATGTTGCAGGAGGAAGAAGGTTGAGAATGGCGTGTGGGCCAGTAAGGTCTGGAGCAGTGAGGTGCAAAGGGGGTCTGGCAGCTTTCACGCCCCGGTGTGTTGAAGTGTGGGGTGACTGCAGTGACACAGCTCTACTGTGCACTGGCTGGTGCAGGACAGTGGGACTAAATCCACAGGGAGAATAAACAGAATTAATACAACTAGCAATTGGACATTGCTAACAAAGACAGTGTAAGTGCATACCATTTCATTAATCATCACTGCAGCTTTTCACTGTATAGAAATTAGTTATTATATTATTAGAATAATAGATATTAAATATTCACTAACAATTGTCTAAACTCATTAATATGCAGGATTTATTTGTGATGCTTTTGGCTTCCATTAGTGACAGAACCTGAGAAAATAATGAGAGAATGTATAATTTATAAGAATATATTTCAGTTCTATGTGTTTATATGTGTTTAATACTGACTAAAAGAGTATGGTGAGAATTCTTTATATTTTCTGAAATCTTCTGCCTAAAAAATCTTGCAAATATCCGCTTTCTGATAGATAGGTGTCTGAGGTTCCCTGATGTCAAGACATTCTCTACTTTCTCAGATATGTGGTATAATATAGCTATTTAATTTAATGTGCATGTATGGGGACAACAGAATTGCCAATTGATGTTTGCTGAGGTCCCCTGGAACAGCCACCCTAGAGCCTTCATCACCTAAAGATCTTACAGTGCTTTCCAGCTATGAGAGTATTCTAGGGCAACTAGAGATAAAGGAAAACAAGACTAATTCCAGTCAGTAAAGCTGAAACCTTGATCCCTTCCTGCTTTCCTCTGTGCTTCTCACTTCTCATAATCCCAAATCATTGGGATTATGATTTATACTTTCCTGTTACCTTTTATATATGACATGGACCAGCACTAAATCCCTTCCCTGACTTCCTCACTGAGGAAACCGTGGATCCAATCGAGCTCATCTTCCTCCTTTACTCACACAGCTGCCCTCTTTATATCTCTACTGTGTTCCTCCCAATTCCTTTCAGCACACTCAAATGAGTTATGTTAGGTTAGTTACTCAGGTTATGTTCTCACCTACCATCCTGCTCATAGCTATCACTAGTTTGAAATCTCTGCTGTACCATGTTCCCTGCTATAGGACTAATCTCTGTGCTTGCAAGGTCCTGCACAACTTGGTTCCCCCTCAAGCCAAATACATTTTCAGAGGTTTTTTCCTATCCTTCTCTTCCCTGTCTTATACTTGCCTTGAAAGCCTTCCCCTATCAATCAGCATGTATCAGCCTCTGGTTTATCCCATGTGTGGTGCTTTTCTTCTTCACATTGCAAATACTGTTTTTACTGGTAAAACTACCAGGAAGTGACTTTTTTGGGATTCCAGCACACAACCTTGTCATTTAGTTCAGTATAGCCTCTTTGCAAGCATGAATAGTGGCAAGGGGGAAAAAAAATCCCTGTTAATATTGCAAAATAACTGTATAGAGAATCCACTGTAGCTACAAACTATGATGAAGGCATGCACATGGGAAAAGTAATAGTATGGGAGAAAATCAGAAATATGAGTTTAATAGGAGATACAAGTTTTGTTAATTAATTGCATTTTAAGCACAGAACATACTATTCAATTTTATAGTATTTTAAACTGAAATCCATGCATTTCACAAAATGAAACAAAAATTTGTTAGCAAAACAAGACTTCAGCCATTTAAAGAGGAGATGTTTTTGGAATGACAATTAAATGGCACTTTTCTAATAGCAGTACACTGAATTGTATCAGAGTTGGGAACTATGCTGTTTCTTGCCTCCAGCTATCTTAGTTCAGATCTTTCACAGCAGAATAACTTAGGGATCCTGAGGGATTTTTTTTTTCCCCACCAAAACACCGTACTGAAAATAACCTCCTAGGAGGTCATAGGGCTACATGGAAAATAGCAGTTTAATTTATTCATCCTAAATAGCAAAAGGCATATTTTAGCATATATTAAAAATAGACTCATTTTATGCACTTTTTCAAGCTAGTGTCTGATTTTGTTGTTGATTTATTTCTGCACAAGGCATTCTCCTTAAAGAAATTTGTAGGCTGTTGTTGACAATTTCTTCTGAGAAACGTGCACAAAAGAATAGACAGGCTCATGGTTCTTTTGCAAAAATGAATGCACAAGGTAGGAAGTTCTTCTCTTTCTATATCAATTTCTAGGCACCACCTAATGGTGGCTTAGCTTTCTTAGCAGCAGTTCTTTGAGGAGAGGAAAACCATTTTCATCTTTTGTATCTTTCTCTAGTCACAGTTCAGCAGTCACTGGATCTGGAGGACTGCAGTGAATTGATTTCCTACATATGCTGCCACTCTTCTGTGTTATAATACATGCTACCATATCACAAATACATGAGGTTTCTGGGATAATCACAGTTGTTGTAGATTTACCATATAGATAGCTGTGTTGTGAATATAAATCAGTAACTTCCAAAGCAAAGATAGCCATTAAAGAATGCAGTAAATACTATGTTTGCACTGACAGATATATCTGCATTGCAAAATTTTCTCCTGCCTACTAATCTAGTGCAAAGGTATAAAAGGAGTTGTTTGAATTTGTTTATCTTGGAACCACTCATTTCAAACCTGGTATTCTCATTTTGTAATGCTCCCACAGTAATGATCAGAGGACCACTTCATTGATTCCTCTTTCTGTTAGGAATGGCCTTAGAGTGTACTTAGCAAGGTGTCTTTTAAGAGTTCATAGTTCTACATTAAATGTAACAAAGCCTGATTTTGTTAGTTTTCAGTGTATGTGGCAAGGCCATACTTTCATCAGAGTACTTGGGAGGAGCACTTGCCAATTGTGAGTTGGTAAAACTGGTAACAAAAATTATGTGGACAAGTATGGTATAAGCAGATCACTGCCCCACAATTGGTGCTGATGTTATTTATGTGCTTGCATATTTTTAGTTATTGGCAATGCCTGTCACAGTAGAGGTGGTAGATACAAATGGAAAGAATACTTTGAAAAGGATGTTATTTTTATACCGAGCTTCTCATATTGCTCAACTGATGTTGCCTCAACATGACACTGAACACAGTCAGAGAAAAAGTGTCAGTCACAAGACTGTAAGAACTGCCACACTGGTCAGATCAAAAGTCCATCTGTTTCAGTGGTCTGTAAAACTAAGTGATGTGTAAGTGTTTCCTTTCGTTTGTTTCAAATTACTATACAGCTTTTGTGCTTCTGAGAAACGAATCACCGTAGTTATACCACTGATTTTATGTTCTCTCCACCTCTCATCATCTTTTTTCCGTGAAGGAATGTGCTATTCAGTTTCCCTTGAATAGAACCTATTCACAATTTCTGATCCCTACTGCTTAACTTACCTGTGTCTTATCTAGTGCTACTACACTGGTCTTGGAGATCAATAACCAAAGTCCATGTATTTAAGATTTAAGTTTAGTATGACAGCATCATGATGTTTTCCTGGTTTGTTCTCTATTCTTTTCATAAGGAAATAATTGTAATGTTCAATTTGTCTTTTCTTGCCACAGGGCATGGTGTTCCTATTCAAATAACTCCCAAATTCTTTCATGAGTAGTTACAGCTAAGAGCTCTCTGTTTTGTATTTTTCTTTCAAGTGCCTATGTTTGAATTTGGTAAACATACATTGTATGAGAGGTTTTACTGTCTGGCTGCTCAGCATTTGTTAAAACTTTCTTCAAATCCTTGCTGTCTGCTTTAGTTGTGACTTTGCTGCACCACTTCTTATCTTTGCAAACTTTCCTGCTTCAGTATACACCTTTATGTTGTCATTTGTCAATAGCTTGTACAGCAGGATCTAGACAGCTGCAGATCCAGTGGAACCCTATTTTCCTTATTATTTGTGGAAAATTATAATTTCATCCAGTTGTTTGCCCATGGATTATCCTTGCTCCCATTCCAAGAGAAGTTAACTTCTTCAAAAGTTCTTAGTGAGGTACCTTAAAAGAAGCATTTTACAAATCCAAATACATAAAAGTCACCAGCTAAACCTCATGATTGCTACATTTGTTATGCAAATTCCTTTCTCAAACACCATATTGATTGTTCCCTCATATTTTAATTTACTCAAATTTCTACTTGTTCTATTTTTCAATAATTTCAATTAGTTTGCCACCCATGAAAGTCACACCTTAGTAGTAGTAGTTAGTTACATAAAGTAACTAACAAAATTAGTAGTTTTTAAAAACTAGTGGCATGTCTTTCATCTTCTCTTCTGCTTGATTGAAATGTTGGGTTAAACACCACCATTTTCAAGTGAGGAATTTCACGTTTAAAATTATTGAATGACCTTTCCATGCCCTGGCAGACTTTTACTGTTTCTTTAACTGATTCATTTCATAACCTTTCCTTATGACAAATCAGCATAAGAGAATTCTCAGGTTTTTTTTCAGTTCTTTAAATGTCCCACTACCCATCTAAGATACCCCTTCTGTATCAGTTGTTCCATTCCATCAGAAGGCATTCTTACAGAGGTAGATCTCACCCAATGCCTATAGTTTGATTTCCTTCAATCCTTCTGAACTACATCTCATGAGATATTTTTAATTAAATGCTCATCTCTATGGAATCAAACAGAAAGACCAGAAAGAAACTGACTATTTAGAGGATGATATGAAAGAATATAAGAAATAATAATAAATTAACAAGATTGAACAAAAACCAGAAGAGGGAGATTTCCTTTACCTGAAGTTTCATAAAGAATAACATTTTTGGAACAGTTTTCATTATGTAGAGGAATGCTTTGTTGACATATATTAATATACTATCCAAGGACTGAGAAAAGATGACCTGGGAATTTCAGTAAAATTTTATATAACTATTTTTTATGCTACAAAAAATAAATAATTACTTTTTTTGACTCAGTCAAAATGTAACTCTCCCATTTTCCAAAACTATTCAGAATAAAATAATGCTGTATTTGAACAACTGTTCAGAATAAAAAAATGTAGAAGCATAGCTATTGATCCAAATAAATTTTTTTCTCTTAATGGCTTGTAATGGTTGCATTTTGTAAATGTAATAACTTTGCTGCAAACAGAGAATTCCAGGGTGTAGCTACCCATTTAATCCCAGACCTCTTGCATTCACTTCCAGTAGTGATTGATTGCCAGCAACAAGGTTTATTAAACACACTTGGAGCCTTAGATAAGCTGTAAAATCGAGCGAGAAAGCAAAGATATGTATGTAGTTCTCTGTAGTTTAAGCAAATCACAAGGAAAGGAAAGAAAAAAATCAAACTCTAGAACTCACTTCCATTCAAAGCTGTATGAATGGGATCTGGGAAATTTCTTCATCATACCTGTGCAGACTCCCTCCACAATACCAGTAATTGCTTCTTTGCCCATTTGGCTGAAGTTACAGAAGTAACTGTGTAATTTTCTTTGTCTTTAGCCCTTCCATCTCTACTTATTTCACACTTTAAAATCTGTACAAAGTGTAGATTTGAAAGTTTCCTTTCTGACTTCGACTGTTCTGAGCTTTCCAGCCCTTGGGTTTAATTCTTACAAGGCAGCTCCCTCCCTTTTTTGTTGTTTCTTTTTTAACACACATACCCCCCCATCCACCCACACACCCATCCACACCCACACCACACACATTTCTTTTTAAGTTTAACCATGTTAATGCGTGAAAGAAAATATATGCAAGTGTAAAGGAAGTTCTCACAGCTGGTTTTCTTTGCTTTGATCTCAGTGAGGAGTTGGGTACTAAAAGTAGGATTTATCTGAGTTTCAAGAACAAAAAGCTGAGCCTGGGATCAGAGTTTGCCTTTCTGTTTGGTCTTCAAATTCTCAGTGTTCACAGAAACACAGAGTAATTGAAGTTGGAAGGGACTTCTGGAGACTTCTAAATCCCCTACACAAAATAGAATCTACTAGAAAGGGCTGCTCTGGATCTTGTCTAGTTAGGTTTTGAACATCTCCAAGGATGGAGAGTCCTCAAGTGGTATTTAAGCATCCTCACAGTAAAATAGTTTTTTCTTATGTTTAAATGGAATTTCCTGTGCTTCCTTTTGTGATGACTGCCTTTGTCATTGTGTTTTTTCAACACTTGTCTGAGCATTACCAAGCCTGCTGTGGCCTATGCAAGTAACTTCCCAATTCCCACATAAGTTAATAAGGATCCAAATGTAAGTGGAGTGGCACATCAATTTCCTAAGGAGATCTGCCACATGCAGTGAGTTGAAAGAAATCTTAGGTGCCACTTTTCAGTTTTAAAATATGTGTGTAGCTACCTTAGTTTTTAAAAGCCAGCTGTTGCTGGGTGTGCTGGTTGTTGGCAGCAACCAGCTAGTCAGAGCACTCACCCAGAAAGTACAAGCCCCGTGTTCAACCTTCTCCATAGCCTGAGCCCAAACCCTTTTCTCAAGAGATAATCGTGACTGTTAGCTTATAAAACTAGGTGACAACGTCGCTGTCTCCAACTTTCCTAGTGCAGAATACTTGCTCTTAGGCATTTACACAGGGAAATGAAGCCTGAAATACAGCATGTGTGAGGAAGCATGGTGGTTCAACCTGTAACACTGCAGCAGGAAGAGTGTCCTAAGTTCCTGGCTGATGGCTGGAACTGGTTTCGATTACCTACTCAGTGACTAATAACAATAGCCTCAAGATCAGAGACTATAGTTCCACAATTAGGCTACAAAGTCATTGTGCAGTGAGTGAGAACACAGAATGAAGGGCTGATATGCAGAGGATGGACTCATCAGGTAGCTATGGGAGGGAAAAATTCCAACTAGAATTCTGGCCACAGCAATCAATGCAAGACTATCAGTACATTTGTAGCAGCATCGGTTGCAGCAGCACAGTTGCTTGTTTTTCTTTTAAGAGGCTGAAAGGTCAGAGAGGTATTACTAAAACTAATAACTGGGCCTGAAACTAATAAACTGACAATCAAGATTTTAGAATTCCTGAAGGGTATGCAGACTATATAAGCATCTTGATAGGTCACCTGCTCCCATCATGATCAGCTATAAATCCTGGTGTTACTCTCTGATCATCAGCAGGGTGCTTGCTCAGCGTAGGATAAAGGACTGCTGTGTCAAGAACACCTTGAATTCCTTCCTGCCTCCCCAGACAAGTGAAGTGTAGCTCACATCACATCAGATGCATGGGACAGGATTTTGTCTCCTCTGAGAGCTGGGATTTTCAAAGGTGTTCTTTGGGATCTAAGAGCATAAATTTTGCAAATTTCCTAAAGGGACCTGCATTCATAAATGCTGTAATCTTTAGGAAATATGTCTTTGAAGTACTTTTTCCTCCTGATTTAGGATGTTAAGTTCTAGTATCTACACGCTGGTTTCCTTAGCGATTTGAACACCACTAATACCATTACCACATGCTTGCCTTTTCAACAGATGGTCACTCAGGGTAAACTCCATCTTTAACTAGTAAAGGCCAATTACTGCAGAATTACAGCTCCCAAGTCTGGGTGGGAGATGTTTATTTTAGTGATTAAGGCAATCTCCTCCTAAACAATTTCAATCATGCAAACTTTTACCAATAGAAATAACTTACTTTACAAGACATATCTCAGAAAAATCCACTTTTTTTTTCCCACACAATTACAATAATTAGCAAACCATACACATTGCTTTGTTAGAGTAAGATTCTATTTATGTACTTATCTCTGTTACACTCACTTTGCTGCTATTCTATTAATTTGGCCTATTCAGTGACCTGCTAAGCACCAGCTATTTAAGAAGTTGTGTATGTGAGTGAGGGGCAGTAACTGTGTCCACATGGAATAGGAACTGTTGCCTTGCTGGAAAGGGTTGTTTACAGCAATGTTATTTTGAACCTCACCAGGACTATGAGTTGACAGAAGATAAGAATGTTACAAATTTACTAGACTTGTAGTATTGCTAGGTATGGAAATCAGCTTTCAGTAAGAGCAATACAAAAAGAGTCTGAGTTTCTTTCTGAAAGAGTCAAAATCTGAGGGACCTCTATCTCAAACAAAGTCATGGGGAAAAGTGGAGTTACAAGTTATGCCCAAGGAGTAAAGACTGGCTGAAAGGGAGTGTTGCCTCAGGGAAGGTGAAGTAGAAGGAGTAAGCAAAAACTCAGAGAAAAAGGAGCATTTAGCCAAGAAGTAGTAGAATAAACACTAAGTAAAATGACAAATTGAAATGACTTGTGACCTCATAAAAGATTTTGAAGTGCTGATAATCACCTTGTAGTTGGCAACATCTTAAAATACTATAGAATCATGGAAACCTCAAGGTTGGAAGAAACCTTTAAGATCATGAAGTTCAACTGTAAACCCAGCACTATCACAGAAACCCCATGACCACTAAACCATATCACCCAGCACCAGATCCAGATGCCTCTACAGTGTTCGCTGATTACTATAGTGATTTCTAAAATGATTATACAATGATGTTCAAAGCATATTACAAATAAGAAAAAAAATTAAGGGCCTATTTATTTATAGACAGCTATAACCACTTTTATATGCATGCTTGAAATAAATGGGAAATATTTATGCATTTAAATCCAAATTGTTACGAGTTTAAAAGCTTAGGTTACAAGTTCAGCAGAAATGTGAGGCAGGAGCTGCTACTCACAGAGCAATAGCTTCTGACATCTCTTGCTGTTCACAAGAAGACCAGGCTGCTTGTAGCATCCTGGGCTGTGTGGCGACATGGTTCAGCAAGGACTTCTGTAAGTCTATTACTGTTGCTCAAGGAAGGCAAAGCTGTGAATGGTACCACAACCACTGACTGCTGGACTCAGCAGGGGTTTTGGCAGTTCAGCTGTGAAACCAACATGCACACTCCTGCACTGGAGGAAACGTCAAAGAAGGGCAAACCCCAGTGAGTTCAGGGAATAAGGTAATATAAAGGAAGCTGAACTTACTTCGATACCAGGTAAACGGCATGGTAACCTTGGTTTTAGTTACAGACAATTGCATCAGTGAATCATCAGGTTCCAAGACTATTAACAAAGAGCAATGTCTTTGTGAGCCAGCCAGATGCACACTGGGGATGGGGTGGAGGTGCTGGGGCACTGCATAGGTAGCTTGGCACAACATAAAGCATAAAAATTGGACAAATGATATACTCTGACGGGACTAACAGGCTTGAGCTGGTTTCCATCCATTTATTCTTTTCAGGCGACTGGGGATGCCCAGTGCCATGACAGTGAGCATATAGGAACCAGTAATGAGAATCACATTAGAACAGAGATTTAACTACAGCTGAATATTACAACTGCTATATTATGCTTGTGCTGTGATTTCAATTGATTGCTGCATTGCTCTGCTAAAATTGAACTGCCATGTAGCGCAAATTATACCAAATAAGTAAATTTATTAAACACTCCTCATGTGGAGTATCTAAAATCACCTGGTCAGAGAGTATTGGGCTCTGTCAAGCTGCTTAGAAGTAAATTTTGCATCTATAAGTGTCGGAGTCCAGGGAAGCCTGAGAGCTTCTCCTGCTCCTTTCGTGGTTTCTTTATATCCCCAGAGCTCCTCAAAAGTGTCCTAGCCAGCAACCTAGGCTTTTGGAGAAGCTCCCTCCACTTTTGGGAGAACCTAAATGCACCAGAGAGGTGAAGAGATTTTTGTTTAGTGTACCACAGAGAGTTTAGTTGTAGTTTTAGGATCTTGCTCTATGTATTACATAGGGACAAGATGGAGATTTTTGGGTGTGGTTTTTCCTTCCTTCTTCTTCTCCTCTCTCCTCATTCTCTTCCTCTCTCCTCTGACACCAGTTCCTGTGGTGTGTTGGTTGGTGGAAAAAAGTTAGCATTGAAAAGACATATCAATAAGATGAGGGTTTACTGGTGTTGAAAAGAAAATAAGATACGTATTGTTTCTTGAATGGTTGTTAGTAAGATATAAAAGGTAGCTGCTGATCTGCAGCCATTGCCTTTTCTGCCCTTTCTGCCCTGGTGTTCTCAGGGGATGCTGTCTCTCCCTCCGAGGTTTTGATAAGACAAATAAAAACAACTCTGAAACAGCAGAAGAAGATCTCTTGCTGCATTTTTTCCAACATGACGAACCAAAGGAAGAAAAGCCCCATGGCAGAGGACAGGGGGCCCAGACCTTTAACATATAAGGTTTAGGATCTTTTGAGTCCCGCTGACTTGTGAACTGAGGAGAAGCTGTCATCTGGGAGCTGCCGCTAATTGTCAGAGATGTAAAATACTGGAACTTGCATTTCACATGAAGCTTCCAAAGAAGGGGTGGGCCGATTCTGAATAGGAAACAGTGATATTGCAATACAGGACCACAATTCACAGCTTGAAATAAGAGGGAACATATATTAGTGCCCCCTTAACTGTAACAAATTAATGACTCATGTTCAAATACATCTGCATCTTACTGGTATTAGAAAGGTGGAATGCAATACCAGTGTCCTCTAAACCCTCCATAATAGTTAACATATGTTTATGCATGAACTGCTCTCCTCAGATTCAATGGGAAACTTCTCCAGAACAGTTACAATCACAGAGGATAAATAATGTGAACAATGTCCCAGTGAGAAGTCTGCAACTACCAGAGCTGCTACAACTGGCCAATAATGCCAAGAAGTATAATTTCCTTATTATTTTGGATAATTCCCTAAGTAAAAAGTGTGTGGCTTTCCTACTGCTTTTAAAAATGTTAAAGAAAAAAATTCTGCAGTCAAAGCAAACAGGTAAATACCAGATGTGGATGCCAGGTGACCTGCACAGATGAAACAACATTTGAGAGCAGGTCCTCATAATGCTACCAGCTGATGGGATAGGTTTAGATTCTGTGACTGTATGTCCTTTGCCTCTCTGCTGAAAAAGACAAAGAGCAACTATTTACCTTCTTTCTAGCAACAGAGTTCCTATAGCCTTGTCCATATAAATTCTGCAGCTACTGCCACAGTTATTGAGCTGTTCAGTAAGTAAAACAGCTGCATCAATTTCAAACTAAGAAGCCACGCTAAAATTGTTTATAGTCTGCCTCTATGCATAGACATAGCTAGGATATCTGCATGCACATACACACAGAATACAGTTCCATAATCTCTCCTTCTTATGGGAGTACTCATAAAAAGCAGCAGAAGTGTTTTTTCTTCGCTAAAATGCACAGTAAAGTATCTTTTGACATCTGAGAGAGCTGTTTCGGAGCACACATTCATGCAAGGTGGTACATACATTTCAGCTGACATTGCCTGATCCTTAAATAGGTCAGTAAAGACAGCAAAGAATGTTAAAAATTTCTATACAGTGACATCTGAAATGTACAGAGAAACCATCTCTACATAGATTTGTGGTTTGGGGAAGACAAAAAATGTGGGAATTGGTTAATTTTAAATGGCAAAGTTTCTTTTAAAAATCCCAGACCTTTAGAGTGTTACAAAGAAGGTTAGGTTATGTGAACATTATGAGAGTATTGTGGAGAAATAGTGTTAAAAGACCACCGAATTTTTACTCTGTTGATTTATCACCAACTGCAGTAAATGGTGCTAAGCAAAATTTCCTTAAAAATGCAGTGGGGGATTGAAAACCCTATCTCCCCTCCATGTTTATTCGTACTTGCACATACCTCTAAAAATTTGGAATATATAAAAAAACCTGATACAGCCAGAGAGAAAGATAAAATACATCGTTTTACCAGTGGACACACTTGAAGAATCACTTCACACAGGTCCATGATTGCAAATTCAAGGAACTCTTGTGGAAGAGAAATACTTATCTAATAAACAAGAAGATAGGTAGAAACCATAGAGTGTCTACCTATTGAAAATATGCAGCTTCTGAGAAGAGTTCAAATGATTTCCTAGAAAGGGGTAGCTAAGGATACAAATCTCTCAGGTCTGACTGACATCTTTTACAATGCCTGTCAAACTGATTTTGTCAGGAGATATAATAGATTATAAGAAGTGACGGTAATCTAAGAGATTTTCTCAGGTAGTTTTGGTATTAATAATCTACTATACTCACTGATGCTATGTAACTTTCTGTTTATTGTTGTATGTGTCTGAATAATTATGTTTCTGATTAAATAATAACAACAACAACAACAAAATAATATACAACATTAGGACTGATAACAGAACTATTTTGTTTAGGCTGAGTTTTATAAATACTCAAAAAGTAAGACACTGTCTGTTACATATGGCATCTATTTTTTCTTAAGCTCATCCAGAAAAGGATCTCCTGATTTTTCTACAGTTCTCTGTGAATCGTGAAGGTGACTAAGTGTCCTGGTTCCAGCCAGGACAGGGTTAATTTTTGCAGTAAAGAGGGGGCACAGTCCAGGAGAGGGAGGTTATTCTAGAATGCCTCATGTAATTTTCTGGGTATGGGGGAAGGGAGTCTTTTGTTCTTAATACTGCTGCTGTTACTGGTTGTTTTCTTATCTCATTGCTGCTCCCAGTAAATCGTTCTTCTCTCAACCTGTGATCTTTGCCTTTTGTGCCCCCAATCCTCCTCTTCAGCGCTCCACAGGGAGGAGGGGAAGGGGGGGTGAGTGAAGGCAGCCTGGTTTGGAGAGTCTCAGTGGGAGCAAGTAAATTGGGGAGTGTGGAGGCCAGTGAGCCTGCCACACAAGGGTCCCCCAAGAACCTCCTGGGAGGGAAGGACCCTGAGAGACATTCCCGAAGTTAGGGAGACACAGAAAGCTTCTCTCAAGAATGCCCTGTTCTGTTATGCTAATGTAGCCCAGCTCTGCTCCCTCGGTCGCCCCCGCCCCCTTCAAAGTGTTCCTGCTACCCCTGTAGATCTCTTTTCCTCAGCCATCCCCATCTATTTCTCCATTGGTTCCCATACCCTTACACCACCCTTGTACTGCCCCCATGCCCCCTGGTGGTTGGCCCCAAATGTTCTCTTCGCCCCTACGATCCCATACTTAATCCTGAGCCCTTCCGATGGGTCTTGTCTTTGCTCCTGGACAATCCAGGTGGGCAACTGGAATAAACACTTCTGAAGACCCATGTAAAGACCCTTCCCTACTCTTTGCCACCTACACAAATGCTTCTGGAAGGTTGTGGCACTATATCACCCACTCCATGCACAACAGGGAGCACCACTCCTAAACCAGAACACTAAGAAATCTTTGGAACTAGAAGTAGTGATATTTATGTAATCAATACTGAGGTAAAGGCATTACGAAGCTAAAGGCAGACCCAATAATTTGTGCTAAAGAGGCTGTGCCCTTGCTTTCAGAACTTGTTTCTTTCAAAGCAGAGGTGCTTTGGTGAATCAGAATTACTACTGGTGGATCTGTTTTGGAAAAGCTGAAAAAGTAAATACTGATAAAGAATGTAATTTTTGACCATATTTCCACAATCAAATTGTGAATTTTCACATTTGCTAGAATATTTATTATTTGCTTATAACTTCTAAAACAACATATCAAAAAAGTAAAAATAGAAGCTATGAAGTATTTGGCCAACATCCTTTTCTTTGTTACCATTTGAAAGTATTAAATACTAGCATATTAAGCTTGTCTTTGTTACCAATACTGTATCACTTGGCCTTTATAGTGGTTATGAATTTTTGAGCTCTTGATACTGCCTTTCCTTCTGGTTGATCAAAAAGCTATGATCAAAAAATATTATTTGCTGCTCAGTGATATACCAAGGGCACAATACATGGTCAAATAATTTGTTTACTCCTATAAGGTCCGAAAAAAATATAGCTATTTATTTTCAATTTCTACTGTTATATCTACTGTAAATTTACTTTGATGCAACATAATCCAATAATAAAAGCTCTTGTCAATTGGAAATAATGAAAATGCTTAGTTTTATAAAAGAGGCTGTTTCTTCCCCTTGTAATAGACATGTTGTCCATAGAATAGGTATCCTTTTCAAAGTTTATTTGATCTCAAATGGTAGAATCTATAATACTATAGGTATAGCTAGATTAGCTATACTAGCTGGACTATGTAACTGCTGTCAAAAATCTCTAAATAGCGTCAAAGGTATTCTTTTAGAACATTTTATTACTGATTATTAAATTGTCATAAAAAATGAATAGTAAATGGTACAAAAGGATTGTATTACTGGATGATGGCTGGTACTATGTAAATTGATTCATCAGGTATAACATTCTGATGATGCCATTGTCAGCAGAACACTAATGGTCAGGATGCAAAGAGGATTTACCTATGCCAGTACATGTAGTAGAGCACTGCATCTCATGGGAGGGAGGTGACTTGTAGAATACCCCAGTCTTTGCATTCTGTATGTTTGTTTTCAAATTATTCAAAATTGAATTGGAAAGGAATGAAAAATAAGGTGATGAATGTCACTAATGATTCTAAGCACAGTACAGACTGTCTGACTGTGTAGAGTTGCAGAGGGATGTCACGGTATCATGAGACTGATTATAAGAGGGCAGGTGAAATTCAGTGTGGGTAAGTGAAAAGGTGTAAGTCAGAAATGTGTTTTTTCATATACAGTACTGTCTGCCTATGCAGCTTAGCTGTGTTCCAAGGATGGGGTGAACACTCAAAGCCCTCTGCACCAGGCAAGTGTAACCTGGCCACACGGGTGGGATGAAAAAGCCTTTTCAAACACTCAGTTTGCAGGCAACTGAAGAGGGGCTATAAATACAGAGGTCAAATCATTCTCTTTGTGGTAGAATGGGGACTGGTACTACAGGATTCTTAAATATCTCTTACCTGAATTTTACTCTGACTGCATTACTTTTGTCACACAGTCCAGCTTATACATTTAAAATGTACATACACCTGTATATATGCAATGGCCTGCCATTTCTTCATGCAATAAAGATATTTTTGATTCAATTCATTGCAGAAATCAAATCTTCTTGAAGTTGTGTACAATGACAAGTAAACTGTTCCTTGCAGATTTAAAGGATATTTTTCAACCCTTATTTGAAGTTTTTTGACAGCTGACCTCCACTGATTTTAAAACATTTAGCTTTTTTATTTCCAGCTTATCAGACTTTGACTTACTCAAAAGACCTAGATGCAAAGCTCCCAAATGATCACAGTACAAACTGACAACACTTGCTGTTAGTCTCAGACCTATGTTTCCAAATGTACAAAACTGAAACACAGACAACAAATTAGAAATAAATAATCACATGTAGAGAGGACAAAAGTTGTGCTGCTTAAGATGATAGAGAGTAGAATTGAGGTTCAGTACTTCAATCAAATCTCTTGCTTTGGCATACACCTAAAGAAATATTTTCAGAGCAAATTAGCAAGGGGAAGAAAAGAATCTTTTCAGAGCAAATTGAGAAGTTAACAAAATAGAATGTTTCTTCCTAAGATACCTGAAAAGATACCATGTATATTATCCTGCAGTGGTCCTTGGAGTGATACTTACATCTAATAAATTCAAGAAGGTTGTACAAGAATAAAAGGCTTTGTATCTGTATACTTATCTACAGATTGGGAAACATAGGCCTCAACTCAAAGCACAGCAAAAATAATGATGAAATTCCCATTGATTTCAATAATCTTTTATACACAATTTCCTTCTTCCTAAAGCATTGGTACACACCTTGATCAGTGAAATTTATATATGTACATTGAACTTGATAGGTTTCTTTTTATAGTAGAGGAGCAGTGAGCCAAATGGATTTTGATTCTCACAGAACTTTCACCACACAAATAATGACACATTTTATTCTCCTTCATGGCAAAATATAGTACCAAAACATTCAATTAAAATCAGCTCTTGTATTGGTTAATCACTGTTTTGTCACAGAAAGCGGCTTCTGAAGAGTTCTCTTCTTATACAGGCTATTTTTTGTCAAGTGAAGAGATTAATTAAAAGATAGCTGAATTAAATCTATAGTTTCCTGATATAATTTATGTAAGCCAGTGTTATCCTAGTATGTTAAATTTAGCACACTATAACAAATGGAAGGGAAGAAAGGACAGTCTCTCTGTCAAAATTCAATCCATACAGTGACAATACATGAATTATTTAATTACAGCTATCTGCATTCTGTAGCAGATGAACAAGGAATATATGGTATATGACTGATGAGCTTGCTATGTCCTTTTATGACCTCTCAACAAGTAATGAAGCATGACTGCTCATGCTTAGCATGGTCACAGACTACACTTTCCTTGTTTGTGTGTTGCTATCACTGTAATTCTTTGCCTGGAGCCTGCTGCTCTTCAACTAGGTGAAGGATTATGCTTGATTCTGCCAACTACACAACTTATAAAGCATATTACTACTGCTTTCTACAAATCTTGTCTCTTTATCAAGTATTCTAGCCTGGAACTTCACTCAGAACTTACTAACAGGAAGAATTAATGTTTCTATAGAGAACATGTTCATGGTAAAACAGCATTAACAAAGTATGTGTGAGGACTGGCTAATGCAGGAGCTTTTTTGTGTGGCTGTCATGCCACGTTTTTTGGCAAAAGGAGGTTTAAATACTGCACCTGCCTTAGGAAAGAGAAAGCTTCCCTTATCGCTCATGAAGGTGACTGGATGACTGTATGCACATATTTGCTTTTACAATTTTTTAATCTTCAAGATTTAATAATTGAAGACAATTGCCTCCATCACTAGATAGCCACTCCTGTTAAATAAATAGTCACTCTGAATTTCTGTGTATACTTAGAAGCAGAGCCTCTGCAGAGACTGCTTTTTAGCTAATTAATATTTTTTGAAAATAGTACCTGTCTACTTCAAGTGTAAAAGTCCCATTTATTTTCATAATTACCTGTAAACTACTGTGCATAGACTAAACTGGCTGAACACAGAACCTCATTTACAAAGAAACCTCTCCCTGTTGATTTGAGATTTGTCTGTAACAAAAAATGATTTACAGACAGCTTCTTCAGTAATCTCTACCAACATGCTAAAATTAAGGATTTCCACACTAAAGATCAGTTTCTTTACTGAAAGTTTCATCAGGTACTGATGCTGAATAACTATTATCTTAGAACGTTTCACAGTTTAAATGAGACCACCGATAGAAATGGTACAAGCCCTGCAGTGAGTCCAGTAATTGAAAATGCATGAAATTAATAACCTTGAGCTTGGTTCCTCTGAAAGTTCCTCTGGAACTTTGCCAAAATATTTATAACAGCAGAATTGGACCCCTTACTTCTTTACTTTACTACTTAAGGGGCAACATCACACTCAAATTCAAAATTACTTTCTTTGTATATGTACCTCATTTCCATAAGAGAGAAATTACTATGTGAAAAAGCATTCCATGTAGCAAAAACCTGGTGCTTGGAAACACAAACCTTGGCAATGTGGGGTTCCAGTTTGTGGCCTCCTATATTGCAAACAGCAACCATGGTCTTGTGCTGAAGAAAAACAACACATTAAACATCAAAAGGTAGTAGTATAATGGCCCTGCAACTGTTATACAGACTACCAAGAAAGTAAGAGTAGACTACACTTAAGCTAGGAATGAATTTAAACTCAGGAGAAGGTAAAAACTACACGTGTCTTGGAGAAGGAAAACTGGAGATAAAGAAGCTTCTTTTTCTTAAGAGCTGAGTAACGTTGTTTGCCATGAGCTATCCGGGAAAAGCTCCTCATCCCTCCCAGCCGTGCCGAGTGTCGCAGCTGTCCCTGGATGCAGCAGCAGGTCTGTGCACTAGGCGGCGCTGCATAGCAAAACGATCACTACGAAAAAGACATCAGTAGTGATTGAATCTCTTTGACATAAAAATAAATCTACAAACCATGCTAGTTAACTTTCAGGCAAATACAACAACAGGCAAAATGAATGCTTAATTATATTTGGATATAGCTAGATCACTTAAAAGCTTCTCAAGGCAAGAAAGATTGAATCTGGTCAGGACTCTGAAAAGACCTCCAAGGAAACAGCACATGAATTATTCTCCTAGACAGGAAAAGGAAATCTCTGAACATAAACAAACAGCAGCAGCAGGAGCAGCACTACCCCCCTCTGGAGATCTAATTATTCTGATCATTCAGAAGATCAAAGCTTTGTTCATTCTGTTTAAAAACATCCCTTTGCATTCTTATAAGAATATTCACTGTTAACATCCCAGTCAAATTCAAGTAGCTGCAACTAAACTCCAGGGTTACAATTCAGAGTTGTTTGGCCTACCCTAAAATGTGTACTCGTTCTTTTCTGGGCAACACATATTCAGTACATCCATTTGTCTGGAAATTTCAGCTTCTAGCTTCCCACTACATACTTGTTTCTATTCTGCAACTCACCTTTTTGAAATAAACTGCTGCCACCTGCCAATATTCACCTCACATTCACTTAGCTACCCGCAAGTTTCTTACTCTAGCACTGAACTTTGAAATACTGCATTGGGAATGAAGGAATGAGAGTAGATGAAGCCGTATTTAAACATGTAATTTCTCTTGCAACGGTCTCTAATTTTGAGAGACTGGCAAAGATACCTAGTAGACAAGACAAAGACTAAATGTCAGGAGGGTATCTACATAGGCCCAAAGACCTGTGGCAATGCAGAGAATTAGTGAAACAAGTGTGTCAGCATTGTCATTGAAACGAATTTACAACTCATGCTAATCACATGGGAAAAACTAAGTGTCACCCGTTTAATTTTAAAATGGAAGATGCAAGAATGGGTGTTTTTCATTATCTCTTTGTTGGGAACAAGCCCTGCAGAGTTATACATCAGTAGAAGCTTCCTTCTCATTTCCATATTATTCTCCTCATTTATGCTATATAAATAATAGCTGGTTTTCTTAGAAAAATACATGTTTTATCTTCAGAAGTCTTCTGCTATTCTTTCATTGGAATTAAACTGGTCAAATACTTCACAGACTTCTTAGATGAATAACTGATTGAATTGGTTAAATTCTTCTTACGCACCTTTCTTTCCTTGCAAGCAGATGTGCTGTAGCAATTCTGGGATCATAGTGGCCATAATCTTACTGAAAACAACTTCATATACATCATTACTTTCAGTCTAAAGTTAACATATGCAAGTTATGTGTTTTATGCAAAAAGACAAATTTATGAGTGGAGAACACTGAGGATCAAATTGAAGGTCATAGGTTGCAATTAATCGAAGCTGAAAAATATGTATTTTAAAGGCAGAGATTTAAGTTTCATTACCAAAACCAGGGTGCAAGACTGGTAACTGCTGGGCTTGCTACTGGTACAGAAGAAAACCATGATGTAGTCAATGCCATGGCAGTTCATGCTCAAAGGCTTCTGAGTATAAAATCACAGAATGGCTGGAGCTGGAAGAGACTGCTGGAGGGCATCTTGTCCAACGCCCCTGTTCAAGCAGGACCACCTTGAGTTTGTTGCCCAGGACCACGTTGGGATGCCAAGTCCAACAGCAAGTGCATGTTTCCAGTTATATTTTTCATAGAAAAACTGTGTGACAAGTGCATGACTGAAACATTAATTTTGAGACCACTTATTACCAGTCACGTTTAATTGAGTAATTCTATTCAGTTCAGTGAATTGCATGCTTCAGTTCAAAAATATTGTAAATCACAAAACACAAACTGGTTTGTGTAGTAACTCCTCTCAATGGACTAAATAAATCATTAATAATAGCATTACTTCAATAAAGAATGGGCATATAAAAGAAAATACATTATTCTATTCTATTATATACATTAATCTAACATGCCTAAGAAAATCTACTTTTTAAATGACATGTGGTCATTACCAAAATCGAAACAGTAGTCTGACTTTCAAATGTGCATTAATGTATATTAAGGTTA
This sequence comes from Erpornis zantholeuca, assembly GCA_013400515.1. Classification (NCBI taxonomy): domain Eukaryota; kingdom Metazoa; phylum Chordata; class Aves; order Passeriformes; family Timaliidae; genus Erpornis; species Erpornis zantholeuca. The sequence goes on along the minus strand of VZTN01031945.1, from coordinate 12,944 downwards.
CTAGCACAGAAAGAAATACATTCCATTTTAAATTTGCTACTGGTAATGCCTCCCTGATACCCAGATCCCCCTGAGAGTAAAGGCTATTGACTCTGTCTCCTTTCACCCCTTGGACTAGCAGTCTTGCCTCAATGGCTTCAGTCACTACAGAGCTGAAATTCACCTGCATTTCGCTTCTGACCTTGTGAAGACCAGCAGCAGCAGTTTAAAAAGGCTGACAACCAGAGCTTCCTCCTGCCAATATCTCCTCCTGGGGAATTAACACATCTCATTTCACCTTGGAAACAATAATATGTGTTCTCACAGCCAGTCGAATGGAGGGGTCAGCAGTGTCTGCAGTAGCCCTCACACATCTGCTTGCAATAATCTGTTCGTACTGTTAATTGATATGAGGTATGTTATTCCCTCTGAAGGACTTATGGCAGGTTTTGTATACTCCAGGCCAGATGTAGCAAAGAACAAAATCTAAAGAAAATAACTAATAGCCCTATTTTTTAAAGATGTAATTTCTTTTAGAAGTATCCATATTTATCCTTCTATAGACAGTTAGCAAAGATCACAGCATCAGTTAGTTCTGAATGCTTAGCATTTTCTCCTTCTTACAGAACAGGGAGCCAAGTGTGGACAAGCAGGTTACTGTGCTATAAACAGCAGTGCAGCAATACGCTGCTGACATGACTGTGCTTCTACCAGCTGGCCAAATGCAAACACACAGGAAAGCCTTATTCACAGGTGATGGGATCAGCATATCTAAATTTCTCCTCTGCCCCCTAGAAGGTGCAAAGGAAAGAGATCCAAATACAGGGTAATAAAACCAGGGAATAATTGGTCATCTGTGGCAAACATCCTGGAACAAAGTGCAAAAGGAGGAAGTTCAACAGGTGGAAGCAGAAACTGAAGGAATAAAAAGAGTAGTGACACTACTGCCCTGCATAGCCAATATATGCCCTGTGCATATTAATGTATATGTATACATACATACAAAAATAGATATTTATAAAACATCAGAACAGCCCCTTAAGTCAACAGGACTGTGAAAGTCACAACAGCAGAATGTCTTCTACAGGTCTCACAATATACACATTAGAACAACTTAACATCTCTGTCTTACAATGCTTAGCTCATAGAGTTAATAGTAATTGCAAGTAACACTTGAAAATGTGTTAAAGTATTTTAACAATGTCAGCAAGCTGAGCTCCAACGTGCCTGAGAAGCAGACAGGCTCAGTCTGATGGTGAAAATGAGATGCTGTGGTGAAAGCTGTTGTCCCTAATTCACCTAAAAATGTCTCTGACATAGCCAGGAAAAGACTTCTAATCTCAGAATTTCAATTTCTGATATCCAACACTGGTCCAAAACACAATGGTAGTCTGTAAAAAGGTTTTTTTGTATTACAGAATCTGTTGGCTCACTCTCTCAAAAATAAGTTCTTATAATCACTTAAAATCATCTTAAAATATGATACCGGTATATTATCAGTGTAGGAGAACAATGCTTGCCAAACATAGTGTTGCAAAAGCAATAATAAGCCAGTAAAACGTGACAATTAAAATAAGCAGTGGAAAGTTGTACTTAGTAAGGAAAAATGACACTTAAAACAGCAGAAAAGAATATTTGAAGGGGAAAAATAGAAATAAAGGAAGCTTTTATAGTAAAGAGAATTTTAATTCAAATGAAAGAAATCAGTAGTTATAATAATAAGAATAATCTTCTAAGTTTAGTTCTCACTAGGAAGTTAATAATGAAAAAACCCAGCAATCATTGGGAAGTATAAAGAAGGTCATAGCACAGTCCCTACTGCCAAACCAATTTCTTAGTCTCAAGGAAGCTGTAAGAGCTTTCCAAATACTTACTGTAAATAGCACACTCCTTTCCTATCACAGAAATCTAAAGGTCAGCGGTGTCCCCAGGTCTAATCACTATAAGTTTCCATAAAATAGTTCTGGCTGACTTTTTATTTTCTAAATTCCTTGCTACTACTGGGTGCTCTCTTTGCATTCCCGAGGCCTGAACTGCTTAGCAGCAGCAGAAGTGCAGCTTCCAAATAACATATGCTTCCCCCCCAAACCTAATCTAAAGGATCTGATGCTTTAAGAAAAAAGGGTTTGTATAAGCTGATATTTGTGACAATGAGTTCTTATATTGCCATAGGTTTTTAAGAAGTGCAGATTTGTTCACTGTGAAATGGGTCATGGCCAGCAAGCATATTTCATAGAATCAAATACAACCTGTAATTGCTAATTCTCACTGTTCAGTGCTTCTTTAGGACTGGTGGTCTAACAGTGAAAGGTGGATCACTCATGGTCAATCGATCAGCATCCAGCCCCCCACCCTATTTGCTAAACATGGAAAATTTAAGACATCTGTGTTTTAAGAAGGATTTGGCTTTCTCTCAACATACTTTTTCATCATACTTGACCCTGCACTAAAACTCTAGCAGCAAATCTCATTTTGCAAACAGAACTCAGGATCACTGTAGACTCAGCCAAATGAGAAAACAAAGGTTAATGAGATACATTTCTCTTCAAATACACTTCGCTCCAGAATTAACAGAGGCAACACGGGAAATGCTTGGCCTAGTACATCCATTTAAAAAGGAATTTTTTTAGAAGTTCATTCTAGTGCTAAAAGGTGTTTCTCAGCTAATGCTGGAATCATCATTAGATGGGGGAGAGAAAACTTTCAGAATGTCCTAGGTGAAGTTCATCGGCCCAGTTATGTTCTAACCATTCGATAATTCTGTGTTAAAATGGAAAGAATTTTTTTTGCAGTGAAGTCTTTGAAATTTATGAACTCTCAAACTGTTGGGAACACCAGGAAACGGCATATTACTATTATCACTTATCTTAGATTCTAAGTTGTCTAGGAGAGCATTGCCTCTTTACTGTGTGTCTTTAGCTGAAACTTGGCAGAAGAGAGGCCGGCTCCCTCCCTGGCCCTCATCTGTGACCTTTGGGTTAGTCAAGGGACAATTTGCCATTGGCTTCAATGTGCGATAAATGAGACTCCTCAGTAATAGAGAACATGATCCTTAGGGAGTAATACCTGAAAAGAGGGTCTCAACAGATTCTAAATGTTTATTTCCAAGATAAAAATGATCGAAAGTGTCTCTCTTGTCAATCTGGATGGTAGAAAGATGGAGAAGTGAACGAGCCAATCCAGAAACTATCTGTTTTGCACATGTGTATGTGAGTTGTTGGAAGCACAGGGCCATCAGTCTTCCTTGTCAAGTTGCAGGGAAACTCATTTTTTTCAGCAAATGAAATGGCATAACTAAGCCATATTTTTAAACTGTACTTTCCTTGGACATATAAATTAAAATTAATACCATCCTGACTGTACATTTTGTGACCTTAAATGGAGAGAATTCCTTTTCAAGGAAGATCAGGAATTCATTCTGCCAAGTAGTATTAGAAGTGGGATGGATGGCTTAAAAGCCTTCCTGAACAATGGGGTAAATTTGAACTAGCCTAATGTAGCCTGTGTATCTCCTTTAGATAAGATAAGGTGGGCTGGTAAAGAGAAATATTTCCCAATCAATGTCTATTCTGAGGTAGGTCAGAAGAGTGACTAAATCTGTGTGTTTCCAGCTCATCAGACAAATGCATCAGATGGCTCCTTACCAAAGACTCTGTGGACACCATAATCCAGTTGGGTAAATTACAAATCAAAAGAGACTCCTTATTCATATCCTCTGCAACAAGGGAAGCAGCAGGTTCTCTCATCTGAATGAAGGCAACATGTGCTGAAATTGCCAAACCAATTTGAGAAGGCCTTATTCCCTTTGAATAATCTATTAGAGGATATAGGGCTACTTAATTACCTATAGGAATTGCTTTTGTTGGTTGACAACTCCCTAATAGTGGTTGTTTCTCCTTTCAACTTTGGCAGTCCCTAGAGTGGTGCTGGTACCATGCAATGCCATTCCCCATTTAAGACTGGAGCTAACAAGCAGTTTGCTAAGCCCACAGAGCCCAGTGCTGCTCAGCACCACTGCGAGGGGGGCAGGCGGTCCCTGAAGGAGCGGAGAGGGTTTGGCAGCCCTGATGTATGCAGTGTTTTGTGGGCCACACCTGGTCCTGCCGCCTCAGACCAGCACCGGCACTGCTGGCTTCCAGTGCGACTCTGGCCCAGTGCTCAGTTTAACAGATAATAACGGTATTAGAATAAATCAAACTCATCACTTTTAGTGTTTATATCCCAACCCCCTCCCAAAAAAAAAAAAAAAAAGACAAGAACAGCGAGGAGCTTGGGAACAACCTGTGAGCTGGCTTCGGAGTGTGTTGACGTGGTTGGAGCTGGTGCTGAGGAAGAGGGCGGGTGATTGTACTTCGAATTGCCCACAATGGGACGGGGGAATTAAATCTGCCTTCAAACCTCCCGATTTATCCGAGGCCTGAGACAAGGTTTCTGACAGTTCTCCACAGCAGCCACTGCGTGGCAGGAGAGATCAAGAGGATGGTTTATTTTCTGCGGCGGGGGACCCGACAGAAGCGCAGAGCGCGGCCGACGGTGTGGGACGGGCGCCATCTTGTCTCTCTGCGGGCGGCGTGTGCGGACTCGGGGGCCGGGCACCGGCACCGGCACCGGAGGGGAGAGAGCCACGGCCCTGGCCCGGGTGTGCCGCTGGCTGCGGTGGTTCACATTAGCGGGGCGAAAGAGCCCGGGGCAGGCAGCTCGTAGGGGCGGGCAGAGGCACAAGCTGGCACTGCCCAGGGCGGTGGTCCCGGCCTCGTTGCGCGCCCCTCACAGAACGTGGTGGCGGGGGAGTCGTGGCCGGGGTAGCTCCGCCGTGGCGGTTGCGGGACGCGGGTGCGGACCCGGGCGAAGCTGGTTCTGAGCAGGAGCTGCCGGGATGCACAGGACAGCTCAGTATAAAATTAATCCCCTCAACAGAAGATAATAAATAAAACTCCAGGGAGTTCCTCTTTGGCACAGTGAGAAAAATAAAATACCTTTCCCCCTTTTACAATCCAGCAGACTAGGGAGCCGTGTTAATGGCAAATACTAGATTTTCTGAAAAACATGCTCTCAGAACATAGCAATTATTAACAAAGTCATATGCTACTTAATAAACTATTTTCTTGAGACCCGGAAACAATACAGAAAAGGACTATGTCTGTTGTTGCTGCAAAATTGAGAAAAAACTACAGTTGTGAAGTTACATTTCCATTTAAACATTATTTTCCAGGTGATGCATAAAAAGAAATAAAAATAAACTGTTTTGTTTTGGATTGACTAAAATGTTTTCCATTCTACCCAAACCAGAATTATTTTCCATTTGTTTAGTTTGGCCAATGAAGTGAGAAGCTAGTATGTCATTATCCACACACACCAGCAGGAAAGACATCTGAAGGACAAACAGGGTTTTAATTAGCTGCACTTCAGTATTTAAGATTTATGCTGAAAGGAATTACAGTCACAATATATATGTCCTGGCCAGGTGTTTAATAAAAAATGCTAATTTTTTTCATGTTAATTTTGAATTAGATACTAAAAGCTTCAGGAGTGAGTCAGTGTCTCTTTGAATTAATCACACACATATAAAGGAAAGATGGCACCAGCTCAGTGTGCTTGTAGACAACAGATGTAAACATAGAGTTGGGTAATACAAAATAAAAAAGAAATACGATTGTTTATGATGTAGTGTGTGTAATAAGCTACAGTCTCAACCATTTGCTTAAGTATTGACATACTGAAAGACAAAACCATACCAAAACAACCCAAACCTACATCACTTAAAAGAAGTCATTGTGCCAAAACACACTTGAGGCGATACCAGACTGTGTTTAGACAACGGTGTTGAACATTACCATGGGAACAATTGATGTTGAAATCCAAGACTACAAAAAAGCAAAAGCACAAAACCACCCATATGGATTTGCAAAAGTTTCAAGAAACATGATCCAAATTTTAAGCAATTGTTTTTCGATGTAAACTCATGAAAATTAAAAATTTTCATTTGACTGCAAATACAACTATTCACTCCTTATTTGCTTGTGTGGGAAATGTTTAGGAATTCTGTAATGGACTTTGCTTGGAGAGGACATTTGTCTTGCAAACCAGTGTGACATTTCAATGGCCAAGATGTTTGTCTCCCGTTTCTCCTGGCAGTGTTACAGAACTATGATATTAGTTCTGAAAGGCAATATGCATATAGTCTGGCTTTTATAAAACATGTAGAATGTATTTTCATTAATGTGGGCATTAGTCTCATTGGAGTCATTAGTCTCTGCATAAGACTCTTAAGTCCCTCACTTCTACAAGCAACACTAGTTACTGGTTAAACAGGTTTGCAACTGAACAGGAAAGAACTGTAAGAAAGTTTAATGTTGATCAACTGAAGACATTGTTGCTGCAAGAAATTACTATGAGGAGGCTGATCCTACTTCTTGAACACCTGATTCTCTGGCTAAACTTGAAGAGAGAGCTCTGGGTATACATGGAATGAGGAAGCAAAATCCACGTCAGAAATGGCCAAATGGAACAAACAGAGGATTCTAGAATGAGGAAAAACCCTAAAAGTGATGCAAACTTACTGAACTCACAAGCTATTCATTCATGTTGTCTTTATACATAGGCCTCGTAAATGGCTAGTCTTTTGAATCTGGTTTTCATTGTGCACTGCAAAGTGAAAAACAGAGAAGTACTTAATAAACAATAATAAACCAAATTTCTTTTCATCTATTCAGTTACAGCCCAGTTTTGAAGCAGTAGAATTTGACAGTAAATCTAGATTTTTCCAGGTACCCTGCCTTCCCTAGCCTATGGAGCAATTTATTAGTCTAAAGTATGATACCAGCTTGGTGTACGATTCCCTTCTCAAGAAGCTGAAGGAGAAGCTGTTCATTCCATCATATCTGGATATCCAAATGTCTCCACTATTAGCTGGTAAAATTTTGATTTGGGGACATAGAAGAAAAAACCTTTCAGTGCTTTTATGGTCCTGTGCCAAAAAATGTGCAAGAATGACAATTATATGGGGAACTGTTTCTTTCCCAAGATAAAGTGGTAAGATTCATGAAAAGCTTGGTTAGAGTTTGGCTCTTTCATCTTCCAAATGATCCAGGACTTGCTATCTGAGGCGTAGATTTGCATCCAATGCCAAGGGTGGCTGATGATTTCTGCTAGACTTAGCATTCTCTACCACTTGGGGAAGGGGTGTCTGGTTTTTTAGTCCCATCATCTCCTTGCCTTGCATCTGTTTCATCTTCAGAATCTGTCTTTGCCAGCTGCCCTGTGAGAGCAGAACCTGGAAATTTCTGGCTCCAGGCCATACTAGTGGTCACTTTGTGTGTTTTTCTGATGAGCACAAGTTTGCATTTTAAACAGGATGATTTACTTAGTCATAAACCTCCCACGTCAGTGTGTTGATAGAACCTTAATCCTTTCCCATGTTTACAGGTCATGGCAGTACATCACCAGGCAGGCTCCAAGCCCTATGAAATGCTCAATCTTCCTACCACTCTATATATGTCTTACCTGAGCACTCTTCTGGGAGCATTTCTTGGCAGACTCATGTCTATAAGAAAAAGCACTGAGCACTGACCCGCACTAGCCTTGTTATCTTGAAGATATGTGTGGTTTGTCTTTTATGGGAGCTACGTAGATACATTCACAATTACCACATGCAGAGAAATAGTTGCACTGCAGTGACCTGTTTCACTGCCTGGGCAAAAGGCACTGATGGTTCACGTGGAAACTGTATGTATTCTGGTGATGTCACAAAAAGAAGAAAGACTTAAAAAAAGTCACAAGGAACCTCAGAAACATCAAGGATCTCTGTCACCTCTGTACCTCATCTGACCTCCAAGCAAAATGTTTCATAGAGGCAGGCCCAAGTCGTCATCTGGGTCAGTAGGTTTTCAGGAACCTTCCATCACCCAGTGTGAGACCTGGTGATTCCACTACATTTGCACTGTGAAATGTAAATTACACTATTCAGAACTTCTAACATGCCACATTACCAGAACATCAAACCCAGATCCACTGAGGTAAAGATCCCATTTGGCTCTTAAGTGCAGATGATCTTGAGGTTAGCATCTCTGTTTAGTATCCAAACACCAGCATGTACATGTAAAATAAATAAAAAACTAAAATTGTTGGAGAGATGGACAAGAACCATAATTTCCTAATACAGTACTCAGTTTCTAAATATATAGCAGAAGTTAGTATTTTAGAAAGCAATTAAGCATTGACTAGGCATGGGAAATCTTCCTCAAACAGACCTCCTGTTGTGAATTACAGACTATATCAGCCTACTGATGATACAGTTTATTGTAAGTCTGTTCTTTCAAAGTGAAACCATATGTTGAATGGGAAAGAGTGGAAGCCTAATGTAAGATAAGATTGTTTATTAATCTATGCTGATGGATATTTTGTGGATGAACTTTCTTTACAATATAATTTAGGGTTATATAAATTGTAATTGGTATATGCAAACAAATGTACAGACACTGGGTATAACATGATTTAAGCTGGCTGTCAGATGACAGTTCTGGAAGACAGTGGGACCAGTACTACCAGTGCCAAACTCCCACATATCAAAACCTTGTATAGTTCCCATGTTCCAGTGTATGAATAATGCTAGTTTCAAAGGAGCAAGGAGAAATACAAGTTGATAGTCATTTTTATTCAATTGCTCTTGGAAATTTTATGTTGCAAGAAAAGGTGTAGAATATTGGAATACAAGAGGAAGCCACATTTCCAGCTATTCCTTAAGAGTTCCAAAAGCTAGAGTCTAGAAAAGGTCATCCTGCTGGTTCCTTGGAGCTGTACCTGAGGTTTCAGATTTGGCTTGTGACTATGTCTGTCAGTCTCCTTTCGTGTCCATTGCCTGCAGAGCTTCCTTGGAGTTGCAGTCTCTTTTCAGAGAGCAGCTCCTGATAGAGGACAAGTCATTTGAGCTACAGCTCCCCTAGGAAGATATGGGAGTATTTCCAAAGTGAGGCTTTTCAATTTTTGGCTAAAAGACTGTTTCTGAGTATTTAATTAGTTAATTTAAAAGAAAACAAGATTTTCCCCAGAAATCAGTCTTTTTGTTTAAAAATGTGTATTTAATAAAGATCTAATTTTCCGCAAAAGCTGTTTCAACCAATGCTGGGAATTAGTCACTGACAAAACTACTTGAAAATGGATTTCATAATGTAGAGTAAAATCCAGACAATTTTTTCCAGATGACTTTAGAGCGATGCTGTTACTGCTCCTAAACTAAAAATGATAAACCAAGGAAACTTGTAATTAAGGTTGATGAAAATGTAGCACATTAAAGATACGAAAAATATATCATTTGACCATGAAAATTACTTCAATCTCTGCTTTCTCATGCTTTAACTTGATAGTTATGAAAAAAGATTTATTTGGTTTGATTTACTCCGGAGCATCTTAAAGCAGCCGGAGCACACTGAATAATTGAATAAGCTTCAGAAATCATTGGTATTGCCAGACTAGCACAAGTGTCTAGCCAAACTCAGCTCTACTGCTTGTGTATCTGCTGCCTGCTACCTTTTGGGCTTCTCTGTTCTTCTGGGAGCCTTACTCTGCCCAAAACTATCTTGTGGTCCTTCTGCCAGTTTCTTCTGCAGTTCCTTCTGCAGAGTCCTCTGCAGATACACACAAACCAGATGGATGAACTCTCACAGAGAAGCATGCATCATCTTTCTACTACCCTGTACTCATTCGGGCATGGCTTGCTCTTAAGTCTTCTGCTTCTTTCTTATTCCGTCTTTGTGGAATACACCTGGAGCAATGAATAGTTTATTAAGAAAATAAATAAAATTAATAATGATTCTGTAATTTCTTAATAACATATTCTCCTTAGGAAAAGAACAGCATTAGAAATTATTTTTCAGAAGTAACTCCATTGGTTTCTAAGGGCCTAAGACCTTACCTTGAGACCTAAACTTTTTACAAAAAATTAGCAGTGGTGCTAAAAAATAATAATATTTTGTTTTGTCTATTCCACAAGAAAACATCTTATGAAGAGAACATGACAGTAAGTACTCAATTAAGTCACTTAATTCTGTTCCATTTTTCATGCAGAGCTTCATGTATAAATCTTGGAACCATTTATAGCCATTGGTTTACTTTATTTAAATTAATACTCATTCCAAGGCAGAAGGTCTACATAATTGGAAAATAAACTAGATCATCTGCATATTCATTTTCATCTGTAAAAAAATCTATTCATGATTTCTGTTGTGTTGTTTTTATTGTTGTAACACAACCTATGCATTTTAAAAGCTTTCTGTGCCCAGAGGAAACTCACAAAATCAGCTGAGCAGAGGTTGTATCACAGGTGTTATAAGAGCACCTAGCAACGCGGCACAACAAATGGAGATGGGAAATTGATAATCACATTAAACAGCCTTGGAAATTAATTTGACGATTACTAAGGCCAAGTACGGTTATCAGAACTGGCCTTTGTCCAGAGCATATATTTATAGTAGTTAGGTATTTGGTATCAGCTGAAATTTGTTTATGAACAAGAACAAATCTTTTACTTAAGCTAGAAACTAAAGACAGAAAGGACATTTGGGATTTTATAGTAGAATTCTTGCTGAAATTGATTAAAAAAATTTCCATTCTACTCTGTATCTCTGAGAGTATCCGGGGTTATTCATGAGGCAGGTGCTCAAATGATGTCACAGCCAACGCTTAGCATCACTTTCTCATAGACGAAATCCTTTCACACCCTTTTTAAACAAAAAGTTGGCATTAGGCCCGACGATACTGCAAAAGGAGTCAAGACTATATGCCATTCACACAGTGGCACATTGCCAACAGGAAGCACTGTAAAAAAAAGAAATGGTTTCAATGTATAAATGAAGTGTAATAAAATATCATAATCAGAAAATCAACACGAGCCATGGTAGGCCCGGTCCTGTTACACCTGAACTTGTACGGGAATCAGCAAAGCTGCTTGTGCGTCAGACTCTTAACAAATATGACTGAAGGGCTTTGAAATTCAGGATGTGCTCAATCAATTTCATCTGGACTATACTACAGACTGTACTATAAATGTGGATAGGTTGGGACTGAAATGCGAATAAATTAATTTTAAAAGTCTCCAATGGTGCTGTTTGAGTTTCTAGCTATGCATTATAGACATGTAAGCAAAAGCTACCTTCTTAAACTTTGCTCCATGTGTCCCATTAAAATAGAATGTGGGGGTTTTAAAATTACCTTTTACTTATTACCAAGTCAAAACATACTCAAGTTCAAAGCAACCAACAGTTCACCAAGTTAAGGCAAATTCAGCTTAAAACCAGGAACAGACTATATTTTCTTGCTGCCAGTGTTCTGCTCCACTTTAGTAGCATAGCTGTTCTCTCTGATGAACTCTTTGCCATCCCCATAGACAGAAATATCAGATTCTAGCTTCTAAGCCAAAAAGAAACTGGTGGTACCATGGGATGACACTTAAAAAGAAAAAAAGCCTTCAAATTTAAAACACTTTTACTGATTTCAGTATGGTCCCGTTTGTTTCAGGAGAGGGAACGGGAACAAATTCCACCCTGGTTGTATACCACCATGGTTTTATTGCAGGCATCTTCATCTTGTTTCATTAAATGTCACTGTTAATAACTACACTAATGAAAGTGGGCTTGGACAGTGAAAATCATTCAAGGGGTTTCCAAAATGAGATGAGAAAACAGCCCTTGTTAAGCTTTTTCAGTAGTACTTCATAAACTCATATTTCTGGCTGGTGGACTGACAAGGAACCCTGTGCATACTTGACACACCCCTTGCAATGAAAGGAAGGCATGATGAGGCCCTGGCCTGCAGAAGTCAATGGACCTTTGTTTTAGCTTTTTGTTCGTACAAAAAGCTTTGTAATGGAAAGCTTTGTGGGACAGAATGGACAGTATGGAATTAGTGGATTAAACAAAAGGTGGAGATGCTGTGTTTGCTGAAAGTTGTGCTTTATGGTCATACTAACATTATATTTACCATGTAGACCATTACTGTATCAGAAATAAATATCTACCCAATGGGTGAATTGCATAAGGTTATTTCCTCATGAGCAGTGAGGTGAGTGCATCACATTCCCCTTGCAGAATTAACTTTTGGTCAGTCTTATTTCTGAGAACTGCCAAACTTTCATGAAAGGATTAAAAAGCCAGTCAAAATAGA
>VZTN01031944.1:118793-169938 GCA_013400515.1 Erpornis zantholeuca | reverse complement strand
TTCATTCTGCTATACAAGTAATAGGCTTTTCCAGTGGGATGACCTATGCTAGCCATGTAATTAGCTGTGGCAACTTCAAATGATAAATGTCCAGATATATATTAGAAATACTGCATGAGAGCTCTTTGTATCATGATTCCCTTTCTTAGCTACCAGAAGGGAGGTGCAAAAAGAAAGACCTTTGAATTAAAATACAGTGAACGCTGTACTTAAAGGAAAGGGAAGAGGAAGATATTACAGTCAGAATGGTAAGGAAATGAATTTATTAGCCTGTCACAGAAAAGTAATTTCTTGAGAGTTGAGGTAGATGTGATTGGAAATGATGAGGTGCCAGTAGCCACCCTCTTTCTTAGAATTCAGCGTAACTAAAGTAAAACAATGTACAGCTTGGGCTGTTTGTGAATGGAGGACATTTGAACCATGATCATGTGTGGAAAAGCTGCACGAAGGATGCGTTTAGCCTTGTGTAAGCTTTGTATTTCCACTGAAAGGAAGTTTAGAATGGGCATGGCAGGACAGATCAGTGCATGCAGCCATCTGTTACTGAAACCAGCTGGCATTTTGTTGCTCCTCTGTCACCACAAACCTAACCACTCAAAAGCCTGTTTTCTCCTTCAGTTATTTATTCCTTGATCTTCTTGGAGTCCATTTCTTCATACTTTGATTAGTTGTTAAAGGTGCCTTGTCCCTTCAGGGGCCACTTTTGTATTGACCTTTAAGATAATTTCCCAGTTAAATCTTTGCTGGGGTTTTGCAGGTGAATTTTGGATGTCCCATTACTTTAGACTCTTGTCAGGGAATTGGCTATCATAAAAGTTTGTCATAGTGCTTGCAGGTGCCTTAGCACTCATAAACTGTGCCTGAGGTGCCAGTTACCTTCCACTGGAGAAACATTCCGAGAGAAGCTACCAGCTCTTGTACAAAGCCCTGGTATAAAGGTTCATACTGGCACTTCCATTCTTAACATGGCAGGTGTTGCACACTGCTTCCTAAGGTGCTTTATGATACAGAGTAGGTGAAACTCTTTAAGCAGAGCAACTCTGGCTGAATTGTCTTATTGTAGAGCATCGTTCTGATGCTGTGAAGCAGCTCACAGCGAGTTCATGGGCATAAACCCATTCAACCCCATCTGCCTTACAGTGTCTTGTTTGACCTGATTGCCTCACTAAGGAGTGAGGGTGTGCAATAGGAACAGCTAATTTAAGTGGTAGTGGTACCTCTTTTAAATGAAATCACATACTTCAACGTCTTCATGCCCTAAATAATAAGCTCTCCCAAAGTTATGTTTTTATCAGGTTTATGGTGAGAGGTGTAGGTAGGACTCAAGGCAAGAACAGCAAGACTTGTTTCGTGCTATTGAGGATGAATGTGAGCCATCACCCTGGAGATACAAAAGTGTGTGTTTTTGAAGTGTCACGTCTCTTTATGCTGTAGGGCAATATGTGCGTACATAGATTCTTGGACAGTCTGCCATCATATAAATGTATGGAAAACCATATATAAACCTGTATATATATACATACATACATGCACATACATGTGCGTAGATATATATCTGAAATACATATATCTTTTGCTAAAAAACTCCATAAGGACTTTTTTGGGGATATAATTCCTCTAGTACTAGCTTGCCTGCCTACTGTACTCCTTTCCTTTGCCTTCCTAGCTAAAAACTAAATGAAGTTGGTTCTACAAAAGCTTTTCCTTCAAATTCCAGGAGTGTCAAAGCATTTATAAATCCAGCTATCTAAGTGCAGATGGCTCAGTGATGGCATAGGCAAATGGCACAACTGTTAAATGTTCCCTAGGTGAAGGGCTTAAATGGGATTTAGGGAGTTCAGAGGCCTTCTCCTACCACATGCACATGGCGAGTTTTATCCTCCATGACTGATGTATTTTATAGCTTTGGAATTTAAAATGTTCTCTCAGGAGGGTGAATACTGAAAGGTGCTGCAGTTTTCATTATCTGCAGCACTTTAACAAACATATTGTAGGGGGTTCAATTAATTTTTTTAACTTGCAGTGAAACACAGAAAGGGTTACTTCGGAAATAATGTTTTACTTTTTCTGATTCTGCAGTGCAGTATCAGCCCTGACTGTGAGCCACCATCTGCATTATCACCTGCTTGTCAGATATGTCAGTCAGTCTGCAAGAGACAATGGGTTTTCTGAAAACTAAATTTCTGATTCTGCACCTACTTGCAGAATGTGCTCTGTTAAGACTGTATTAATGGCATTTACTGATTGTGTGCTTGACATTTCTAAAAGTGTGTTCAAAGAGTGAAATGCAGTTTCCCTTGAGGCCATGCGTATCAATATTGAGGTATCTTCTCTCAGACTGGAGTACCATCCATTCGTTAAACTCTCTTGTGAGTGGGTTCTTCTGTACAGGACATCCAGTGTAAACTACCAACCTAACAACTGGCATTCTTCCTAAAATAGAGGGGGGAAAAAACCAGATACACATGTTCGGGTATGGAAAGCAGTATAGGGCCACAGTATTTTTATCACTCAAGGAAGTTTGTGTTTGTTAGGAGAACTTGTCTATCTGGTTTTGTACACAGTGTCATGCTGCCTGTGCAGCCAGGTGCTCAGTGCCCTTTGCAAACCTATAAATTAACTAATTTTATTCTGACATTTAAAAAAAAAGCTAGAATATCATATTCTGATGAATCTTTTTGTCTTATTCTTAGCCCTTCTTTTCTGGTATTTGTCCTCCGAAATTCCATTGATAGGATTTGGACACATTTGGGTAGAAGCAAATAAGGAGCAGTAGAAATTGTTTTAAGTGTGTACATGTTTTGACTGAAGAACAGGGATCTTAAATATTATGCATTGCGTTGCACAGATTTCACATGTGTGATGTGTGACATCATTTCTTTCCCATGCACAGGAGTTTTGCTGTTATTTTTGGCATCTTTTTGCCCATTGCCTTTGAGTGATCAACAAGTCTGATACATATTCAAGCTAACATCTTTTAAAAGGAAATGCAATCTCTAATTGTGTTTTTATATGTGTGTATACACACACAGGCATATATATAAAAACTCCTCCTGTTTGTCTCTTTAGAAACCAAAAAGTCTCTGCAAGAGGGTTTCTTTTAATAATACTACTGGTGTGCAAGCACAAGTGGACAACTTTCTCCATTGGTGCTAGGTGCTTAAATAAGGTAGAAATGTAGCATGAACCTGAGCTCCAAGGACAGGGTGTTTGATTTTAATGAGGCTTATTGAAATCTGGCCAAGTGAGCATCTGTTCCTATTGTTTGTTCCATATTTTGTAAGCCAGTATCTTCAGGCAGATAATGGTGTTGGTGTGTGCTTCATCCTCAATTAGAGAGGGACATAGTTAAAAGTTCCCTGGCATCTGGTATGTCACTAGGATTCTTTTGATGCTCCTGGGTGTGCAAACAAGTTTCTCTTCTGTTCTGTACCCAGGAACACTTCCTGTGGTGACCTTCACACTTTCAGTTTGACGGGTAGTCAGAGGGATGCTCTGGTGTGTCTCCAGTCTCCTTGGCTGAGTCTTTGCTTGGATGGATCATATACAGTCCTGTTTTCAAACAGAGGTCTTACCTTTTCACCCTTTCATTATGTGGGCTGTGTGAGGTCTGAGTTCTGGTGTTTGCTTTGGGTCTGTTAGATTTTGCATTTCCCTGGATCCTGGGAAATACCCTCTTGATTCCAAGTGCTCTTTTCTTTCCCAAAAGAGATTGGTGTATAACTGATCTCAGAGTTCTACAGTCAATATCCATTTCCTCCATTCATTAGATAGGTCTTACTGTTTATTAACTCCTGCAGTTGGTTCCAGTTCATCTGTATCCCCTGTACAAAGGATTGTTCTCAGTTTCATTTTGCACATTGAATTCTTACCTACTTGTGCCAGAGACAGACCACCCTATGGCATCCCTGCCAGAGACAGCACTGATGAGACACCTTCAAAGTGCCATGCAACATCCCCAGGTTTCTACTTAGTTCTGAACTAAGCAGCACCAGCTGGGAAAGGTTCTCTGCCTCTGCCTTGGTCTAAGTATATTTGGAAGAAGAAAAATATAGTCATGCACACCCTTGAAAAATCAGACTCCTGTTTCAGGCCACTGCTTGCTACTTACATGTGATAACTGGCCTTGCTTCTTAAGGTCCTTGCAAACTAAGGGACTTCTCAGGGTCTTTTAAGTATTTTCTGTCTTTTATGGACTCTTTGCTGTTCTTCATACTTTCTAATGTGCAATGGTTAATGTATTGAGCTGGGAATCTAGAAAGGGTTTATACCATTTATTTTCATCATGTTTTCTTCCACTCTGTGGCCATGATGGCTTTTCTTTCTTCTCTTCAAAAAGGGAACTGAATAATACTCTTGCAACCATGTTGTGAAATTTTTGTTGTGAATTGTTTGTTGTGAGTTTTTTGTTGTGAAACTGTGTAATACTTCTTTGACCCTTGGATGAAAAACCCTGCTTGAGCATATAGTGGTGTTCTGCCTGCTGGGCAAGCTGTGTAGTGTGCAGGGAGACAGAGCTCTTGTGCTCAGTTCTGGAAACACAAAAAAGACAATGGCACTTGCAGTATGCTATGTGAAATTTCCTTTCAAAGATGCATCTTATTACTTAGCTATAGCTACATATTTTACACTCAAGGGTGATTCAGCTAAAGCAAGGAGTGGTGGAAGTAGCTGGTAATTGAAATCTTTCCTTCGTCAGTTTTTTCTGCATCGCTACTTTTGAATTTTTAGAACAAACATAGTCTGCATAATAATAACATTAAGTCTGGAATTTTAATATGAAATTAAAGGAGGAACCACGAGCACTCTTTAATAAAGAAGCATTTAGGGTTCCAGGCTGGATGTTCCAGTTGGCAGTAGGACAAATTGATCTGAAGAGTGTCCCTCTTGTACTCTCAAGTCCCTTTATGTCACAGATTGATGGCTCTTTTTTTCCAGAGAGCGTGTCTGCATTTACTTTGCATGAATAGCACAACTAGCTTGGAGTTCTGCTGTGATATACCACTGAGTCAGTATATCTTCAGATAATGCATCGTTTTCTAGTGCTTTTGAAGCCTTTCCAGTCCTTGAGATTGAAATTAGAGCAATTTAATCATGAACAAATATTATTTGACTAGCAACATTAATTTTCCTGACACTTGTTCTACTGTTTTAATAAGAAAGTATGTTAGCTTAATTTTTAGTATTAAGCTTCTTTGTAATGATGCAGAGGGACTGTCAGTGGACATGCTTCCAGCCCCAAATCCCTCAATAAAGTGTCCTCTCCTATGTCTTGGATATACCTTTCCCTGGGAGGAGCAGCAGTTTTTGAGGTCATTGCAAACTGGATAAACACTGCCTCAGACACTGGCAGATAGAGATGTAAACATGTCATTTTACCCTTCTGTTGGAGGTATTCTCTCTGTAATAAGAGGGTTGTGTGAATGGCAGGCATTGCAGGGACATTGATGGGAGTACTTAACATGCAAAAGGTGCTTTGAAAGTGAATTCTCAGACAGAAAAAGTAGAAAATGGCATCGGAGGTTTATCTAAAAGCTTTGACCTCATGATGATCTTCCTTTCACAGATATGACTACTTTTATCTTAATTGCTAGTTTGTCTATCTTTTTTCAGGTCAAGACAATCTTTATGCTTTAGCTTCATCTGAGTCTAATAACCTCTTTGCAAATGATGGAGAAAGAAATGTGATATTCCTGCTCCCCCCACTCCACCCCACCATACACATTCTCCAGATTTTGATAGACTTGTTTTATTTATTTCCAAAATTATATCCGCAGGAAACAAGCTGTTTAAATTCAGATTATGCTGAAGCAAAATGGTCCTGGTATGAGAAGCAACGTGCTGTTTTATGAGCGCAGAGTCCCTTTTCTCATAACTGATTGATAGTAAATATTTTCCTGAAGAATTATTGCCAACCATGAACAGTGCAACTGTTTCACTTTTTTTTTTCTGTGCTACTTGCTGTACCAGCCATTGTCTGTAATTAAGATCTACAATTCACAATGCAGACGTTTGCACTTCCTCTGGGTCTGAGCTATTTATAAGGCATTTCAGCTGTTCAGAGTTTCTTTTGAGTGTTAAACTATGTGTAAACAGGCTTCTTTAGTCTTCAGTTACGCAAACATTGTGGAGTGGTTGTCATTTCTGCTTCTCTTAGCACCCAAAATGACATTGCATGTCAATGAAACCACAAATTAAAAAACAATTACACTTGAGGGTTTTTTTTGGAATGCAACAGAGACTTTGAAGAAATGGCAATATAAAAACTAACTCATACATTGCTTCGTAGCTGAGGGTCTCTTAAGTGTATTCTGGAGATCAGTTCTCCAAGCTCTGCAGTAAGGATGGTCAGGCAGGGGATAGGCAAAATCTTGATATGAAGAATCATTTTCAAAGTTTGGTCAGCTCCATGGAGATGTTTCTACTTTTTGGACCCCATGGTTTGGAATCTTGATAAAGCAACTTGCGTTACGTATCAGATTGAGTTCAGTAAATATTGGAAGGTCCCCTCACAGATGTTAGAAACTCCATCTCAAGTTTGAGTTGTTTCAAGGAGGAGTTCTTGTGGTGGTGACAATCAAGCTGGAGCAGGTTTCCTTTGGAGGCTCTGCAGCCTCTATCCTTGGAGTTTTTCAAGACCAGGGTGAATGAAGTCCTGAGATACCTCAGGATCCGATCTCATAATGCACCCTGCTTTGAGCAGGAGGCTGAGCTGGAGAGCTCTGGATTCTAAGTTGAATCATCCTGGAATCCTCTCAGTGTACAAGCAATGAAGATGTAATAGAAATCTTTTAAAATTTAGAACTTGACGTGGCATCCTTAGTCAAAATTCCCCCACGCCTGTAGTACCACGTGCTGTAGTTCCTTGCTGTGTGTTTGCTGGTTTCGTGATGGATACTCTGCATAAAGAATTACAGCCTTGAGGTCTTCATTCAAGATCTGTCACATTAAGCTTTTAAGGAGTGTTTACCAGTTATAAGTGTTACAGCCAAACTGGACTTCCATTTACAAAGTACTTTAGGATCCTTTGTGCTGGAAATGTGAAACAATTTGGAATCAAAGTCATTGGTGGCTTTAGTGATAAATGGTGGCAAACATGAAGAGAAGCATTGCTTTTTAAGTAGTCACCTGCAGTCACAGCACCCTCAGATAGTATGGCATACGTGGCATTAGCTAGATGTATTTTTAGTATTTTTCAAATACAAGAATTGAAAAAGTTGTTTGAATATATGTCCAATTCTTGTGCTAAAGCTCGTGGTATGAATTGCTGTAATAGCAGTTTCCTAGTGTAGCCCACTGTAGGGAAGCCACTGGTGTGGCCAAGTATCACATTTCAGAAGGCAGAGTGAGTTCTGGGTTCAGCCTAGCAAGAGCGCGCCCAAAAATGAGGCCGTTTTAGTAGCCTGATGGGGGTTAACGTGGGGTGGGCTCCAGCATCTCAGCTGTTGGGAGCGGGCAGGGGAGGGGAGGTAGCAGGGAGCGGGTTCATCGTGAGGCGCGCACTGCAGCACTGCCCACTGGTGCATGCCGGATCACCCGCACGCAGAGATCACATGGCTCCTCCAAAAGTCAAACGATCAATTCGCCTCGTTTTGGCTCTGTACTTAATGCACAAACAGTGCGATCTGCAGGGCTGTAATTGCATTGTTAGGGCCAAGGAACAAGCCTGTGCCTTTTCAGCAGACAGCTGGCAGGGAAAGAGGCATGTTGTTAGGAAAGAGAGAGGCAAGGCAAATAAAATTACTGCTAACGCTCAGAGATCGGCAGGAGTCCTACTTGCCTAATCTTACCGGTGGGAGCAAGCGGCTGTTGTAATCCAATTATAGCAGCATAAGCAATTTGTTAGACACTCCGCATAATGTAACAATTTCCCAATAAACTCTGACTTGTAATAACGTCGGCAAGAGCCCACATAAATCTGCCCGAATGGTGGGGGCTGGAGTGTTCGGCTGGGGGCTTGTAATTTGTGCCATCAGCACGTTTTGTGGAGTGTGGTGTGGTGCAGTCTTTCAGTGCAGGAATTTTAAGGGGAAAAGCATGGCACGCCCCTCCAAGAGAACACCATTAGCAAGGGTCAAAAAAGATACCAAACAAAGCTATGAGGTGGGTTTTCTAGGAGGGAGGAAAAATCAACCCCCAAATGCAAGGCTCTAGCTGATGAGGATTTAAAAATATTAAAGAGCAGTAATGAAAATTGTAGCATTTTAAATTACATCAGGAGGAAGAGGGGGAACTAGAATTACATCTGGTTTGGAGGGGGAGGGAGGAGAATACCCTTCTTTATATTTAAGCTGTTTAAATATTAAAAAAGAAGCTCAAGTCTTGAAAGGGATGCTCTGGGCTTACAAGACAGAGAAACCACAGATCCTGTCCCAAGCAATTCATAATATACAAAGGAAAAATTAAACCTTTTCTGCTATCCAGTTACTCTCCCGTTGTCTTTCTTGCAGCTCCTAGCTGGCTTCATGCATATTGGCACAGCATCTTGATGATGTGTCTGAGAGATAAAACGTAGGTCTAGAACCATTCACTTTGAGCGTACCCCAGTGAATTTAACTTTTTTGGCACAATGATGAATGTCCCCTCTGGTTCATGCAGATCTACACAAAGAACTAATCTAATTTAGATATTATTTAAAAGTAAAATCAGTCTGCTGTGCTCTCCCTGTCACTCTTGGAGTACATTGCCAGTTAGAGCATCATAGACACCAGTTTAAGGTTTATGTTTAGCAAGATTTAAAGTATAATATTTCTGTTAATCCCATTATTTAGCATTTCTCTTTGCTAGGATGCAGGTAGGCAGCAGGCAAAATAATGTAGATCCCTTTATATATAGCACAGAGACAAGCAGAGGTCCAGGATTTTCAGCATTTTCTTAACACTGCTGTGGTCTAAAAATGCCTGACTTCATACTGCTAACAATACTTTATTAATTTCTTAGCTCTGGGGTCCTGCGAGGCTTCAGTGTGGAGTGACATTTCTGATCCTGTTCCCAAGTTGTGGCAGCACAATGCCTTTACGTAGGGGAAAAAGTAGTTCCCAACCATACAAAACAGTTTTCCTTATTTGGACCTTCTGCTCTCAGTTCCTGTGTTTTGATGCTGGACTACGCAGGTTCTTTTTTTTGCATAGCCTAAAAAAGCCAAACAGAAAACCAAACCCCAAACTAAATCACTGACCTTGTACATACAGCTCATACAATTATGCCTGTACCATGTCTGCCTTTATGGTAGTACTGTATTTTGTGTGATTTTGGGGTGTATTTACATATTCACGTGTCATACTAGTCCTGAGATGATTTCTATTTAAACTGTAAAAGAGTAGCTGAGACGTGCATGTGGGCTGCCATGCAGATAATGCTGCATATTTTGCCCTTCTTTATGTGGAAGTCAAGCATCCATTGTTCTTAATCTTTGTTGTCTGCCAGCGTATGAAAATAACAGGCTGAGACAGTGAACATTTCCAAAAGTATCCTAATAAATATTTTCTTGCGACATAAGTGCACCTAAAAAAGTGTGTTTAAAGAGGACAGGTATTATCTTAGTTTACCGAAGCTGAATCAATAAACTGCAGTGCTTCTAATAAAGCCACTCAGTGTCTGGGTTTAACTAATGGCTGATTTTCACGGCTTTGACAGTGAGCTGTGTGCGTTATTTTCTCCTGATATTGTAAAAATAATGAGAGCAAATTAGAACAATCAGTTTACCCCGATAGCTGCTGATTGGAGGTGATGGGCAATATGGCAGCGGGTAATCCATCTTCGGGCTCCTGTCACATTAACTTCAGCAGTGTGGAAAAGATCAGGCGGAGCGAGTGGGAATCCTGCCCAATCAGAAAGCCGAAATTAATGAGAAGAGCATTGTTCTGTGATCAACCTTTTAATTAGCAAGAGTGGAGATGGAGGGAGTGATGAAGCTGGCAGCACAGCTGCACAATGCTGGGCATGTTTTCGGTGAGGGGGAGGAAAAACATGGGTTTTAAATTACCCCTTCTGTGCTCCCTGTACACCAGCAGTGTGTCTTCATTCTAACCCCCTTAAAAGATCTTAATAAACAGCCACATCCAGGTTAATATTGCAAACGTGGCTGTTACTAATGAGTAGTTTCGAAGTAGGTTGTTTCGGGGGTCATTTAGGAAAATGTTGATCACTGTTTACAAAAAAAAAAGGAGAGAGAGAGAGAGAGAGACAGGGTTTGGTGTTAAAGTTTCACTGCATCAAGGAAAGAAGAGGAGGGAGATGGATAAAATTAGAGTAAGGGACTGCCTGTTTTAATACTCCTCTCCTTATTTAGTATATGTTTGAAATAAGATTCCTCAGCATATATTTGAAACAAGACTCCTCAGTTAAAAATACTGTGTGTGCCATGTGGCTTTCAGCAGCAAAAAAAGAGGAGAGATCAAATACTGGGTTGATTTCCTAATGCTCCCTTTTGTTGTTTTTTTCTGATGTGTTTGTTTGCCCCAGTATTTTTCGATTTATTCACTTAACAACAAGAAATTATAATTAAAAATATCTGACTGCTGTAATTGCTAAGATTGACTTGGTGTTTTTTCCTGCTGGTTTGAGAAAACCACAGTTTTCTCAAGTACATTCTAAAAACAGACACTGGAGTTAATGGCTGTCACTTCTGAATACCAGTCTTAGGAAAATTTTTATTTTTGTAAAGGGAAAAAAATAATGTGGGGGGAAACAGTGACATTATGGAGCAATTTCTGGAAAGGAAAATAAGAAATGTTAGAAAATAATATTAATGTTTGCAGTGGGAAGGCAGCTACTTCTGATTACCACGGTTCCTGTTCTTCCTTCCTTGCTCTCTCTGTGTTTTCAGGCAATTGTTTTCTCCTTCCCTGTAATTCCCAAAGAAGTTGTGGTAGAAGAATGAGGCTCTGCCACTCTGTGCAGAGCAGCTGTACTGCTTTCCTTTCATTTTTCTTATCAGGACACAGACTCTCGTTACTTTTAGGTATTCGGCTTTTGCAAGAGAAGGCAAAAGTCAGTGCCCTGCACCCAGCAAACCACACAGGCTGTTTGTGTGAGTTGTGAGCTCACACCCACTGGCAACTCGTGTTGCCTCCTTTAGGTAGGTAGCAGTGTGCTGGGAAGGAAAGCTGCTCTGGGTGAGGTTGGCTCCTTCGGGGTTTAGTTCCAGGCAGATCTCACCATCTGTGCTTACTGCAGTGTTTGGGACTTTCCTAGTTTGTAAGAGTGACGTAACCTCTTTCCTTCTCACCCCTCTTTAAAAAAGGAGGGCTGTGTATGAGTTTGGTGGTGTCCACGTAGTTTTTGTAGGTTGAAAGACACTGCATCTCCAAAAAGAAGTTAATCTGGTAAATTGTAGACTTTCCATACTATCTAACCAGGTGTATTTCTAATATAATAATGAGTGGGGCTTGCAGTTCCGCCTGCAAAGGTTGTCTTAATATTTTCCTTTGTAAGAAACAGTTTCAATTTTTTATAACTTTGTCACTATTTAACCCTTTGAAGTAACATTTTATTTCAGCCTCTCACTGCAGCCTGAGGCACAAGTAAAATTTGTTGTGTGGGATGAACAGTATTCACTTAACAAACAGCTGTTCAATATTTTATTTTATTCGTATTGCCTGTTCTGTGCCCCAGGCTGTATTTATTGCATGCCTTTCAAGTCCTGGTCAGAATATGGAAATACAGACTTCCTCCTGGGGCTTTCCCCTGCACTTTCAGTGCTTCACAAACCTTAATTAATCTTTCCAGTGTTTCTTGGGATGAGCATTGGACTCACAGCATCCCTTTTTTGCAGAGAAGTTCAAAAGTTACTTTAACTGAAATCTAACTAAATTAACTGAAATCTAGGGACTAAATAGTTTATTTACAGTAAGCAATGAGGTCTCACAGGAGGAATATTAGATTAGGAATTATGAGCCCAGATTTTGAGATATCTTTTGTCTTTGTTATATTCTGCTTTTCTATCTCAGTTCTTTTATCTGTAAAAAGATAATGCTGCTTAACATTTCCTCATTAGACTTTTGGGAATCTAGAAACATGGTTTCAGTTGAAGCATGTTTTGTATTTAAGCACTATTTTTGTCTATATACACCTAATGTTGATTTGGGCTCTGTTGCTGGGACATCTTCTCTCTCCCCAAGACCATCTACATTATTACAAGGCTGTGTTAGACCTGCATCTTGGGAAAGATGCACTTACCAATGCTTGCATTCAAATGGCAGTCAAATATGATCCTTGCAGGAGGCAAAAGGAAAGTCTTAAGAGAAAGTGGACTAAGCCAAACATTCTTCTTCTTGTGGCATAAAACTCCAAAAGCTCTCAAAGCCTTTTGTTTTCCTTTAATAAAACTCAAGACTCAGTAAATTATTCCACAGCTGCTTAAATCAGTTTGTCAGTTTCCAAAGAGATTCCCCTGTGGGTGGAAACCAAGTGGTAAATTCTTGCCCCAAAGTAATCATACTGCAGGAGAATAACTGGAAAGATGCAATGCGTTGCAGAATCCACCTTAAATATGGAGCTTACCACCGTGACTCTGTAATGGGATGTCCCAACATGGGGTATAATATCATAACTACTGTAAATATGCCACTTGTGAATTAATAGGCAGCCTTGGGATTGTTAATGTTTACATATATGTTAAAATGAACATAGAGCCAATATTAATTCTTTTTTAACCTAATAAAATAATTTAATTCTAGCTCCTGGCTGGGTTTTGCAAGTGTATGTTTTTACCAGTGTTGAATTTCTTGGTTGGTTTGTTGGGTTTTTTTTAATACTATTTTCAGTTAATTTGATTTAAAGCATTTCACATATTTTTCGCATTCCATTGTCTATATTCTGCATTGTCTCTGTGCAGATTTCCTCCCTCTCTCTTTTTCACCCCCACACCACCTCTCTCTGTTCTGGGGCCTTTAGTTTGAGAGCGGCTTTGAGGCTGGAGAATGTCTTCACAGCAAGCTGGGGGCAAAGTCATCCCTGAGGTGGCTTTCTTCACTTTTTAAAATCTCACCTCTCTGATGTTTTTCTCTGCCATCTTTCAGGATCACAAGAGCTGTGTGTAGAGTGTTACTGCTTAGTGCCTTCTCCTTGAGGCTCAGTCAGCTTAGGGGGCTTGGACATAACTCTGCAATACCCTATGAAGCAGCTGCGTAGTATCTCAGGAGAAAAGGGATGCGTTAGCCACACTCTGACAGGAACCTACAGACAGCCAAGAGTAAAAGTTGTCGTGTAGCTCTACTGACAGTGTTAACATCTTTTGCAACGAAAGCTCATCTCTCTTGTAGGTATGTGCTCACTTTCTGGACTCTCACCAATTTTAATCACAAGTTCAAGAACATCAAACTCCCTTTAAAATGCTCCTCATATGAATGTAACTTTCTGAACATCAGGACTGACATGGAGGGGAACCCCAAAGAGCAATATACCCACTCCTGTCCAGCTGAGGTCACCACAAAGGCTTTGATGCACAGCCCAGTTCTCAGGCAGCGCTCTGTGTGCTGTCAGGAGGTTACAGCTTTATGGGATCTAAAGAGGATCTAAAGAGATCCTTACCTCACCAAGACTCCTCTCAGGAAAGAGATGGCCTTCATCTTTGAGGAAACTACCCAGAATCCCTGTGCACATTGCTGCGAGGCATGCTGCTGCAAAGGATGTTGTATGGAAAAGCCAGACCAGTTTAGACCTAATAAAGAAAAGTATTAAGTAATTAGAGCTTATACAGGCAGAAATCTTCCCAGAATCCTTCCCTCTCTTTCACCCTCCTCTGTAGCTTTCAAAGAGTCCCCATCAACACATTGCTAGAAAGAAGGTCTCAGGGAACCAAGCACACACCAGGCTATGTTTAAGTAACAGAAATTCCCAAAGCATTTTCCCTGTCATGGTCCCAAGCAGAATGGTGGACTCATGTGATCTACCTAGAATATATATGCATTGTCCAGCACACCAAAAAAATTTCCGAATACTGTTGGTGAGGCAAAAACCAAGCCTGTTTGCATTACATATTAGAAAGTTCCTATCTCTGGGTAAACTATCTGTATTTTACTTAATCCAATTATCATTTCTTTCTTAGCTCACTGAGGGCTAGCAAACTGTCTACTAGCTGTTGATGGAATATTAGCAATATTTAAAAATTTTATCTTTTTTTAAATTTTCTATAAAAATTGAGTTAAACAGTTAAAATTTTCAGACTCCATTTAGCCTGACTTGTGTGTGGAAAAGTAATAGCAAATTTTATCTATCAAAAGGTTTTGTATGGTTTTTGTAGCTGTATTAGCAATACTCTTCTTTCCACTCTTCTACCTAAAGTATTACTCTTCCACAGAAATACTTACTGTCCTAATGCAGTAGTCTTTATTATAGGTGAAACACCTTAAAATTTGAGATTCAAAATTTTTACTTGATTTTAACTGTCATATATGCAATATGAGTCAACATGTGATACACAGTAATTTTGTTTCTTGGGTAATGAAACATAGTATCTGTTCTAAAAAGTGTAAGTACATTAAACTTCTTTTGTTAATAATTTTAAAACACAAGGATAACATTTATTTTAAAACAAGTAATTTTGTAAGCTTACCTATTAAGGTTTTTTTATTAGCTAAACAGTTACTTATAAAGTGTTCCAGAATGTAATTTTTCTTGAAAGAGATTATAAAACCTTAGCTGTACTAACAAAATTAATGCGTATTTTAAAGTACTGGTTCCTGAAATATATCTTGTAGTTCCCATGAAGGTGGGGTCGGAGAAATGTGAATTTATACATTGCATAGATGGCAAATGGGAGCAGCACTGTTGTGTCTGCAGTCTCGTATCCTACAATAATGCTTAATAGAATAAAGCAGTTCTCATTGTACAGCCTGATCTCTTGCCCTTGTTTTACTTCCAAATATGTAATTTCCTTTACTTCTGGACATTTTTTACCATAATAACTTCTTTGGATCAAGTACTGACAAGTAGAATTCCTTCTAATACAAAAAACTAGATCAACAGGCTTCAAATCCTGTCCTCAGGTGGAGACACATTTTCTTTCAGAGTTTCCTGATACTGCACTAAAGAACTTTTCATCTTATGTGGGACCTCAAGTGACAACATAAATGGTTGGTGTGGAGGTCAGATACTTGCCTCCATCTCCTTTCTCTCAAAGTAAATCACTATCAACTGGCAGGACAGGTTTTGATCATGATAGTTTTAAGAGTTGATTTGGAGTCGTACTGGGATCCAACTGGCACCTGAGTTTTTGCTCTTTGCAATCCCAGGAGTTTTCAGATAGCCACTGCAATCTGTACCCACATAACCGATGAGTTAAAGGCACAGGACAGCAGCAATATTGAAATCAACCATGTAACTTTTGTTCTAATTCCGGAAGCAATAGACAGTTGGCCCTGGAGGAAATGGAGTTCATAGTTACACGCTGCTGCCCAGCAGATCTTGGCCTGATCTTCCCAGTAAGTGACTTGAAGGCAACTCCTTCAGCAAAAGTGCTTCCAAATCAGGGACTCTAAGGTCAGTTGAATTACTCACATCTGGATCTTCATCTGGCATCCGAACATCACATGAATGAAGAACTTAAAGCTTTGTTCCAGATCCTGTGAGAGTTTACCTGGAGGCAGTGAAGGTATGAAAAGAGATATTCTCTGTTCCCATGTAGTACATTTATTATAAATGCATCAGACATCATGAGGGATATCCTGTGAAACCAGTAACAAGCACAGTGAATATGGCCTCAGGGCAGTCTGAAGTTACCTGGGAGTTTCCTGGGGGCAAGATGGATGAATAAAACCTCACCAGAATAAGTAGTGTTCCTGCATGCCATGTACAACTCAGCAGTTCAGCACATGGTAGAAAGGTGTAGGTTGTACATTTCATAAATCTCAGATAGGCTCGAGCTCACATGGGCGCATAGACTGAAAACTGACAGCTCTTCCAGTCATCCATGAGAGAGGAATGAAGCCTCATCTTTGTATATTAACAAATTGGAGTCCACAGTTCCATCAATGTTCTCTATTCATTGAAAGTCAGTTTGCTTAGTTAACAATCAGCAAGTTTGCGTCTGTGCTTCTCAAGTGTGCTCTGAGCTTTGAAGTGATGAATGTCCTCCTGCAGAACAAGACATTACCTGCTTTGTTACACAAGAGGAGCTGGAATAAGGATCCAGGAAACTACAGGCACATCAGTCTGAGCTTGGTGCTGGGGAACATCATGGAACAGATCCTCATGGGGCACATATGGGACAAACAGGTGATCAGGCCCAGTTAGCACAGGCTTATGAGGGGCAAGTCCTGCTTGTCCAGCCTGCTCTGTGATGAGAAAAAGGCTGTGGATGTGTCTGCCTAGACTTTAATAAAGCCTTTGACATCATGTCCCACAGCATTCTCTTGGAGAAAGTGGCCAAGCCCAAAGAGTGGCAGTGAATGGAATTAAATGTGGCTGGTGGCCAGTTACTAGTGGTGCTCCCCAGGGCTCGGTATTGGGACCAGTTCTGTTTAGCATCTTTATTGATGTTATAGACACGGGGATCAAGTGTACCCTCAGTAAATTTGCAGCAGCACTAAATTGGGTGGAAGTGTTGGTCTGCTTGAAGGTAGGAAGGCTCTGCAGAGGGACCTGGACAGGCTGGATCAATCTACTAAGGCCAACTGTATGAGATGCAGTAAAGTGAATTGGTAGGTCCTGCCTTTGGGTCACAACAACCCCATACAGTGCTACAGGCTGGGGCAGAGTGGCTGGAAAGCTGCCCAGCAGAAAAGGACCTGGGGGGACTGGTCAACAGCAGCTGATCATGAGCCAGCAGTCGCCCAGGTGGCCAAGAAGGCCAGTGGCATCCTGGCTTGTATCAGCAGTAGCTGATACAGGATCAGGTATCAGCTGTGATCAGGACTGTGATCATCCCCCTGTACTCAGCACTGGTGAGGCTGCACCTCAAGTCCCATGTTCAGTTTCGGACCCCTCACTACAAGAAAAATATTGAGGTGCTGGAGCGAGTCCAGAGAAGGGCAACAGAGCTGGGGAAGGGTCTGGAGCACAGGTCATATGAGGAGTGCCTGAGGGAGCTGGGGGTGTTTAGCCTGGAGAAAAGGAGGCTCAGGGAAGCCCTTGTCCCTCTCTACAACTGCCTGGAAGGAGCGTGTGATGAGGTGGGGGTCATCCTCTTCAAGTAACAAGCAACAGAACAAGAGGAAATGCCCTCGAGCTGTGCAGGGAAGGTTTAGATTGGCTATTCACTGAATAGGTTTATGGAGCATTGGAACAAGCTGCCCAGGGAAGCTGAGTCACAGACCTGGAGGTATTTAAAAGGCTTGTATATATGGCACTTAGTTTAGTTGTGGACTTGGCAATGTTAACAGATAGACTTGATGATCTGGGAGGTATTTTCCAACCTCAGTGATTCCTTGATTCTACCTTCTGGAACCTTGCAGGTCACTGGTTCCAGCCTCTTGTCTTGTAGATACTACTTTGTCCCTTCGGTGAACTTACAAAGAGTTTCATCTTACAACCAGTTAAGGTCTGGTCTGCGGTCTTTATTCCACAGTTTCCATCAGAAGATTTTTCCAGAACCCAGTTGTTCTAATGACTGGAAATCCTCTGCTGAGTTTCCAAGCTAGCTTATTCATGGAGAGATTGTACTACTGGTTCTTTGTTTCTTCCTTTTGTTTTAATAGTTCTTGTTCCATTTTTGATGTTTATCCACATATAGTTTTAGAGAGCTCTCATACCCACTTTTTTTATTAGGACAAACTGAATGGTCTTTAGGGAGTGGTATGTTTTAAGAAATTGAAGAGAAATGATGTTTGAATATTTGTGGTTGAGGACTTTGTTTTATAGGAAAAAATTAATTATGTTTACTTCTCTGATCGCTCGCTCTCTTTTAAGCAAAAGTTGTCAGATTATTGCCCTGAACTGTACTTCAGGTATTGACAGTCTTACATACATGTAAAGATTTAATCCTTCTGGCTGATGCAGTGACACAACCTGCATCCTTCTAAAAGAAAGAGGAATCTTGGACAAATCACTGCATCCTCCAACTTGTTACTGTCAGGTATCATGGTCCCTTGATTTTCCTGGAATATTTTTCTGCCCTGTGCAGTACTCAGCAAACACTACTGCTTGACTGGAGTACAGAATCACCAGTAGTCACTGCCAGTAATTGAAAGATTTTAAAATTTACCATTTTCTCCGAGGGAACTTCTAATGGGAAATAAGTCATGTTGTGCAGTAAAAGCCACTGTTCCATATTTTCCTTCATGTATATTTAACACAATCTGTAATTTACAAAAATAGATTTGAATTAGTCTGCCTGTGCAAGCTCATACCTAAGATAACTTCAGCAAGGCGGGCAGGCAGTCCCTTGTTGCTTGTAACCAATGGCTTAGTTGAGGCTGCAGCTTGGAGGGAGACAGCAGCAGACACTGTATACATTGCTGAACCTTACTGTTGAGGAAAATTAAAAATGAGCAGCAAAGTAGCTGATTTCACAGTCCTGAAAATAGTATTCAAAGTGGCTGCAGTTACTTATTTTACCATAATAATGAATCTTTACAGGCAAGTAGTCCCTACCTGCTCAACTCCTGTCACCAGAGTGTTTGGATCCTGTGCCCAACAGGCAAACTTGCCTTTATGATACCCTGAATTTGTGAAAACAATAGGTCTATCATAAATGTGTGTGCACATGTTCAGATTTAACTGTCTTCATAACATTAGAGTCTGAAAAACTCCTGTTGCTTCTCAGCACACAATGAAACCTTTGTAACAGTGGTGACACACTGAGAATTTAGTTAAAACACAATGACTAAAATATTTCAGCATTGTTTTTTTCAGACCCCACTTCTATCACTTTAAACAATTGCTTTTGTGTTTAGACTAACATCCATTTAGAAGAAAGTAAAAGTGAAAACCACTTAACTATACTACAAAAAATTAGATTGCTAATTAACTAAGACTTGTAATTTCTCAGCAAAGAAAGCTCCCTCTCTGACAAGTAAACCTTCCTTATAGGTCTTTGATTGTAGGTAATAAAAATGTTCTTAATTAATGCCAATTATGTACATTTATTGTTTTCTTTCAAGGACTGGATTTTACAAAATTGTATGAACTACAGAGCTGAATCAGGTTGTTCTCCTGCCATGTTCATTTAGATTTATTATTTAGATCTATTGATTTAGATCATAATTTGTAATCCCAAATAGTTCAGAGGTGGGTTGTAATGGGAGTATTTCAAGGTTTGATTTAGAAGATTGCAGATGATAAGACTTCAATTCATTGTGAAACCTGAGTTTTGAAACTGGTTTAGGTCATAAGTGAAGGTAAGTTTGGAATTTAATAATTCGTGGAGAGTATCAGCTGAAGTCCTTAGAGAACACATGCATCATAAAAAAGTTGACAGTTTTTGAAAAGTTTTAAATACTTGGACAGATGTAATTGAAAGTCAGTATTGGATGTCTGAACAGTTGAAACTACCTGCTCTCAGTTTGGAAAGCCAGAGGGCAGGTGTATCTGCAGTACTCTTGAAGAACTTGGTCTTTGGTTGCTGCAAAAAATGATCAGCAAAGGCTCATGAACCCTAGAGTTGAAAACTCTTATTAAAAAATAGTTCTCTATACAGCATCTTTTAAAAAGAGTTTCAGATTTTGCTTATGATAAATGAAGTACATCAACATCAGACAATTGTAGCTATCCGAAAGCCTGTCAATTGTATATGAACTTTGATGTAGTGAGGTTAGAAACACAGAGTCACTTTGGTTGGAAAAGACCTCAGGAGGTCCAGCCTTCTGCTCACAGCGGAGTCAGTATTGAATTCGTTACTCCCAGGTAAGCTCCACTGCCAGGTACCTGCTCTTCCTGAGTTTTACATCTACAGAACATCTACCTATAATTTGAGGTCTCAGACTGTAGAGGTGGGGGGAGAACAGATCTGCAAATGCAGAGATCTTGCTTTCACTTGAGATGTCCTTTCACTGCTGCTGGACAGGTCAGATGTCGCACTGTAATCCTCTCCTGCCACATGCAAGAGGTGTGGGCAGAGAGAAGTTGTTGCCAGTGCTTTTCTCTGAGTCCTCTTAAGGGGATAAAAGGAACGGCCTTGGATGCCATCTGTACTGCAGAAGGAAGGTCTGTGTGTCAGGATTTGGGTGCAGCAGCAGTACTGTGTACAGAGTTCGGGCCCAAAATGGCAAGGACAGCTGTCAGATGGGATTGAGGGACATCGGCAGGCGATGTTGGGAAGTTTTGGTCAGGTGCTTCTGTCATCTGCTCGGGTCTAGTTACTTCTAGTCTTTCTTATTGGACTTGTCAGAGACATAAAAATGTAGCTGTGGATAACCTAGCACATCCTACTGTATTTCCTCATCTCTGTCACATACAAATATTAAAATCACAAACTTCTAAACCCAGGTGATGTTCTGAAGTCCCCCGGTGGTTACACGTCAGAATAGCTGTGATGAGTAAAGAAACTTACCTAAAGCATGTCCTCCCTAGGGCGCTTACCTTCGGGATGTGAGTTGTTGCCATGTCTGGATTGATTTTGGAGTGGTATCTGGGTGTCTCAGTTGGAGAAAACTCAACGTGAGATGTTTTCATTACACACTCGACTTTTGATTCTGCTTTGGAAGGATGTGGAAACAATTAGTACTGCTGCATTTTTTCTGATTGGTGAAGTGAGACCATGCCTTTACTAATGAGTGTGTTTTGTTTAGTTTTTCCAGGACACATTTGTTTGCTGACACTTGAGGGGAAGTTTACACTTGTGTGGTGTGGTGTCACTTTGTGACATTGCCCTCAATGAGCATCTTTAGTGCAGAGGCTTCATTCCCAGCGCTGAGCAGTGCTTTGTCTTAGTGTGAAGTGTGTTGGGACACATCTGTTTAACTGATAGACTTGTGAAATGGAATGACTTGCCTATGGCAGCACAGGAAGGCAGTGGGAGAGTTAGGAATAAAACTCGAAAGACTTGGCTCCCATTTCCCTTTCTCATTTTTACATTTGTACTGCCAGCTTTCAGTTTATCAAGAATTAATAAGTAATAACCTATGATTGAAAAGGGCTGACACTCTTTCTGTCATGAGATGTTTCTCTGTCTTCAGCATTGTGCAGAACTCAGCAGTGTTGCACCTTTTTAGTTTTACTTAAGCGGCGTTACTCAATATTTAATGTGAAATAGAAGCACGTAATTCACAACTGCAGTCAGCTGCATTGGGATGTTTGTCAGCTGGAAGGGGGGTGAGGTAGCAAGACTTTTTTATGCCATGAAAACTGAAAATTTTCAACAACTTTTTCATTTAGTTTCTTGCTACATTTCACATCGTACACGCAGCTGACATGATAACCCTTCAGCTTATCCTAAATTATATTTTAAAATAGAGATCAATTAATTATAGCAATCTGAGTATTTTTAATCAGTTATAGAGGGAATTTCTTATGACACTTGTGTCTCTTGAGTTTCAGATAAACTAGAGGATGTGTTCTTTATTATGCATGTGACAAAAAAAGGAAATCAAGTAAAAATTACAAACAATGGTACCCAAGACTGCTTCGAGTGAGATGAGACAGTTACAGCTTAGCATTTATGGCTCTTCTGTTTGGAGAGTGCTAGAGGGAGCTCTAACTCCTCAATTGAGGAACAGGCTGTCCATGGAGTATCTCAGAGTTTGGGCTGTGGTAGGAAATGTTGACTTTTTTTGACGTTTTAATTTTGTAGCAGGAGGTTGCATATGGTTTTTCCAGGCGTGAGCCCAAATTGCTCTTCCTAGATGAGAAGATGCAAATAGTGTTTTTGCGAGTGTTCTATTATTAGATGTAATACAGGCTATTGTGAGCTACCTGAAAGTACAGAAAACAAGTGAGAGGTATCACAGAGGTGTTCAGCAAATAGCGAGTGCTAAAGTCTAATACTCCTTTCCTTTCACAAAGGAGAAAATTCTTGCCATAGAAGACCTAATGATATTTTAAGAAGAATACATTTTAAACTGTTGGAGGTAGAAGCTACTTTACTCAACATGTAATAGGTTCTTAGATGCTTAGCCAGTTGTTATAGTAGAAGATATAGAAAGCATTGGTGGTTGTTAGATAAATTTACAATGGGATGCGTCTGTGCGTGAGGATGGGAACAATTTCTTACATTGTATGGTACACACTGATAACATTCTTGATGTGACAGGAAAGTCAGCCCCAGAAATGGGATGAAAAGAAGAAAAGAAAACTTGTTTTTTATTTGTAGAAAGGGAAATGTAGGTGAATTGATATTATTTTAATTGTTTAGTAACAAACTCACTAAAAGGAATAGCAGAATCATGCTTTGAGTGAAGTAACGTTATGTGGAAAATACCGTATGTTGAAGGACCAAGTGAGGCTAGCGGTTCTGTTTTGCCACAATTGACTGGGAGATTTATATTGCTTATATGCTACATTCAAATATGTCCACTTTGATTGAGACTACTGTAGGGACAAGAATAATGGAAAGCTCCCTCCCTCCTTTAGTCTGAGATATTTTTCTGAATGATTATTGGCAGCTAAACACTGAGCCAAGGAGGAATCCCTAGTGTAATGGTCTCAGAACTCAAGCTTTTGAGTTGTGCAATTTGAGTGTCAGCTGACAGGGACAAAGTCTGCTCAGCTGTGAAGCTGAACATGCCTTCCTGAAGTGCTGTTACGGTTAGAGCTGGTCACTTTCTGTAACACAGGGTCCTGGTTTCTGCCTTTCTTCTGTTGTGTGCTTTCACATATTGGCACCAATTTGCCTAACCCAACTTAATGCAGTTTCTGGAGATACAGAATTCGTTGTCCTTAGCTTGTATTTTTGGAGTCTGTTCCTCAGGTCATAAATCTCTTGCCAGGTACAAATAAAAGAATGGACCAACACAATTTTAAGATATAGAGTTAAAGAAAACTTTAGGTTAGGATGGACCTATGGAGGTCTCTGGTTCAACTGCCTGTTCAGAGGAGGATTACTTCACAACCAGTTCATTTTGCATGGAACCTTGTCCACTCATATTTTGAAAGTCTTCCTTTTAATGAATGTCCAGAGCTTTGCTTGCTACAGCCTGTTGCTGTTGCCCCTCTTTCTGTCATTAGACGCTTCTGAAAAGATTCTGTCTCACTTTCTTCTGTAACCTCTCTTCAGGTTGTGGAAGGCTGGTGGATAGCCCTCAGTCTTCTCCAGGCCAAACACAACCGTCTTCCTTAGAAATCCTAGGAGTCCTCCATGGAAATCACCCCAGTTTGCCAGGAAGGTGGCATTTGACTGAAAGGTTAGCAGAACAGCTCATCTTGAGAAGACGGTGCTCGTTAGCGAGTATGGGGTTATTGGATGACCTTGTAGGGGTTATAGGAGACTACAAGGCAAAATCTCAATATTTTGGCTGCAGCCCACTGACCAGCTTTCACTTAGCACTGTACAAGAATATTTAATGCATTTGTCCTCTTACAGCTGCCTCTGTGGTGGCTGATAACAGCAGTAGTATTGGTATCAGCCAGTGTGAGCTACTGAGATGTCCTCTTCTAGATCTGGCTGTATTGGTGGGAAAGAATACCATGCAGCCTTTGCCTGGCAACTGCAGGTTGCTGCCCTCCAGGATCTGTCAGCAAAACTGCAAACCTGCTCTCAGTTAAGATGAGGTGTTTTAGCTTAGACAGTTTAAATAGCAGGTCTCTGCTAACAAGCTTATTTTGACTGAAATAGGTTAGGGAGTGTTCGTGTAGCCAACTCCTCCAGCAGATCCAAGGAGTATGTTTGCAATGGGAGCAGAGCACATACATGAATCTTGTGATTCTTCAGAATGCTGCCAGGGTTTTGTTTGTTAGATCTCTCCAGTATGCCTGGAAATATGTAGTACTCCTGTAGCTGGGAAATGTTATATGATACCCAGCATGTATATGCCTGGCTTCCAGTTGTGAATCTGTCACAATGCCTTGGCCAAGTAGTTTGGTGCATGTGTGCCCTCTTTGTTGTTGGTAACAAAATGCATCTCAAAGGAAAAAATGCATGGAAAATACTACTGAGTAAACTATCTTGGAGGGCTTATGTTTCTTGGTGCTAAAAGCTTTACACAGTGTTGGAGTTTTTTCAAACCAAGATACATAGGCAGAACCAAGTGATTTGAAAATTTCGGTAGTGCTGTTGAGAGCAGGTAGCAGGTTTTTATGATCATTCTCTCCCTCTGTTTTTGTGTTGTTCACAGTGACATCAGTCTTCACTGTTACTTCAGCCGTGTTTTGAGTCCACCTACCTGTTCCTGGCTGCCTTTCTCTCTCAGTTAAGGGAGCACTTGGAGCAAGAAGGAAATCAACAGTAACACCCATAAAAAGTAACTTCACTCAGGCAGTAGATCATGCTTGAGTGTTTTAAAAACAGAAGCAACTGTACCAGAAAACTACGAAACTGCTGCTTAGAGCATTGTTTACTTATGCCTCTCCCTGACATAAATGAGCGCTTTGCTGCTACTGGCCATTACCTGATGACTTTAGTAGACTGGTTCTCCAAGTCATAATGTGCATATTCCTTCCCTCCATTAACAGTAATAACATGTAATGGTCCCAGCAGTTCAACTCTGGTTCTGGTAGCCATGCCAAGGACGAAAACATTTCCTTTGGTGGTTTCCACTGGTAGAGATTTGTTGTTACTGTAGTGTCTGCTTTGAAATTTGTGTATAATCACTCTACAACTAGTAAAAGGTGTGCTCTGAAATCTAGCTCTTTAAGAGGCATGGCACCTGCCCTCCCCCTCCCCCCCCGCCCCGTATGTCTAGATATGCATTTGGTCAGGGATCATAGTTTGGGAAAGTAACATATGCCAGTGCTGTGCTGATGCAAGCAGATTTCTCATCAGTGCTTGTTATTTGCAAAGACAACTTGGAGATGAGGAGGAGGGGGACTCCCAATTCACATCCATTGCTGGCATCAGAGAAATTTTATTTTGGAGGTTTTTGTCAACACTTAAAATCTAGGTGGGAGACGTATATCGAAGGAAAGTTTACAGTAAGAGCTATGAGATTCCAGACAATTAAACTTTATTAGCCTGTCTGAGACATTAAGTATTAGCTTAAAAGAATAGTTTTTTAATCTCCTCTCCCTGTTGCAGTTTACTGTGTAGCAGTGTGGGAGGGGAGCATCTTGTCCAGCAGGGTATTATTGCTGCTCTTTGTATAGCCTATGTGCAAGTGCCCATGGCTCAGTCCTGGAGAGACTTAGCATGTTACTTCTCTGGTATCTGCAGCTTTTCCTGGCCCTGAACAAGCTCAGCCTTTTCCCATTCTTCTGTATCTGAGGTAATATCCTTAGCCAGGTGCCCTCCAGGTTGACATCATATCATAGGTACTTAGATGGTACCTCTGAAAACTATTGTCCTCCCAGGATTTCAGAAAGTGCAGCAGGTTGGGCTGCTGTGTCCAGTGTAATTCCAGTGATCTTTCATCTAGATGTATCCTTTCTTATCAAAGCTTTTCTGCAGTGTGATTAGGAACCAGATGTGGACAAGCAGCCTAAAGCTCCAGAGAGGCAAAATTGCTAGTTCCTTGGGTGCTGTTAATTTCAGTATGTGTGTTTTGAATTTCCTCTTGAAAATAAACAGTAGAGTTGCTATAGTTTCTTTCATAGTGCTTTCTTTTTGACTCTCAGATGTGATTGATGATCATCTACTTCTGGGTTATGTTCGTTTTTCAGAATGTTTCAGTGAGCTTTGCAGCGTGGAAAGTAATTCAGTACTGAGCGAGTAAGTCCATATATGAGCTAAACCCATGGTTAACCTCACAGAGGCTGTTATGTGAGATGGAGGCGGGCAGAAATGGGTAGATTCTAAACTGAGCTTTTAAAATAAAAGTAAATGGAGTGAGTTGTTTAATGACCTAGCATTGTAGCCTTGCTGTCAACTCAAACACTGGAAAGCAGGTTCATCCTGCAAAGGAGAAAAATGAGGAGCTGGCTGCCCTACTCATGTCTCTCAGGTGCTATGGCTCATGAGATCGTGTTTTTTATGGTGAGACAACTGCCTCACACCCCCCAATTCTCAAAGCAAAGGAGTTCTTTTATAGGAAGCTGTCAGTGAGGAGCTGCAAAGGAACTTCTTTCCACTTTGCTTAGCCTTGGCAGTCTGGGAATCAGTTCTGCAGCATTTGG
Source organism: Erpornis zantholeuca (assembly GCA_013400515.1). Lineage (NCBI taxonomy): Eukaryota > Metazoa > Chordata > Aves > Passeriformes > Timaliidae > Erpornis > Erpornis zantholeuca. The sequence goes on along the minus strand of VZTN01031944.1, from coordinate 143,856 downwards.
TAATTACAAGCCTAAAAAAGAAGCCAGCCGCATAAATTGAACCTGTATCATCTTAATTATGGTGTTACTGCCTTTAGGCCATGCAAACAACACCCTTTAAACTGGATTCTTAAATAACTATCTCTGCCTTTAGCATGGAGGGCTGGCATACCTCAGCTCCGTTTCACCACTTTTGTTACATTGCTGTGGTTATGTTGTTGTGGCATTTTGTGCTTCTTCATTGTGGGCAGTATCAAGCAGTTCCATGGCCACACAAGTAACTTTGGGAAAGCCAGCTGGGCTGAGGTTCTCTAGCTAAGAGCATCTTTGCAGGCATCAAACCAAATAATCTCTTGGCCATGCTGGTACTTTTTAATCCCTCTGCTTTTCCCACATGCTTCTTACTTGAAGCTTCTCGAGCTTTTGCTGCTGGTAAAAGTAGTTTCATGTTTGGATTCACAGTTGTGGGCATTTTTAATGTGTTCAATCTTGAAGAATATTCAGGATATAGAGGCAAGCATGGCTTTGCTTTCATTGTGAAGTTCCTGTCTTTCCCTGCCTTCCTTGGCCCCTGGACATAGACCTCTGTGGTTCCTTCCTTTGTCATTCCATTGCTTGAGTTTTTTTCCCCAGTGTCTTTTATCTTGTGAGTAAAGTTTGAACAGTACGCAGAAAGTTAACTGCCTGGAGTCTTTTAAATATAAGTAACACGCACCCAGTAATAAGCTGTCGGTTGTTTTTTTGCTGCCTGCAAAGAAACATAAACACAGCGCTCATTTCTGGCAGGTTTTTACTGTCAGAGTTTCTCCTATTATATTTATCTTACAATTTGCCAGGGGGTGAAGTTATTAAGTTTTAGCAGCAGCCATCGATCAAGTTCACAAGTTAACACGATAAAGGCTCTGTGCCGCTCCGATCCGGGAAAATGATGATCCTCACTCGGTAATTAACTAAATGAGAAAGTTAAATCTTACTTGAGAGCTGGGAGAGATGAAAGAGAGGTGTTTGTCAGTTTCTCAGTGGAAATTAGAAGCAGTTTTCTGCAATTCCCTAAGCTGCTGCTCTGTCATATTTTACATAAGCACTGGGAAAACGTCTTGTAATTAGTGCTGTCATGGAGGATTTTTTTTGCTGAAGGATGTTGGAATAATTCATTAGATTATCAAGAAAGGCTTGTGTCCTGAAATGATTAGCACAGTGAAATTTAAACCATTAACGATAACAAGTTTAGAGCTTGCTGCAGTGCAGAGGCACCCGGGGTATGTCTGTGCCTATTTCAATCATTTCTTATAATTAAACATTATGTCCTCTTTTTTCCTCCCCTTCACTAAGACCCATCCAAAATTCCTGTTAAGGTGGCTCTGTCGAGATCAGTGACTTAACCACAACGGGCGGTGCAAGCAATTGGAGGTGAATGGCTGCAGTTGCAAAGAAGCAGTAAAGGACATTTGTCTGTGTCGGGGCCTGTAGTCCCAGTGAGTCCAGGAAGGAGGGAAGAAGCCCAGTATGACCTCTTGGTGCTGGAACGTGGAAGAGAAGACCTTCCCTTTTATCTAGGGAGAAATTGAAATTTGTAGTGGTGGTCTAAGCTCTCAGTATTTTCAGAGCTTCAGAATGAAGATGTCTTGAAGGTTGAGAAGATCCCAAAACTTGCTGGGATCATTTAAGCCATTAATATTCTAGGAGACAGTTTCTCTTTAAGAGATGTCTTCTTGCATTCAGAAACACAAAGCCTGAATTCATTTACCATGTGAAAGGTGCCTGAACAAAGTCCTCTACAATTACTAGAGGATGTAATTTAAAAAAAAAATATATATATAGAAGTTGTGACTACTCATATTGGTGCGTAAACACTATCGCTGTACTACAGGCAGAGAAGTTGCTTGGTTTCAGTTTTTTTCTGTGCTTTAGGAGGCTCCTTGGTCCCCTGTGCTGTACAAAACCGAAAATAATCTTGGTTGTCATATATGGGTTACAGCTGTGATAGACCATAGCTGTTTTGTTTTATTTGCAAAGCAGTAGATTTATCCAGTCTTTATTTATCTGTATTGAAATATTGCACCTTCCTACAGTTGCAAACCATTATTTAGATTAAAGTCCTTTCATATATTAGTCCTCTTCTACTTCACTGGGCATACAAATGTGCTTTGAGTTAAATGTAGCCATTTGGAGAAATGGTCTTGTAATTATGGGCTGCAGTGGAGCATAGTGCGTAGATCCCTGAGCTAGTACCAACCTGAGGCGCTCAGTCCCCTGGGTTTCCTGGCACAGCTTATGAGCTCAGGCTCAGCAATGTCGGAGGACACCTCTGCCATTCCTGCAGATGAGTCATAGTGCCCAGAGCCAGCTGGGGCACCTCCCAGCCCTCACGTACAGGGCTTTGTGAAAAGGGAGTTGGTAAAGCTTCAGCTGTTCCAACTTAGTAGTTTGCTCTGTTATACCCAAATTTCCCCCCAGATGATGAACTACCAGTGCATATTCTTCTTGGCCACTTTTGGAAGTGAAGCTTATAAAAAATGCAATTGTATACAGTGCATTTGGTAGATATTTTCTTTAGCAGTATGGCATGTGGAAGATGTTTTTCTTTTTCAGGTGAGGCCTGATTTTTATATCAAGAGAGGGAAGTGGCTGTAGATGATTTAAGAATACAGATGGTTGATGATGTTTCGTTGATGCGGTTTTTTTCCTAATAGGCCTTTTTCACTGAACTGCCAGTGGATTTTCAGAAATCTTTAAATTCAAATTATGGAATTTTTGTTCTAAACTGTCAGTTTCCCTGTCTCTACTCTGCAGAACTGGTGTGTTCATGGCATGTCCTGTCCTCTTGGCCCCCTACTTGCACAAACCATAGGACCTACTGGGCACATCTCTGGGTTATGCTCACTTCTTTTCGTGGGAAACCAGAACAGGCAAGGGTGCAAGCCAGGTCTCAAGATGATGTTGTAAGAATGCAGCTGAAGTATAAACCTAAAAAAATATGGTATTCCCATGTTCACTAATTTGGACATAAACACTGTATGCTTTTTAGCAGAACCACTTTATGAATCTGGAGTTTCAGTTCCAGAGCTGTTAAAAATGCTGGTCAATGGACTCTTTACTTTACTCATTATTCCTATCCAAGAAGCCTGTGTTCAGGCAGAATTAATTGTTTTGTCCGATCTGAGCCATCTATTTGTTCACACATAAGCCATCACTTGTATTTGGATATGTTGCAACTTCTGTTTGATACCACAAACCAATGTTTTAGAAGTAACTGGGGAGCTGAAGGCTGCTGGGAGAAGGATGTTCAGAAGGCAAGGAAAGGCCAGAACATGGTGCCACCCTGTGAAAGGAGTTGCACCTTTGTGGCCTTTGCACATCAGCTGTATACTCCACTCAGGCTCAGTGTATTAGGCAGACTTCACAGTCTCTCAAATTAAAAGACAGATGTATAAGTTTTTAAAAAATCCTTTGTAGAGACAACCTGTTTTGTAAGATGCACAGCTAACAAAATGATAAATTAAATGAGATCTTGTTAGTTACAACATCTCCATCTCTGGTCTTCATCCTGGGATGCCTGTTTTGCAGGCAGTTTAACTGCAGCAACACATTCACAGGGAGGAGAGGGGGTAAAGTTGAAAACATTGATCTACAGAATGGAGCACTGATGTAATCCAGAAATAGAAAAAGCTGCTTGTTAAAAATCACAGCTATTTACTGTCTTTTTCTACCAAAGGAAGGTCCAGCTCTGCTAGAAATGTTGAAAGGAGTATTTAGGTGCATTATCTCTAAGAAAGTGAAATGTTTATGGTGATCAGTTGAGTATTTGCAAATTACGGGGTTTCTGGTGTTCCAAAATCAGGATTGCTGTTGGGTTTGGGAGGTATTGAAGTTCAGGAGTTACTAACTCCTAAGAAATGAGAAACTTCTTCATTCCAAATCTACTACTGGTAACTAAATTTTGTGGTCTCTAAATAGCCTGCTGTTTTGGTCCTTGCTGAAAAGAGGCTTTTTTGTTGTTTTCTCTTTTCCTGTAAAATCAGTTAATCCTTGCATTTCTTTTAGTTCATTAGATATCTTTGCAGAGAGATTTAGGGACGAATTTTTTTCCCTTAAAATTAATAAGGTCCCCTGGCGAGGTTGTTGCTTCGAATGATCATCATAGAACAGAAATACAGCATCCCTACATCAGTGTTTATGTGTTCTTATATCTGTGATTTATTTTTAATTATTTGATAATTAACAACCTATAAATTTATTTTGTCAATAAAAGTGATGTAATAATATTGACTGTTGTTATCATGCTGTCTGGTGTTAAACTGTTGCAATGAAAGAGAAAAAAACACATGTGTTAAGCATGAAATAGAAACTATTTGACCAATATAGGAAAAAATAATTTCCCAGCAAACAGTTAATCTTACTTGGACAAAGCATACCCTTGAAATGCAAAATGTGCACTTTTCTTCCAGTTAAATCATTTAGAAAGCAGAATTTATATCTTACTATCAAGTAGTAAATTAAAATGTCAGGATTCTGTTTTGTCCCTGAAACTCTTCTTTGAGCTGACTCCTTCTGACAAGATATTAACAGTGCTCAGAAAGTTGAAAATATTTTATTCTGTGAAAGAAGTATTTACCAAATGTCAGGGTGTATTTTAGCTCACTTTGCTCTCAAGGCATAATTCAATCTTTTTCATCCATTTCATGCATTCCTATGAATTTTAGCAGCAGTCCATTCTTTAGGGAAAAAAAACCAACAGAGTACAGGTGCATTGCTGTTGGTGCATTGAAATAACTGGTATATGTACATTAGGAATCCAAATGCATTTTACTGTCTAGATTTTAAATAAAGTTGTGTTTCTGTTAAACTGCCACTGAAGGTTTCCCCTCTGACCAGAGTCCTTTGAGTGCAGTTCTGGCACGAGCCAGTGCATTGTCCTGCAGGGCCCTCGGCTCGCCGTGGCTGCGCTCGGGCTGATAGCACTGGCCGGGGTACATGGTCTCAGACAGCTTTCATGTGTCAGAGTGCTTTCTGCCTTCTCTTGTCTGCTTCCTAAAAGGAATTGTACAACTGCTTGTGTTTCTTCTCATATGTCTTTTTTGGGTTGTTCCTCTCCTTCCTGTTTACAGACAAAACTTGCCAATGGCACTTCCAGTATGATTGTGCCCAAGCAAAGAAAACTGTCTGCAAGCTATGAGAAGGAGAAGGAGCTCTGTGTCAAGTACTTCGAGCAGTGGTCCGAGTCTGACCAGGTGGAATTTGTGGAGCACCTCATCTCCCAGATGTGTCACTACCAGCACGGACACATAAACTCATATCTCAAACCCATGTTGCAGCGGGACTTCATCACTGCACTGCCAGGTATTTCTGCAGGCAGAGGGAGCTTGCTCCCTGTCTTTCAAAAAACTGTTCCATTCCACCCTACCTTGCTCAAGAAGTCTCTTGTAGTGTCAGTTTGCAAAACAAATAATAGCTTTTGAATGAAAAGCTCTATACCAGTGTGAAATGTAGTAATATTTTAATTTTTATTCCTACCCTATCTCAAGGCATGATCTAACACCGTCATGGTTTGTCTAGGAATAAATGATAGCTAATCTGTGTATTGTAAGAGTAGTTATTACAAGCCACAGGGCAAGTAGTTGTACTCTTAATGCCCACAACAATGCATGAATAACGAAAATTTTTAAAATTAAAACTACTACTCTTTCTGGTTGCTCAGCTGAGGTTTTCCCTTTTCTTATTTAGATATTTGTCTCTCTTTTCTACTAAAATAACTTCCTGTAGCCATTACTTTGATTATGTGTTTATTGCTAATAGAAAATGGGAGGTGTAAGAGCAAAAGATGGAAGTGTTCTGTTTTTTACACCATTGTAGTGCTTTCCCTTGAAAATATTGTCCCAGCTATTCTCAGATGTGGCATTGGGCAGATCTCACAGAATGCAGATATAAAGTAGTGTACATGCAGTTTTATATTAGCCCTGTCTTTTATAGATGGGAAAACTAAGGTGGTGGGAGATCAGATATATACAGCAATAGAGTTTCAGAACCAAACAGAAATTCCTGGCTCTTTGGCCATATTTTTTCAGACCATTAGATCATACCTCTGTAAACAGGTAAATAGGTAGTTAATAGATTAGCATTCCCATGCTATAGGTCCTTAGTTTGAGAGGGACCTGAGCAAGAAGTGGTACTAGTACACTAGGTACTAGTGGTATTTAGTTGAAGAGAGGTGTTTCTTGCCAAAAGCTTATTCTGTGAGTATCTTTGGAGAACTGCTGAACTCTTGGCAATTTGATCAATCCAGTCATTTAATCATTCTTCAGAAGGGAGTTCTCAACATGAAATTTAAGTTCTAGCCTTTAAAGATGGAAAAAAGTATGTTTAACTGTGAATTGTATAAAGCATAAAGGCACTGCAGGAGTTTTGCTATGAAGTTAAATAGGTAGACTCATTGGGTTTTAAGCTCATTGTGCCCAGTAATCAAATGGCTGTTGTAGCATTAAAAAAAAATCTTAGTTATGCTAAGTACCTGCTTTATGTTAGTTTTTAGTAGTCCGGTAGCAATAATCTCATGTACTTAGAGCAGCATTATAACTTGTGGAGCTGCTCTGTTTCAGAAAAATAGGAAGTGTTTGGAAACTGCATTGCTTTCCCCACTTTTAAAGTGGAAGTATACATGTAGTTGCACGCACAATTTTTCTAGGTCTTTCTCCCCAGAACCCCATGAAAGCAAGCCAACACATCTCACTGCACTTGGTTAATTTCTTTCTACAGGGCTTTCTCTGAGAATTTTGGGCAGATGCTATAAATACTTTTAGAGACATTCCAAATTTCCTAGCCATACCATATTTGTTACTGGTCTGTTCACAGTTGCCCAGGAAGCAGCTGATTTTACTCTATCAGAATGCAGAAAAAATAGGAATCAAGCAGCTAATATGTGAGTATTTTAATAGTTGGGGAAAATGTGTGCATAAATAATGTATGTACATCAATTTGCATATTTGAAAAGTGCAAATGTCCTACTGAATATAGCTCTAAGGGAGAAAAATAATGGCAAGGAATTACACTGGTGCAGACTCTGCAGTCTGTGCAGGATATCCTGAATATAAGCAGGTTCTAATGAGGAGAATGGGAAGGGACGAAGGTAAGAAACTGCCTAGGAAAGAGTGATGAACCTAAAATTCTACATTAAGTCATATAATGAAAAAAAAAACCCTAAACTCTGTAAGTATTTTTTAGCTTTCTGAAATTCTCAAGTGTTCAGTTCTCTGGTTTCATTTTTACTACTTCATTCTCTCTCCTGCTCTCCCCCTTGAGTGAATAAAACAATAAAGCTACTTCAAAATCATAGGGCATCTTATCTCTGTCCTCCTAGCACGGTCCCAAAGAATGACCAGAATTAAAGGTAGTTCTAGATCATGGGCATGTTTTACTAACATAGAGTAAAGTTGGCTCAGATTATTTTCCCAGTGCTTTGAACAGAATTAAGGTTGTTTGAAAAATACAGCTTAACTGTGTACTTAACAAAGTTTGTTCAGTTTCTGAAAAATAAGGCTTTTGCTTAGCATTTTCAAGCTGTTTAACATTTTTTATGAGGAAAGTCATTTTGATAAGGATTTTGTGTGTGAAATAACTGAAACATTCTTGTTGGTTTGGAGGGCTGAAGGGCTAATTGTGTTTCACATCCATATAGCAAAATCTACTGTGAGCAGAGTTTTCCCTTCTAAGGGAGCAGTGCTGTGTTAGATGCATGCCTCAGTGAATTGTGCTGTTCCTAAGAAATAAAATAATAAAATTGAGTTTGCAACCGAGCCAAAATAGCTCTGCCCATCCACTTATCATAAATGTGAGGAGGAGAGGCCAGAAGGATTTAGTACTCCTTCTCTGCAAATGGTCTAGTATCAATGATAAAGGCTGACTTAAGGACAGGGCAGTAGTTACAGCACCTCATTGCAGCCAAGGTGTAAAGTGCAACACCTGATGAAACAGGAAGGGCATCTGGGTGAGGATTACTGAGCCCAGGTTGTGCGGTGTTGCCCTGCTTCCTAAAGCCACCAGTTGTTCCCCATATAAAAAAATTAATTTCTCCTGTGACACTGCTGACTTAAAGCCAGCTGTAAGGATCCTATGCAGGCAGGCATTTGTAAGTGTCCTTGTGGGTCTTTAGATGTCTGTGAGCCCACTGGAAGCAACATGGACTGGGAAATCTGCCATATCCACCCAAAGCTGAAGGAACAGGGCAACAGGATGTCCATGTCTACCTTACCACTTGTGGAATTCCTGCAAATTCCAGTTCACATTCACTAAAACATTGTCTCCCTCTTTCCACCATTTGCTGTGGAGTCAATCAAAATTTACAAACACTTCCTTTTTTTTAAAATAGTCGTTGTACATGTCTTTTCAGATTAAATATATAATAAAGGTTGGTGACGCTTTTATTTTGCAGGTTGACATCTAATTTTGCATCTATAAAGATAAGAAATGTCAGACCTCTTTTTCCATTCTCTGGTTGTGCCTGGTATCATTCACATGCTTTTTCTACATAAAGATTGAAGCATAAAATGCTGAGCAAAATGTCTTACCCAAAGTGTATTCTAAGTTTAGCATATTTGGAAGCAGCAGGAGGAGGCATGCTGAATTGTCTCGTTTTCATGCAGTGGGAGATAATTTTGAGATCTTTTCATTAAGGAAAAAAGTTTGGGCCATTTGTGTGTCATGAACTCCAGTCAAAGTCAGCTGGTTGCACACAGTTTGGGCTTGCAGAACTACAAACGTGTGACTGAGTGAAAATGTACTTACTGCCTTTTGTTTCTCACAAGCAGGGCCTGGTCTTTGAGGCTGTTATTTTAAAAGCAAGAAAACATGTATTTAACTTTGTCTCAGTTGTGAACCAGAGGGAATATGCATGTAATACCAATCTGCCATACTTCCTTTTTGGTTGGACTGAACATTATGCCTGAGGGATGATGTGGTCTAAACTTTCACAAAGAGTCTGAAATTTAATCTGTGAAGTGAGATAATCTCTTGGTGGTGTGTCTCACTTTTGAATTAAACAGCCTTCCAGAGAAGCTGTATTTGCAAACTTCTCATTTAAAAGGCATCTTGTTTTCCTGAAGTCTTGCTGGTGATTAAATTTGAGTTGGTAAGGGCACCTTTTTACTGATGACATTCATCCAGTTAAGAACATAGGATAACCTTCCCTGCCCCCAGCTTCATACACATTACATTGAGCTGCTTGGTGCTAACCAGGCAATTGCTTTACATTTCACTCCAGCCATGTTGAAGTAAAGCCAGTCCTGGTATTCATACTGGGAAATATTTGCAAATGGTATTATTTTGCTGCATATTTTTCCTTCATCCACTAAAATAAACTAAACTAGCAAACCTGCTTCACTTTCTCCTTTCACAGCTTGTCCTTCCCTCCTGACGTTCCTGTGCATCTGCATATCCTTCCCTCCCCCCTGTCTAAAGGTACCACTACCCTTCAAGGCACACATTGGGAATATATATTTTTTTCTTCATTACATTTAAAAGCTACTGCTTTAGCAAAAACAGCTTTTGAGCCGTTGCAACATGAGAACAGCTGTAGCAGTGAGATGAGAAATGGTCCTAATATAGAGATTTTGGGGGCTGCATTGCTGAGTTGGAAATGCCATCCATAGAATATCCCTCTAGTGCTAAAACCCATCGAAATAGATTGGAATGACTTCTTGGATTCTTTATTATTTTTAATGACTTGTTGTGCTATATCCAAAGGAAGTTGGAGAACACTGCTCACTCCTGAACCTAGCCTCAAATGCTCTTTTGTGCATTTGGTCCAGCTTGGCATGCAGAAGAGGAGATGGAAGGAGAGCGTATCTTTGTACTAGCAGAGGGAGTTGTTTTAAACTCTGTGTCTGTCCAGCAAATAATCTTTTTCTGTTGTTGTTGTTGTTGTTGTTCTCCTGTAGCTCGGGGTTTGGATCACATTGCTGAGAACATTCTGTCATACCTGGATGCCAAATCTTTGTGTGCTGCTGAGCTGGTGTGCAAGGAGTGGTACCGGGTGACGTCGGATGGGATGTTGTGGAAGAAGCTCATTGAGAGAATGGTCAGGACAGACTCCCTGTGGAGGGGTTTGTCAGAGAGGAGAGGATGGTAAGGAAACTGAATCTTCACCTCTTTTGCCCCCATTCAAGGCAGCCGGGGTTGGGTNNNATTCAAGGCAGTAGGGGTTGTGTGTTTCAAAGCGTGTTTGAAGAGGGTTATTCACCACACTGAAACATCATGGTGGTTCCAAACCTGACAGTTGCTTACATCAAAAATCAGGGTTTGGGGAGTTATGGTATCATTTGGCTGTGTGGCAGTGTGGGGGATTTTTTCCTCACCTTCCTCATCGGACCATGTTCTTACCCCCCTGTGACAAGTGAGATATACAGACTGGGATTTTTACACACAGCTGTCATTCAGTTCAAATTAAGAAGCTCTGTGTGCCTCGGGGGGACTCTAAACCGGTCAGCAGTTCAGAGCAGAAGAGCTTTTTCAGGAGTGGCAGTGGGGCAGCATGTGCTGTGAATTAGTTCTTTCCTGATAGGTCCGTTTGTTTTCCTCAGCAGATTTTCACTATTAGATATCTGTTTAATTTTCAAACTGGAAGCTGAGGGTAGGTACCATGGAGAATAGGGGACTTTAGAAATGCAGATAGATTAGTTAATAATCATCTGGAATAGCCTTACTGCAATGTAGGTCTCACTCAAGTTTGAAGCTGCTCTGCTAACATTTCATTAGAACTTTCCCTCTCAGGGGTACACCCTTTAATACATAATTTTCTTTTCCAAGGGTGTCCCTAGGATGTTGGCAGAAGGGAAACTGGGTATGAATATTTCATAAACAAGATAAAAGTGACAGCTCAGGCATTTTGGTTGCTATTAAAAAGAAGAAGATACAGAGTTGCAAACAAAGACTCCTGGTTTATGTTTAATTTTGTTATACTGTTTGTCTCAGTAAGTAAAGGCAAGTAAATCAGGATTATGAGACATTCTTTAAAAATAAATACTATTTTGATCTGCTTCCAATAGTGCAATGTTTCTAAAGAGTGTAAAATAAACACAAGCATGGCAGTGGTAACTTTTACATTTCTTTTAGTGCCTTATTCTCTCTGGGACTTGCATTTTTCCTCCCTGTTGTTGAGGTCACAGTAAGTCCTAAGAGGAGCTGGAGAGGTCATTTAGTCTCTTTTGTTTCCCATAGGCAGAGACAGGTTTTTCTGAAGTCATCCCAAATGTTTGTGTTAACTTGTTCTTAAAATCCTCTACTGATGGAGATTCCCCAAGTAATGCCTGGAAAAAGAATTTCAGAGTTTCACTTCTTTACTCTTTCTGACTTCAGTGTTTGAAAGGTTTTCCTGGTGTCTGTGCTGTCTTCCTAGCTATACTTTGGTTTGTTACATTTAACCTGCACAGATAAGCAGGATAGTTACTCGTTCTCCTTTTTGCAGTAATCTTTTCCATGCTGGAAGATGACCATGTTTCCTGTGGTTTTGGCTGCACTAGCCAACCATAATGGTGTGTTGTCTTGTCCTCTTACTGTTTCTGGTTTTCTCTGTTTAGACCCTTCCCAGTTACTCTACTTATTCTTGGAGTATGGTGTGATCAGCTGAGTGTCTTCTGCTGAGGTATCACTGGTGTTTGCTCCCTCCACACTATAGAAAAAACATTAGCACCAAGTACTAGTCGTACAGACACATAACATTTCTAAAAGACAAGTGCAAAATTTTGCTTCTCATCTCAAGCACAGTCACCCTGTTCCTGCAGCTCTTCTTCAGGTTTGTGCCATGTTTTCCTGGAGTCTGCTTTGACACAACAAGAGCACATTGTGGTCAAGTCTTCCAGATTGTCCTCTGGTTAACTCTGCGATGAGCAGACAGGACTGTGTGGTTAAGAGATGTGGACAGGAAATACCCAGTGCAATTGCATCTCTGCAGTATAGAGCACTATAGCTTGTAACCAGTCCTAGCTCTGTGCATGGCACAAGGACAGGACTAAATGAACAGTTCAGAATGATGGGTGACTGGTGTTACTTGGTCACAGCTCCTCAATTTGCACGAGCTGCCTGATTTCAGCATTTGCAGCTAATGCTTTACAGCAGAACCCCCGCCCCCCTTCTGCAGGTTGGCAGCCTTCACTGGCAGATTGTCAGGGAACAGTAAGGGTTACACAGATTTAGAGAAATATATGGGCATGCTTGTGTCCATCTGATTGAATTGGCTGGCCATCAAAACCTGCAAACAATAGTTCCTTTTATTCCAGAGCCACAACACAACAACTCCTGGGATGCCATGGAAATTCCAAGCAATCCTTCAGCTGAACAGTAAACAACTAACTCTACATGCAGCAGGGCAGGACTTATAGGTAGCAACCAGACTTTGTGTTACATTAGCTAGTAAAGTTAGAAAGAATAAATAGGTTTTTAATCACATCAGCTTGTACACAGTTTTTATAGACCTGCCCCAAATCTTCCAGGATGTCTCTTAGATGCTCTATTATCTCCAAAGAGGTTTTCGTTTTCTTGGCCAATGATAATTTTCATGAATGCACTTCCAGGCATTCAGTAAATAGGCATCTGTCTAGTTAGTGGTTTGTCCGCATCCATGTGTGCCATCTTCACATGTGTTTGTTCCCATATGCATGTGTGCTAGTCACTGTATTTGAAGAATCAGCTGACTCCTCTGTCCAAGGATGAAAGCACCTTTCTCTCGAGTTGTACTTAGAATACTTGATTTAAAGAAGTATCAAAAGTTCTTTTCCTGAGCATTTGTAATTTTGTTTGTCCAGTCCTATAGTTTGGTACCACCTTACAACCTAAAGATTTTGGTTCACTGTTGTCATCTCCCTAGTTCAAGTGCATCAGGGCAGCTAATGTACAGTCTCCGAAATTAGTTTCAAGGCATACTGAATGGAAAGGACCAGAAAGAAATGCACAAGGAAGTATTGAACAATTAATTATGCTGTAATGGAGCAAGGGAGGGAGAAGTGTAGAGCTGGCCCAGTGTAAACTCTGTGCCTCTGATGCCAGGATTACACTCGGAGGCATTTGTGCCTCTCTCCATTTTGAGGCATGTTGCCAGGCAGAGCAGCAGTTAGTACGCCCATGGTGGGGTTTACTAGCTTCCACACCGTGTTTGGTGGCTTCTTAACTTCAGGATGAGGAATTAAAGTTTTTTACACAGCAGGCAGTGATTGCCGTTTACAGATTTTTTTGGTAACAAAACTCTAGCTTGGTATATGAGTATTCCGAATCAGTGTTGAAATGAGGAAGGCACCACAGATGAGGTGTTGCTTACCAAAACAGAGTAGTAGCAGTAAAATGTCCATGTACCCAAACTGATACTGCTCCTGCTAATGCACATAAAAGCTGGCCTTGAATGCATAGTGAATTTGAGGCTTCCTTGGCCTTTTAAATTTATTTTGCATGCTTTATTTTAAAGGTGACCTCTGATAATGTGTCAGTATTGCAGGCATGAACCATTGTCAACCCTTACTGAGCTGAATGGGCCTATGTCCATAATAGAGAATTTATTTTCCTTCCCTGAGCTGCTAGACACAGATTTTTCTTGGGCATTTCACTGTTAAAATGCAACACCGACATGTCGCAGGGCAAACAAACAAGGAACCATCCCATTTTAGTAAATTGACTATGAATCTGTCAGCAGTGGTTACCCATTTATAAAATGCCAGGAGGAGCTTTCTCCAAAATGCTGAAACATGTTTTGTGTTCAATGGAAATGTTCTTTGTCTTCCAGGGGGCAATATCTATTTAAAAATAAACCTCCTGATGGAACTGCACCACCCAACTCCTTCTACAGAGCACTTTACCCCAAAATTATACAGGACATAGAGGTAAGAAACAGCTGCTAGATGTGGTGGTGTTTCACTGTTGGTTTTTTAGTTTTGTTTTCTTCAAATGTTCCTGATTTATTTATGATGCTGAATTCTGGGGATATTAGATTGCAGTGTAGTATTTCATTAAATCTGACATGTCTGTGTTTGATCTGGGATAGTTACATAAGATTCTGCTGCTCCTTTAGACAGAGGATGAGTTGGATTGTTCAGTGAGCTGTTTGCAGGTGGAGTCTCCACTTTGCACATCAGATACCACAGCAGCACTGTAACATCTTGGTTTTCTCTGTTCCACAGTACTTTGCTCCTCCCAGTGCAATCAGACCTAAATGTTATGGGAAGATATCAAGAACTGAGGCAGGGAGAAAGTGCATTCCTAAAGTCTGCAATCCTAAGACTCAGGGAAACAGGAAGCAGCTGAGCATGTTTGCCTTGCATTTAGTGTGAGCAAAATGGCGTGTCCTGGTTGTTTCCTAGTGGCAGAAGCAGTGCTTGGGCATGTTGTGGCAAGTTTGTGCAAGCACTTAGAGCTCAACTGAGACTTTCTTTTCAGTTGTTTAGCTGTTGAGTCACAGGGGGTTAAAGGTTGGAGATAGATAAGTTACTTCTTCCTCACCATTCCCAACAATAGAGACCGCTTTAGGCACCGTATGTTTTCCAAGCATTTGTCTGTTTAATTGGTTTTATTACATGTATTGTAGAAGGCAGTTATGTCACTGATGGCCTGATTGCAGGAAGAAGTGTGAAGAAAAGTGTCTGCTGCCTTCTCAACCAAACAAAAAAAAAGGGAAATAGTTCCATGCTTTTTTTTTCCTGTGTCTCATTTGTCTCCTGTCTCTCCTCAAGACAATAGAGTCGAACTGGCGATGTGGAAGGCACAGTTTACAGAGGATCCACTGCCGAAGCGAGACAAGCAAAGGGGTTTATTGTTTACAGTATGATGATCAGAAGATAGTAAGCGGCCTACGAGACAATACTATTAAGGTGAGAATGCTCCATCATGGCATACTAATGGCTTGGAGTGCCTATGCCATAAATAATAGTGTCCTAATTTCAGTGACACCTACCCAGTCTTTTGTTAGTAACCTAGCCTTCTCCTTCCCCTTCCCACATCTCCCACCAGCACAGCAGCTACGCCTCTTTTATCTGTCTAGAGAGACCCTCTTTTCAGACAGACAGGCTTCGCTAGCAGAGTTTCTGTCCAGCAGTAATTACAGGCTGTGTAATTACTGGGCCCTGTACCCTAATGAGAATGGTAAAACCAATATTCATAGTAAAACCAGTAATAGCAAAGATGTCAATGGATTGCACCAAAGAGCCTGTAGAAGACTCTACAGATGCCAGTAAAGGTGTTCTAAGCGCACCGTGGATGATCTGTTGTAGTGAAAAACAGTCTAGTCAAACCAGTAAGTGCTGGAAGATGAAAACTTTACTGAACTGTCCGTTTTTCAATATTTGCTGTCTTAGATCTGGGATAAGAATACATTGGAATGCAAGCGAATTCTCACCGGACACACAGGTTCTGTCCTGTGCCTCCAGTATGATGAACGGGTGATCATTACTGGATCTTCAGACTCAACAGTCAGGTGTGTGCTTATGATTTGGACCTTTCTGTTTGCCTCTTATGATTTTAGTTTTGCAAGCTGCTGAAACAATCTCTTCTTAAATGTGTGCTGTTCAAGCAGTTCCGTGAAGTAGTTCAGCATATTTGTTCAGCACTGTGCTGTCCTTGTTTATCAGATGTCCATGCAAATCGCTGTCAAGGAGAAATGAGAATCTAAGCCAAGGCCAGTCAAGGTCAAGATGACTTAGGAAGGCCATCTGGCATTTCACCAAGGTTTTGCATGTTTTGACACTCTCTGCGAATGTTATAAATTCTCCTTGAGAAAAACTTTTTAAGAGCTGAAAATTTCAAAGCAAATTGGAAGGTTTAGTCATCCATTGTCACTTAATTTTAACAAAATATGTATGACTAGATCTCCCATGACTTTAAATTAAATTTCAGCATGATGTTTCTTTTCATTCAGTCCTTCTAACCTTGCTTTCCTTCCGGTCTCCAGCAAAAGGCTGGACACTTCAAGGTAGCACCTCTGGTGCATGTTGTGCAGTTGTGAAGTCCACTAGTCATATTAGAGGATACCAGAGAGTGTAGGACCTGTAGTGTAAATACAGGTACATATGAGTTAATAAATTGCAGTATGAACTTGGATGTGAAGGGGCAGGTCTGACTTCTCCATGTTGCTGTATACTCCCTCCTTGTCAGAGTACAAGCAATGCTCACACAGTGAAGTTAGACACCAAAAAGCTGCATTGGTGGCCTTTTCTAGAGCTATTAGCATGCATTCCTATGGCTGCAAGCTCCTCTGTGCTTATGTGTAAACTACCACTGTTAAGCTAATAACTATTAAATTGAATTCCTGACATGTGGTGCATGCAGTCTTGCAGTTCTGCTAGGTTTTGTGGTCCTGTCATTAGTAGGAATCCAGAATTTCAGCAACACCACCTGCCTGGAGGTGGTGTGGGAACTGCACTGGGCTAAACAGATCACAATAGGAGAGGCTGATTTCTGTAACAAGCATTGTCATTTTCCATATCAGGCCAGTCAGGCCAAATTGCAGACTGGCTACTTGCCTAGGAATACTTTGTCTCCCAGCGTATCTATAAATGTTTGTGCAGACCCCAGAGGCACATAGGATGCATCTCTTCTATCCTTGGGTCTCCTCAGGAAGAGGGGCTTCGTCCAACAGGCAGTACAGATGGGCTCTTAATGCTTCTGAGATCTCAGGGATGCACTTGTCCAAAGAAGTCAGTGGGTCTCCAGCTCCTGTTCAGTTTGGCAACCCTGTCTGCAAACTGTTCGTATGTTATTGGCTCAGGTCTTTAGTTTTTTCTCCTTTGCATTTTCTAATTGGAATGCAGTTATCTTTCTCATTTAGAGTCCATAAGTTGATGCACTTCAGTTTCCGTAAGTTAGAAAATAAGACATTAGAAGTCTTTCTCACATCTTGCCTTTTCTTACTGCTTGCCTTATTGGCAGCAGAAACTTCTGCAGTGTCTGATGTGCCTGATGATACAGCCATTTTCTGCTTTCATATAGTGTGTCTGCGATACAGGTGTGATAGTGCCAAAAGAAATCTCTTTATGGAGGGCAAAAGAAGTTTGCCAACAGAATACCCCAAAAGAAATATTTTTAAGGCTTAAAATCTTCATTTCAAGTCCTGGAAATTCTGTATGAAGCTTTTGTCTAACTTGCATCTTAAATTATCTTTCAGTTGAAACAGTTGGTTCCAATAACATTAAATTGACGTAAATGCCATGTCTTAATTTGGGTATTCAGCACATTCCTGGAATGTAGCTGTGTACCAAATGCACCGCAGGGTAAATGCAAATCATGGTGCAACTTGTGGCAATTATTTATATTTGTTTGAAAAGAATTGTCTTGTCTTCTGCTTCTGTATAAATTACCACTTGAGCTGATAGTCCTTTGAGATAGGTCAAAAATTAAGCCTGTCAGGGAACTAACTTCTCCACATTGACTGGAAATGAAGTATATAATAAGCTGGAACAACCAGGAAACACCAGTCTTTAAGGCCATCAGTCTTCTAACTCTCCTCAGCACTAAATTCCCTTACTTAAAGAATGCTTTTTTCCTGGGTGTGTTATTTTTATGGTGTTAACTGCATTGCAGGGTTTTTGGCCGCTGGATTGTCTCAATGTACACATAATCAACAGGTTTATCTAATACATTTTTTAATGAACTATTTAATAGATTTGGATATAATTTGTGGTGTTTGCTTCTCTAATATCACTAGAGAGTCAATTACCTCTCCGTGTCCCTCTCACGCTCTGCAGAAAATGCACTGTGCAGGTTTTTAACTCTCTTCTCTCTGGTTTGAAATCTGAACCTGCAGAGTGTGGGACGTGAATGCAGGTGAGATGCTGAACACACTGATCCACCACTGCGAAGCTGTGCTGCACCTCCGCTTCAACAACGGCATGATGGTGACGTGTTCCAAAGACCGCTCCATCGCCGTGTGGGACATGGCTTCCCCAACGGACATCACCCTGAGGAGGGTGCTGGTAGGGCACCGAGCTGCCGTCAACGTAGTGGACTTTGATGACAAGTACATTGTATCGGCATCAGGTGACAGGACTATAAAGGTGAGGTGTTTCAGAGGCTCTCTGTTTGCAGCACTGGGGCATTTATTAATGAAGAACAGTGAGCAGACAGGGAAGATGGCCCTTGGCAGGATCTTCCTTTACATGCAGTGTTCTTCCTCCTGCTTGTTTGCACTCCTGCCTCCTCAGTTGAGCTTGCACAATTTCTTTAGAGAGTTTATGGCAAATCAGATCCAGGTACAGTTGAAACAGAACATTTTTTTTCTGTGGTGTTTTTTGACTTGACCACTTCCATAAGCTGTCCAGTCATTTAAACAGTTGTTAGAGGGCAGCATGGGGACAAAAGTGAAGGTGAGTGGATAGGAGACACTTAAGTGTGACTGCTACGATCCCAGTCAGCAGCATTAAACCTCAGGAGAATCTATGTCATGTGTAAACTAAATAATAGCCCAAGAATACTAAACCTGGAAACTAATTTGATCCTGTGTGGCAAAAATCTTCTGCGTACAATGACCCAACGTGCTATCAGTTGCAGACTATAACCACAGGTCATCAGAGGGGTAATTTTCCCAGTCTTAATGATAGCATCTTCATTAAGAGCATTCTGGATGCATCTATGTATCATACAGACACCATCTTTTGTTAGTCTCTTCGTAATAATTTTGTCTCTGTGTGGTTCCCTCCCCCCTTCCTGTCACAGGTATGGAACACTAGTACCTGCGAATTTGTGCGCACCTTAAATGGCCACAAACGAGGCATTGCATGTCTGCAGTACAGAGACAGGCTAGTAGTGAGCGGCTCTTCAGATAATACCATCAGGTGAGAGACAAACTCCCCATCGCAGGGTTCTGTGCAAGCACGTTGTCTCTGGTGCTCTGGGACATGCAGAGGTTAGGCAACTGAAGTACTCTGTACCCTTGTCAACTTTGAAATATGCTTTCTTTGGTATAGAACATTGGGAGCTACTGGAAAGAGATATTAGAAGCCTGTTTTACTGTGTTGTCTTTCATCCTCTACATCTCAAGAGTCCCATACTAATCAACCAGTTGCATTGCTCTGACAAGTCTGGTGTATGAAAGAGCTGGCAAATACCACTTTCTGTGATGTCCTCTTGTGATACTTTAATTGGACTATGTGTCTAGTTAAAGGGGTCAGATTTGTACTAAGAAGCATTTAATCCTCTGCAGAAATCCTCCTGGGCTCTCGCCAAACTCTTCTTGTGGTACTTGGCACCTGGTTAAGTTTGGAACAGCTGGTTTAGAGCATGAAGTTCCGTTTGCTGCCTTTTGCACTTCTCCAGCTGCCCTGGTTGCAATCTGAGATTTAACTCTTTCTGGTATCACGAGCCAGAATTTCTCCCTACATCCTGCAGCTGCTGGCAGAGGGATGTCCCACTAACTTCAGGATGTATGGAACAAGCTTGAATATTAGTTTACATGATACAGAAAAATGTCTCTGTCATGGAAATGGGAGTAACAGCAACCTCCCTTTTCCCTTTGTCATTTCTTGAAGTAATTGTCTGCCTTCTGCTAAAACTTGAAGGCTAGACAGTGTAAGCCAGAACCCTTCACTTCTCATGTCAGTAATAATGTTTCCTCAGTGAGAATGATCCATGCTATTGTTTGCCTGTGGGCTTGGTTTGTAACATGCTGCCTCTCCCTGCTCTGCATTCTGTAGGAAAACCTTTGGTTCTGTAGTGGTCCTTTGGTTAAAATAATCACCAGGACACTGTGCCACATTTTAGTGCAGGGCTGTCTGAGAGCATGACCAGGAGAGCTGAAACTTCCATCTCTTAATCAAGGGAAGAAGTATTACAGGCATTGTGTAAGAGCAGCACCACTTGGTGAGAACTTCTGCACTTCAAAGAGAATAAAATAAGCCTCTGCAGCTGTACTATGAAACTTGGTCTCAGAATAAGAAATAGTTAAATACTACAGCAGTTAGGGAAGGATGTAAAATATGCAATGCTAATAAAAATAAATGTCAAGACAGTGATAATGCTAAACAGGAATACAGTTACTTTTAAGCTTGCATTGGACAAAATCCCTACTTGACAGATAAATTGTGCTAGAATTTCAGCAATGTTGACAGTGAGTCTTAATGGACATCAAGTTTAGCAGCAGTGGGATCAAGGCAAAAGACTTACCTGACGCTAAAAGACAGTTTTCTCCCAGCCATTAGCAGAGGGCACAAGTCAGTGGAAGAATGATTAAGAAAAAGGTTCCTGAGTCATCTTTGTGGATGGCTTGGTGCTTTGTAGGTTTGATTTTAATCCACTACAAGATGTTGTGCGCTGGACTTCAATAGAGGCTAATAGAGAACTTAGAAGTTCATTATTCCTCAGTTGCAGGGAAACTTTTTGCCAGAAGATGACTTTGTGATTCCTAGTTTTGCAACTGCAAACATTAAGGACATGTGAAGTAGCTGAGACTTCTGTAGGGAGACTCCACATAGAAAAATTATTTAGGTTTTGATTTAGGCCAGAAATTTCACCAGTGTAAGAGGACACAACTACATAGACATCACTGTCATTGTGCTAATTTCCATCTAGCAGGAACTTGTCCATCAAGTTTAATCCAATCACCTCAGCATCTTTGCTTCTAGGGCCAAAGTTCTTTATTGCTACAGACAAACATGGTGTAGAAAAAAAGTAATCAGAGAATTTAGTGCAAGAAAATAAAATTAGGCTATATCATCCTGGGTTAAGTTTCTAATGAGTGGTTGGTCTTCACGTGTGTATTCTGTTTCTAGTGTGTGCACACATGAGGATCTGATACTGGCCTGTTTAGACAACAGCATTCTAAGAGATGAGGTTTCCGGCTCACCTGCCTTCTGTACATCTCCCAGCTCTGCTTTCAAGTGAATTAAAGGCTGAGATAATTGCAGACCTCCCTCTACTTCCAGAAATTCTCCCAAAGTTATAGGAAGGAAGAGTGGTGCTGTTTTTGACTGTGTACACTTTGTAGTGATTTTTTTTTTTAGCTAGTTCTCAAGCCTTAAATTTAGCTCTTTACTGTTTTTTCCTTTGAATATTTAAAGAAATAGAGTTAGAGAAACGTATCAAATCTGGGAAGTACCCTTGGCACCTGCTATTAATAGCAGTTATCCCCTTTGTACATGAAGGCCCATTTGACATGTGATGAGGGACATGATCACCTCTTGTAATCCCGTTCAGATTCAGGTAAAACCTCAGACTGGCACCTGAAAATACAGGCCTGAAAATATAGGTGATGCAGCCTCCCAGAGCTGCTGGCAATTTCAGGATCGATGGCAAGGAATGGAAACACATGGCACAAAGTTCCTGGCATAAGATTGCTCTTCCAGCCTTTCTGCACTGGTTAATCTCTGGCATTGTCCATCCTGTTTGCAGTTTGAGAGATGTAATGCTCTCTGACTAGCCAGAGTGCCTATGGCTGACCTTTGCCATGGAGTTGCTTGCTCTGACCTTGACTGGTGTGCTGTACTCAAGTGAAAACTATTGGGGCCTTCACAGATTCCTGAAATATCTTCACAGATTGAAGAATCATTTTGTGCTCCTTGTTGGCTTCAAACATGTGCATAGACTTAGCCTTTCTCAGTTCTACAGTGACAAAAGTGTTCTCTTAATTCCTCTGTTGTCCAAAGTGAGAGCAACTTGTTGTGGCAGGACAGCTGCAATCATTATCCACCAGCCTTGGGCACACATAACTGGATCTGGATTATTCCCTGGGGAACCTCAAGAGTAAAATATGTAGGGATAGTTTATCTCTTTCTTTGTCTCTCGAGCAAAAGTGACCTGACCTCTCAGCAGCTGTACTGCTTCAAGGTGTGTCACCCAGAGAAATTCCACAAACCCCCCATATTTCTCACTACTGTGAAGTTCATGCCAGTCAGAGCACTTACTGAATGAGCATTTGAAAACATTCATGATTGCTTTCTTTCTGCTGAGTGTCAGGGAGCCAGAACAGATACTGCTATTACAAGACTGCTCTATGAGCAGAGCATGTCTCAGCCAGTGGTGGAACACCTCTAGACAATACCTGTCGAAGAATTTCAGTTCTTGTAGGCAAATAATCATTCTTTATCCATGGTAATTGGGAGGCATGTCAAAGAGGTGGCAAAAGTATGGAAAACAAATAGACTTATTTCACAACTGTTCGAAGCGTTTAACTATTTTTCAAGGTAGTGTGCAAGTGTAAGAATTATGTATTGTAATTTATTCTCCATGCTGAAAATCCATCACAAAAGCTAAAACTCTGGGATAGTTATAGTTGAGAAAATAAGGTGTTGCTGGGTTTCATACTGTGTACTGGTTTGGGTGCCAGAACCTTTTTAAAGTACTCAATTATTAGAAACAGTCACAGAGAGCCACAGGAGTTACTTGACAGCAAGAAGAAAATGCATTACAAAATAATAAACACAGAGCATCCATTTTATCTTATGCATAAGGTGCATAGATTACAGAATAAACATATCTTCTGGGGGAGAAATGACAAAGGAAAAGGTCTTGTTAATTCTTGTACCTTTCACCACTGTATTGATGACTTAAGTTGTCTGATGATAGTCTCCAAATCAGAAATGGGCATGTAAGGGAACAGAAAGGGGCTCATGCCCTGTGAAGGTGATCATATCAGTTAAAACAAGCTGCCAAGAGGATTGGTAAGTCTCCCTCTCTTAATATCTTAAAACCAAGGCATGGCACTTTTATGAAAAAGAAACCTCTGTAAAATAAAGTGAGGCTTACTCTGAAGATAACTGGGACATATCCTGTGTTACTAGAGCAGTGGGTACTAGACACAACTGGTTTGTGACTCATCTCCTGTTACTGTAACATCACAGGGTCATGTGGAAAATCATGCATCCATTTAACTGTGGGAAAAGGCATGATAAGTGTAGTTTGTTTCTTCTTTGTTGTTCCATCATAATCTTTATTTCCAAGTTTCCTTTAACTACAAGCAAAGACCAAATGTTTCATTGCAATGCTAAGGTGTTAAAAAATTCTTAATGCGTCACTGTACTCTCTTCCAGGCTGTGGGATATCGAGTGTGGGGCATGTTTACGAGTACTGGAAGGCCATGAAGAGTTGGTGAGATGCATACGCTTTGATAACAAGAGGATAGTCAGTGGGGCATATGATGGGTGAGGTTATCAGTGCAGTCAATGCTTTGCATGTTCCTGTCTGTCTGTGTCTCCCATCCTGCTTTGTGCATCTTCTGTATAAATATCAGACTCTCTGTCTGTCATACTAAGAGGATCTTTTCATGGCCAGTAAATGAGGACCATGGTACAGAGCATAGCTCTCGTTCTTCTTTCGAAGTAAGTCCATGTGATTTGATGTGTGTGGTCCAGTTCTTTTGCCTGTAAGAATGTCTGACCGACTCAACCTGAAACCTCTTCCAGCTCAACCACTTGTCAGAACAATCTTTCCCATCTGTGGTTATGTCTGCAGGACCATTTGCCATTACAGATTTGATGTCTGCACTCGCATGTGTTTCTGTTAGTTATTACCACCTGCTTTATGTGTTTTACTTTGTTGACAGCATATTTTTCCCTCCCATTAAGTTCTATAAGTTGTACAAAGGGGAAATGCAAGAACCAGGTCTCAAGAGCAGAAGGATTGCTGTAATTTTCCCTAAACTAGTGTATTAGCTAAGTTGTACTAACAGTTTGTTTTTTTTCTGTGAGTACTTGCTCTTTTCTCTTTAACAGAGCCATGGTGTTTGTCTATTTTTTCACCACTAGGAAAATTAAAGTATGGGATCTTGTGGCTGCTTTGGATCCCCGTGCTCCAGCAGGGACCCTCTGCTTGCGAACACTTGTGGTAAGAGCTTTTGATAGAGGTGTTGAAAAAAATGTGCTCATTCAGGGCTATCTTGAGCTGTGAAAAGTCAAGTCTGCAGGATCTTGAAATAATTTTTAGGGGTCTGGCTTTTTTGGGTGTCCAACTTCTTTAAATTTTGCAAGCTATTATTTTCAAGCATTAAAAGTTAGAATCTCTGGAGTTTTCACTCCACTCTGGACTTTTTAACAATTTTATTCTGTGATTTGAAGTTAATAACTGAAGCCATTTTTTGAACTCATCTTTGGAATCCATGTGCCAGTGGGTTTACATTAACGTGTGTGTACCTGATGATGCAGTAGTAAGTTCTCTGAATTGTTGACATGAAGTTTCTTAAAAATACTGCATTCCAAATTTGAGGCACAGGAACAAAAACACCCTTGGGATTGCTTTTAACTGCCTTTTGGGTGTTTAGAGAAAAAGCAGGTAAGGGCTGAAAGAGACAGTGAAATTGCCTTATGCTTAAACAGGAACTACTCTTTTCATGCTGTACCCTGGTTTCTAGTGCAGGTCAGTGATGGTGTGGGTAAAATGTTATTGTGTGAGTGTTAACAACATTCACAGTCATGTTTAACAGTGGCTCTGCTTGTTCTTGTAATAATGTGGGAAAGTTGTGAGAAGAATGCCAGGATAGGCAAGGCCTTGGGATGGTTCCTGTAAGTGTTCCTCCACTACATTCAACCCAAAAAAATTGCTGGGCATAAAGCAAGATTTCAACCAATACCAAAATCTCATTGACAAAGAAGTACTATATGTTTTCCGTCCTTAGCTTGGAAGTGTTTGGGCAATGTTTGGGTTGGTATATGTTAGACCTTTTCCTGCTGTGGCACATGACTGTAGTCTGTGCTCTAAAACAGGATTGTACCAAGGCTCTCTGATTCTCCAAAAGTGTGGTTACCTCTCACCAGCTGAGCTCTGCTGGCTGACCTGCACACTCATCAACCACTTGAATTGCTCCTGTTGTTGTTGATTTCACTGAAGTACTTTACATCACATTTGGTGCAGGCTGTGAGATTACTGGGACTCAGTACAGGTAGTAAGGTCTTTAAGCCATGCTACCCTTTTCCAATCACGTATATGGACCACCAGCTACGGGGTAAGAGTCCATGAGAGCTTTGGATGCCCAAAGGTATGTTGAAAAACCTTCTTGTTAGCCAAATAGCAGTGCAAATAGTTTCATGGCTGAAATCCAAAAATACACTTTGTCATTGGTCACCCAATTCCAAGCTATGGAACAACTCTGTGCCCAGGAGCTCATATCCTGAGAGTCTAAGACTTAAACTTGGTATTA
>VZTN01031944.1:0-115133 GCA_013400515.1 Erpornis zantholeuca | reverse complement strand
TAGGCCTTTGAAAAAGCATTCAGCTCTGAAGAGCAGCAGAAACACTTATAACAGCCGGACCATCACCCCCCCTCAACCCCAGCTTCCCTGCAGCTTTTGGCTGTTCTGACTGCAGACTTATTTTTTTGTGGAGAGAGGGCCCTTGAAATTTGACTATTAGGAGCCAAATCCATCTCTTTCCTCTCCTGCCTGCTATGCTAACCCTTTGAAAGCTGGATGTGTATTGTAGTCTCCCCTTAACATCTGCTTGGCTGGGGAATGCTAGTCAATGAAAAGTTAAACTCTCCTGCAAAAGTCCCAAGCATGATGGACTGGGGCTGAGATCCTGTCCACCCCCACCCCAGGTGAAGTGTTGGCCCAGGACAGTATTTCACTAGCAAAGGGATTGTCTGTACCATCTTCCTCCTGCTGTTCTCCCTGAAGACAGTATGTTGCTGATGGCTTATGAATCATTCTGTAAATTAGAGAAAGTTTGATATTGGGGTGACAAGGAAAGCTGGACATTACTCCTGTGTTTCTGTTCCTTCTCCCCTCAGAGAGGCTGTAGCTGAATACTGGAAGAGGGAGCTGTTAAAAACTTCATGGAGCTCTCAAGAGCCACCTTAGAGTGAAGACACTACACAAACATTCTGGCCATGACCATAAGACTTTGCCTCACTTGAATGAGCAAATGCACACCCTGGATATGGCAGTTGACTAAAATGAGTGTGGTCATGAGGAGTCACTGCATTTAGCAGTGACTCCAGGCCAGTTCTGCAGTGTTTCTGGGGCTGGCTTTGCTAGAAGGGATTGAGGAGTTTTTGGTCTGCTTCTCTGACCTATGTACTGCATTGTGATTTAGGGACACAGGCTGATTAATTCTTTTTCTGATAGCTGAGATGGGTGTTTGCTTTCTGTCTGAAACTTCTGTAAATTGTCATTGTTCAGAAGACAAAAATAGCCCTGGAGAAGAGGTACATGAGAAACAATTCTGCATGTCTCTGAACTAGACAGAGGTCTGGGGGTAAACAGCTCTCTTCACAGACTTGGAACAAATTGCAGCTGGCCTGCATTTAGATCAGAAAAGACTCTGTAAATCTGTCTCTGGTCATTCCAGGTTTAGGCCCAGATCTTCTGCTGTAGGTCTGGGAAAATCTCCACTGCTTTAGTGGGGAGTTCCTCCAATCCCACAGTAGGAAATTGAGGTCCTTTGTCTCTGGGCTGGAGGGGTTTAAACTGGCTTTCTTAACACCCTCTGAACTTGGCAGATGGGATTTTTTTTATAAGCTTTTCTCATCAACTTCACTTTGTTGGGGAGGCAGTTGCATTATTTCTAATTGCTTGGGATATGCTTTTTCCACCAGTGAAATCTAGCAAGGAGCTGGTCAAAGAGTCCCCAAAGAGCAGACCAGACGGCTTGAATGATTTAGGTGACAGCTAAGACAGACAAGAAGACAATGGAGTTAGAGAGGAGGGCAAAGCTGGTTCTTGGGGAGTACCTAGTGCATTTCCTGAAGCATGTGGGCAGCAGTGTTGAGCATCTCAGAACATGTGAGGACACTCCTCTTTTCTGTTTGAACTATTACTGTAAAAGAGTCAAACAGGTTAACAGCTCTGTTCAGGTAACAGTGACTTACCTCTGCAGAGTTATAAATAAGTTCTGAGTCACAATGTTTATCCACAAATAATTTTGGCACTACTTTTTAAGGCCATGAAGGCTGTTTTGGCTTTCAGGCAGCTCGACATATCATGAATATTGCAGTCTCAAAGCCAAAGTGACAAGGAAGCAGAAAGAATCAAAGTTTACATCCAAAACTTTGTTGAATTCAAGTTCTGAGTCTTAATACTATTTGAACACTGTCCCTCTAAGTTCAGGTATTAAAAGCTGTGCAGCATGGCTGCATATCAGCAGGGGTTTATATGACCTTGGGTGAAAATTTAATAATTATTTTCCTCAGTTCGGTCTTCCTCTGTCTATTCCATTTCTGTTACTGTAGAAAACAATGATCTGTTACTCCAGCTGCTGAAGGCTGCAGAGCTTCCTAATATTTTAATCACATCTTTGTGGCCAACACCTATAAGGATGTGTTGCACTTCTGCTGGTTGAGAGAACTTGGGAAAACTGGCAGACTGGTTGGCCAAACACAAGAGACACCACCATTGTAAATTGTCCTTGGTTGTCATAGCCCTGCTGCTCCATGCTGCTGTTCTTTTGGGTCTTCAAGTGGTACCACACTTTGTACTCTGCTGTATAGAGCTGTTTGAGGTACATTTAGCAAGCAACTGCTGAAACTCATTTTTGGCACATGGTAAGAAAGGTGTGTCACCCTCAAGAAGGGACTGTATGTGGGTACTTCAAACAGAACTGCAGAAGGGTGAGGATTCTTACCCCACTCCCTGAGATGTACAAATTTTCTCATAGCTAAGAAGGAAACTGAAGTTAACTGATCTAACTTGAACTTGAAACTGCCACAGCCTGACATTTGGTGGTGTTTACTGTGCACCCAGGGAGGAGCAATCTGGTAAGTAGATCTCCCAATGTCAGAAGAAAGTGGCTTTTTCAAACTCCCTTCCCTCCCCTTAGGATATGTGTGCATGTGTGTGTGAGTGTGCAAGAGTGCATGTGAGAGAAAGGTTTCAGCATGAACAGGATGGATAATCCCTCAACCAGATTGGAGTAATTGCAGAGTTTATAATTAAAATAACTAGAACATGTCTGCTGAAAGGAGATAAAAAAGGGCTGGAAGTGTCTGTGGGCTTTTAAGTGTTGCACATCGCTTTGAAATTAAATACCTCTGCTGCGTAGAGATCGGCACTTCTCCCACAAGTAGGAAGCTCATGCTGGCCTTCCACCTTGGATTGTGGGATGGAAAGTACTGGAGGTGTGGGACAATCTGTTGTGGCCACACCATCTCCTGTGTGTGACTCCTTTGCAATAGGGCACAGTTTTGCTGCAAATATTTCTTGTCCTCAGAGGAACACAGCTTGCTTTCAAATATGCAAATATAAAATGGCATGAAGGAGTTTGCTGTGAGATAACTTCTAAAGCTGTCTCCTCTGGAGCAGCTCCCTCTGCTCCCTGTTAATATTCAAGGACAGACACATCCGCTGTTGGAATGGAAGGATTCAGGTGACAAGTTGAGAAGTCTTTGATCATCAGAAATGCTTTACACTTGTTTCTAAACTGGAAGCTGACTTGGACCACCATGCTCTACCTACCCACCACCTGCTCCTGCTCCAAAGGATCCTTTTTTCTTTTTCTTAACTTTTTTTTTGAACAATGAAAAAGCTGGAGAGTATCATGCACATTTCTCCACTCCCAGGTATGTGTATCTGCCCCTTCCACATGTCCCTTCCTCAGTCTGAGCAGAGCTCCAGGCTTGGTTCTTATATTTTGGCATCCCAGCTCCATTGGGAAGCACTTCTCTGGGTTGGGCTCTTGCCTAACTTTGTTAGCTTCCTTTAACATGGTTTTAGATCTGCCTTTTGTGGCTTATTATTCCTTAATTCACTGGGAAAGGGCAATATGTGCATTGAATAAATCACAAATACTAGCAGCTCTTCCTAGCTAGAGAAGGGAACAAGAAGGAATGCCCAGCCTTCCTACTGCAGGCTTGCTCGTAACTGTGGGATGAAAAGGAGATGATCTGGATGGTTGAAAACAATAGGGGGGTGTGGGGATGGAGGTGGATCTCTACAAAAGTGGGGACAGTGCTGAAAATAGATCTTTTAGTTTGTGCAGTTGACTGGGAAGAATAGAGGTTTGCCGTGGTCAGAAGTCATCAGGAGGTGATCAAGTAAGGCCTCCAACTGTTGAACTTGTCGGTTGATGCCCCTTTTAGAAAGAAGTAGGGGCATAAGAAGAAAGGGATGCTTGGCAAGAGAAGAATGAGCTTTGCCAGGGTCTCCAAGTGGCATGCATGATGCATTTGACATGCTGAGCTTTGCCCTACTGTTCCCCTCAAAGTGATAAGCAGCAGCTTCCCAGAAGGAGGGGGAAAACAGCAAGTGACCTGTCCTCAAAGGAGGTCTCCATATGAAATCCCTCTATCCTGCTGGCAAATACTTACTGGATCGATTGGCATGAGGGGGTCACAGTCTTTTGGCCCCCGCTTTTAATTCAGAGACAGGAGCAGCAGGTCCCTTGGGTGTGTTTCTTCTCCAGAATCCCAGTAGTGGATTGAGAGAAATGGCTGCCTGCTGAGACTTGCCCTCCTTTCCCTCCTTACCCCATTTTTTTTAAAGATGAGGTCTGGCCAAACTGATGGGCAAAATCTCCAAAGCAAATCCTGGGGGAGCCTTGGCACACTGCCAGAATAGATCATCCTTTGACTGGTCAGAAAACTCTTCCTACGACTTTGTGCTTGTTTCTAAAGATTGGTGGGCTTCCACATACCTTGTCCAGCAAATAACTCATGGTAGTTGGCAACATTGATTGATCCTTAGGGATGTTAAGGTGATACTCTCAAAATCAGAGGGATTCTGATGTACATGGATGTGCAGCAAGCCCCTTAGACACTACAGACAACTCCTAAATAAGTCCTTTTTTTAAATAGCCTATCACCCTAGAAGATACCCTGATTTCTGCTCAAGCAGGAGCCAAGTGCAGCTGCGGCCGGAAAATGAGCATGAAATAGAAGTCTTCATCACAGAGCTGCTCGTACCTGCACAATGAATAACAGTTTGTTGCCTTCACAGGGAAAGTGTTTTAACCTCCTGGCACTCGAGCACTGGTTTACATCTGTGCAAAACTCTACATGCAGGAGGCAGGCCAGTGGGCTGTCTGCAGTGGCTTTTACAAGGAGCTACCTGTGAGAATTTTGGGGCAATTCAGTGTGAAAATCTGGAGCTGCTTTTGAGTGTAAAACTTTGCTTTTGGCTACTTTGTCTTTATCATGTAAGGCACTGCAGGGCTTAGCCTAGCCCCAGTTTTAGCATGGCAGAACAATAGTGTGGACCTCAGCAAAGTGTATTGTCCCATTTCTTCCCGTCATTTTCCATCACTGCATTTAGGAGAGCTGCATGCCTGCCAGGCCAGCCTGTGCTGCATCACTCCAGCCTGCTCAGGCTGAGGTGGCTGTGGAAGTGGGAGAGGTGAGAAAGAACATGGTTTCTCCAGAGTTTTCTGTTTGTTACTCTGCTATATTTGTTATCTGGATTCTTAAGTAATGAGTGCTTTGAATTTTGTGATTATGTTACGGTGATGTGTAGTTAATGTACTAATGTTCACTTGAGCTAGGATCATGGTAACAGTGTGGTTTGTTTGTTTTTTTTTTTTAACTGTTCAGAAAATAACTTAAATACAAAGATTAAGCTGTGAATCTCTCCTGTTTTCCTTTTGGGGGGAAAGACACTGTCAAAATGCCCATCTATATCTTCCTTGAGCCCCATGTGTGTGTGAGTCACACTTCTGCTACACATGTACCGTACACGACACCTGCAGTGTGAACACCTGGAAGTGCTGGGGACGAAAGGTGGACAGCTTTGACCCGAGCCTGAGGTAGGTTCAGCTTCACAGGACACACAGAGTCTGCAGTAGCCAGTCCCACCTCAAAGCTGCTGCTCATGGATGAATGTAGCATAAGAGAGTGCCATGCTAGTCAGAAAAAACCCACTTATTCCTAAAACCACAGCATACTTTTTAATTAAGACTCTCTCCATTCATAGTTGATGGTCTCTGGCTGGGACAGATGAGTCCGCCCTGTAAGCCAGAGAGTGGATGTGGCTGATAGAGAAGAGCCGGAGCTGTCCTGCCCATTAAAAAAGTGTGGGGGAAAAGCTATAAAGACTTCGTGTTTTTCTCGGTACTGTTGCAAGATCCTGGTAGGAGAAGCACAGATTTGTTTTATAAGCTAATCAGAATCCTGCTGTTCAATAATGAGTGAGTAATTGACATATCGCAGCACCACCACGCAGTTCCGTGGCTGGGGATGCTGCCATGCTTACGGCTCGTCCGAATCAACACAGACACCCTTGCCCTCAGAATACCTTCCTCTTAAAAGTACTCCTTGGATAGCAGCCTTGGATCTTTCCATTTTACTTAACAGCCCCTTTTAAAACAAAGGCCACTGCAGTTTTAAGATCCTGACTCCAGGGGTGGTCAGAAAACAAACAAACCCCTGCACTCCCAACATATCTCTCCCTGCTGGCTCCATTCTTGGGAGCCAGCAGGAGACTGGAAATTGTGAAGGCTCCTGCTTTTCTGAAGTGCTAGGAGCAGGATTCTTGTCACTTCCAATCTCCATCTCTCCTTGTGACAGGGTTCCCAGCAGCCCCATGCTTTATTTGGCAAGGCTTTGGTGCTTATATGTATGTATGTGTGCACACATATATAACATATATTTTACATACATATTTATATATATTTTTTTTTTTACACCACTTTAACCTTTTCTGTTCCCTCTCTGCTATTTCCTCCTATCCAATAATACATTTGGAATAGGAGTTGCAGTGACAGGCTTCATCCATTGTTTTGGATTGGTCTGTAACACAGAATGCAGCTTGATTTTTAACAACCTGTGGGTGCCAGCACACACAAATAAAGACCCCCTCCATACCCTCAGTCCCAGGTGTCTGTGCGTACCCCACAACACTCATACTGCCTGCTCCCATGAGAAACAGGTTCTCCTTGTGGGTTACTTCTAGATGTTCCTTAGATAGTCCCCCCCCTTCTCCTTGATGTTTAAAGATGAGAATTGGGGTCTTTATTCCAGATTTCTAGGACTAGGACAGTGCTGTCCTGCAGGGCATGAGCTGGAAAACTTCTCCCAGGAAATCTGGACTCGAATCCAAAAACTCAAGTACTAAACAGCGTCTTTGAGAAAGAAAAGCAATCTCAATTGTAAATTTCCACTGGAAAAGAATGAACAGCTTATCTTAAATAGATTCAGTGGTTAATTACCCTTTCTGTTTAAAAATGTGTGCCTTATTTCCACTTCAAATGAAGGAGGAAAGTAATGTTTGCCATAGCTTCAAATTAACAGCACTTGATCAACCTACAGCTTTAAAATGAAATCTTCTCTTGTTTGGTGGTTTTTTATTGTTATCTTATATACGTGCTTTCAAGAGTATAGTAATGTACTTTTTGGAAAGGGGGAATTGGCCAGTTTAGATTAGCTAGGCTAGAAAGAATGTAATTCTTACAATAATTGTTTAGGATGAGTTTAGCAGTTGGTGGTTTGAAGAGGATGACGAGCTCTCAGGAGAGGAGGCAGCATGGCCAAGGAAACAAAAAGCCCAGAGCAGACAGACACAGTGTAATGCTGCTGTGGATTTCTGTGAGTGAGCTGTCTGTCTGTCCTGGGAGTAAGGGCTGTGCCTGGCTCCAGCAGCGTCCTGGCCCCTTTTTTCCAAGGCACTGTGTGACACAGCTCCCTGTGCAATGGCACACATGTCAGTGCCCAGGATGTGGAAATGATTCGATGTTTTGTGGGAATAAGATGCCACTCCTGGTCTTGAGAGCTCTGGATAGCTATGCTTTTCCAAGTGCTCGAGTTGCTCCACAGCCAGCACATATACACTGCCCAGGACCCTGTCCCAGGAGGGGCTGCTGGAGGAGAAGAGAAGAGAGGAAAAATAAGCTGCTGGTTGTGCTCTCCCGTGCAATGGGTGCAACCGTCATAGACCTCTGACCCCTTTGCCAGCAGATCCATGCCAGCAGGGCATGTCTGTGAGTACCAGCTACTCTGCTTTACCCTAAGAGAGCTCAGACACATTCATTTTATCCCCAAGAGAGACCTCTTCGTTTACCTTCCCATCTTGAGTTTTCTCTCAGAAACCATTTGCTGACATGCACCTGGCTGGTAGGAGCAGCTAGAAATCTCCAAACCAGCAGAGAGGTTGCTGAGCTGTGGGGCTGATCAGCTGGGGACCACTGAAGTTGCATAAGGAATATGATCAGGAAAACCTGGGATTGGAAAGGTCTCTCTCAATAGCCTGCCTGCAGATGGAGAACAGTCAGATGGGCTTTCCAGTGCAACAAGGCAGAAACAGCAGCCTGAGCAGTGCTTTCACTGGGGATAGCACTGAATTCCTTCTGGAGGCCACTGTGGTTTGAAGAAACTCAAGCCCCTGGTTAACATCACACAGCTGATGTATCCAAAACTCCTGTCCCATGCCCAAAGCACCCTGCTGGCATTTACAAAGGCGGATCAAGGAAGGCTTCTCCTCCAAGGGGCAGTAAGGTGGGGGGGCTGCCACACCATCTCCGTTTCTGCAGTGTCAGCTCCAAAAGGGCAGCCCTGGCAAACTGCTCTGACCTTCGGAGCGGTGGCAATGTCTATGAGCAGCTCTGCCTGCTCTGCCTGTGCTGACGAGTTCCCTCTCCTCCAGCACAGGGAAAAGGGTCCCTTAGTGCCTACTAAGGAGTGTTTCTTGCCTTTGTATGAGTTGCTTACTGCTTCATTGTGGAATTTATCTATTTTGGACTAGATGGTGCTGGGCAAACCCCCAGGACAGCATTGAAGACCACATCCTTTCCAAGGGATTACTAGCTCATCTTGGAAAGGGGAACAGACCTCCCAATGCGGAGCTGTCAGCTCAGGGGAAGCCCTCAGGTCTCCCAGCTGCTTCTCCATCCTCCTGGCCCCAGCAAATGCCATCACTCTGTGCAGGATGTGGGCTGGGACCAGCTCCACCTGCTGCTCTGCCTCTCCCGGTTCTCCTGGGTTTCTCTGCATGCCCCAGGCACTGTGTGTCAGGTGCCTTGAGGAGAGATGTGTGAGCATCCCATGACATGGAGTGCTGGGACAGGGACAGCCCCAGTAATGTGTCTGGAGTCTGGGGCAACAGCAAGGCAAGAGAGGGCCAGAAGCTCTGGGAGTGACGATGGGTGGGGATAAGGGTGGTTTATGGCCTAACGGCCACTTTCCAAGCCATGGGGGATGTTTTAGCCAGGGATTCCTCACATGTAGGCAGGGGAGGAATGCCTGTAAAATGTGGACACGAGCTCCCTTGCAGCTCAGAGCAGTGTCAGCCCTTGTCTGTCATGTGCCACCATCACCAGGTCAGGTCACAGGAGTGTCTGCAATTAACCCAGTGCCTGGTGATCGTTAATTGGCACTCCAGGCTTTCCTCCTCCCCCTTCTTACCCCACCACGAGTTTCTCACCTCTACATCTGCTGCTAAGCCTCCGGTTCCAGCATCCCAGCCACTGCTGGGAACCAGTGACAATAACCCATATTTACTCCCTAAATCAAGGCAGTAGCCATTCCCTGGCTCGGAGCTGTGTCCTGTGTCCCTGCTTGGTCCCCAGCATCAGGCTGTGTGGGAGGAGGAGGGGCTGTGGCTGCAGGGATGAGCACGGGGCTTGGGGATGGGTGTGGGCTTCCGTACAGAGGAGCTGGGAAACTCCAGGAGGGTTTTGTGATAGGTACTTGCTGGGAGAGTATCAGGATGGGAAGAGATGGCTGCTGCCGCTTCCTCTTTCCAGTGCTCTTTCCAGAAACCATTGGACACATTTAACCCTCCATTTGCTGCTCCCAGAGATGAGCTATGTACTTGAATGACCAGAGATGGAGCATGGCTGCAGGACACAGCATGGCCTGGCTCATCACCCTGTCCCAGGTTTGCTGCTTTGCCCTTCCCTAGCAAGGGCTTGGGGTGAGTCCTGGGCATGTTTAGGACTGCCCTGCAGCACTGCAGGTGCTTTGGACATGGCTGAGACCCACAGGCTGCATGTTCTCTTGCCAAGTCATCTCACCCATGGGTATGTCCAATAAAATGAATCTTCATCCTGCTGCTCTGGGAATGAACCAGCACCTTCCCCAGAAGGCCTGTGGCTCCTACAGGTCTTCCCCACTGTGGCCCTGTCACCAAGGTCTCTGCAGCCACCCAGCACACCTGCACAAAGGTAAAGGTGATGCCCTGATCCAGAGGTGGAGAAACTGAGTCTGGGCAAGACACAGGAACTATTGAGCAGAGGCCAGCCCTGGGAAAAGCTGAACACTGGCAAGCTGGCAAGAGCTAGTGGCTAGGGGAAAGGGCCCGATGCTATCAGGAAGAGCTGGAGGCTCATGTGTAGGGAGGGGACCAAAGCTGTAACATCCTCCGTGGGAGAATGGGTGTCTGGACTCTCCCACACCCCAGACAGCCCGGTTGGTGTGGGGGTACCCACGGGGCTCTCCCAGCCCTGTTCTGCTTTCCTGGCCCCGCGGGACCGCCCTGAGTGGGGCCAGCCTATCGGGACCTGTCCCTTTTAAGCCCTTGCAGTTGTTGCCAGCCGTGGCTTAGTGGGGTCCCCATCCTTTCAACTGGCTGTTCGGCAAATTAAGAGCTTGCTATTAGGCTGCTAATTAAAGGCACTTCATTAGCAGCAGGGGAGGCAGCTCCTGGCCGCAGCAAAATTGGATTCCTCTGAGCTGCCATGAGCCGAGTCTCTCCTCTCTGGGGCTGGGGGCTGTGTCCCTCCGTCTCCGGGGAAGGCAGCTGCCCTGAGCCATGGCCATGGGCTACCAGCCTCCTCCCGAGCTCAGGGGATGGGGCACATCTACCCCGCGGTGGGAGAGGGGCCGCAGGTGATCAGAGTGTTGGGTGATGTGGGGCCGCCCCTTCGCCGCCAGCCTCGGGGGCAGTGCAGTGATGTTGCCCCACTTACGGTTCCCGGGGTCACTCCCGTTTAGGGGGGACATGCGAGAGCTCTCAACAGGGGCAGAGCACCACGTTAGTGCTTCCACTGTCCCCAAGCTGGTCCGTGACCCCTCAGCGGGCTGGGCAATCCAGAGGTGCTGGCCCCGGCGAGGGGAGAGGCTCCCGGACTCCTCCTCCGGCCGCTCAGGCGCCTCCAATGAGCCCTGGGGGCGTCTGGGCTGCCCTGCCCTGCCCTGCCTTCCCTTCCCTAACGCCCTCCTTCTTCCATCTAAAAATGGGAGAGACCAGCCAGGCCGCCGGACCGGGGCTGCCTTCCTCCCCCTCTCCTTCCCCTCCCTCCCCGCGCTCCGCCTGCAGCCTCGCCCCGCCGGTCGGGAAAGGGACTCCACGGCCCGGCGGGGACATCACTGGGGTGAGCTCCCTGCGGGCCGGGAGGGCTGCCCCATCCCTGCTTCCCGGCTGCCTTACGGTGTCCCTGTCCCCCTCTATCCCCTGGCCTGACATCCCCCTCCCCTTTTTGCCGGCTTGGGATTCCTGATGGGATTAGGGGGGATTTGCTGTGCGTGAGCCGGGAGCTGCTGGGTGCTACGAATCCGGCTACCGTGCGGGGGGTGTTGTGCGGAGGGTCGGACTGTGGGTGCGGGAGAGCGGGGCTGCTCCTGGGGAACGCAGGCTCATCCCATGTCCCCACCCTGCAAGCCCCGTCTCTCCGCCGACATTCACTGCTCCGGGGTGCAGCACTCAGGGCTGTCCCTGCCGCTGGGGATGCTCCGAATGCTCCTGGGCACCCCGATCCTGGGATGGGCTGGGTCAGAACTGCAGGATAGCTATTTCCCCGCCACCGGCTCCTCGCAGTGGGGACCCCCAGGAGCGGGAGCGGGAGACAAAGGTGCTGGAGGGAGCGAGGGTTTAGGAGGTGGGTGCATGTGGTGTTTTGGGTGGGACCTTCCGCGGGGACCTTTCAATGGTGTTGGGCCACTCGCAGGGCCACTCGCAGCGGCACCATTCAGCTGCTCCACTGAGGTAGGGGGATGGGTGTCTCTCCCTTCTCCACCTGCCGCTTTCATTCTGCTGCCCCTCCCAGCTGGGGGCAGAGGTGCCCAGGTTACCCAGGCTGGGTCACCACCACGGTAAAAAACCTCACACCACAGCCACAAGACCAGCCACGGGGAAGCTGGATCAGCCTGCTGAGTGCTGGGCACCGGCATGAAGCAGTGCTCAACACTGCGCTCAGGATTCCATTGCATTGGGGTCTCTGCTCTGGGCCAGAGTCATCCCTACTGGAAAAGGCACAGTGACCCTACACAGTTCACACCTTGGCTCCTGGCTCTCTGGCCAGGGCCGTGCTGATCCTTCCTCCTCTTTCCCAGCGTCTCACCTTCCCCCTGCTGTCTGTCACCCTTCTGGTATCCTTTGGCTCCTCCATGCTCTATGGCTACAACCTTGCTGTAGTGAACTCGCCGGCAGAGGTAAGGGATGGGCAGCCTCTCTGGAAACAGGGAAAACAGCTCTGCATCCCTTTCTTGGCGGGTGGGGGAACTCCTGTCCAGCAGCCCCACATCAAAGCACTGGCATTTTCCTTGAGCAGTCACCCAGAGAGGAGTGGCTCAGGAGGGACATCAGAGTTCATGTTCATGTACACCAAACAGGTCCCCCAGGAAGGCAGGGGCTGGAAAGCTGGCCACAACCTCTCTGCTCCAACTCAAGCTCTGTCTGTGGTATCTCTAAGTTGTCCTTAAGCCTCTCAGGTGCTGAGACTTGCTGAGCAACCAGACCAGCGCATCCCAGTCATCCCCAAGCATGTTCTGCCCTGTATCTGCTTTAGTGCTGTTAAACTCATGGTATTGTCCCTATAGATCCTGCATTCCCTTGTCTTCCCCTTTCTGCCAACACATCTGGTGCCTGTGTGTGTCTCTGCCCTGCAGCACATAAAGGCTTTCTACAACGCCACGTGGTCTCAGCGGTACGGACATGGGCTGGCCCGTGGCCCCCTGACCCTCCTCTACGCCCTGACTGTCTCCATCTTTGCCCTGGGCGGGCTGGTGGGCTCCTTGCTGGTGGGGGTGCTGGTGGAGCGGTACGGCAGGTAAGGGTGTCACACCATGGACCAGGGCGGTTGAGAGGTGGGATGGGACTGGAGGAGCTGCCCTACTGCTTGTGCCTGCCAGGAACGGAGCTCTGAGTCGCAGTGCTCTCCTCGTCCTCCTGGCCGGTGGCTTCATGGGCTTCAGCCGGGAGCTGGGATCCCCTGAGATGGTGATCATCGGCCGCTCCATCACAGGGCTCCACTCAGGTGGGTGCTGCCTGGGCTGTACACAGCCCCCTCCTCATGGCTCAGGCCCCTGCAGCCATTCTCAGGGGATGAAGAAGGCTTCATATTCCCCAAAGGCTCTATGGAGGGGTTCTCTGGTACAGCCAGGGCCACCTCCAAGGCCATGGGGTCCCCACTGTGAATGATGCTGGGCATGGGAGGAAATGGACTAAGGGCCTGGCTAGGTACCCTTCTCCCCACTGCCTCTGCCATCCCAGTCCTTCCTGTGCTCCCCAGGTATCTGTCTCAGTGTGGTCCCCCTCTACCTGGGAGAAATTGCTCCCAAGAACCTGCGGGGATTCCTGGGCCTCATGCCCAGCTTCTTCATCTGCCTGGGGGTTTTCTCTGCCCAGGTCCTGGGCCTCCCAGAACTGTTGGGCAAGGTGAGCACTATACCCCAGCCCACACATGCTGGACCCTGCTCTGCCCTCCCCCATGACACATCCCATTTCAACTCCTCTCAGGACAGGTTCTGGCCCCTTTTCCTGTCAGCGGTGGTTGTTCCTGCCTCCCTCCAGCTTCTGCTGCTGCACTGCTTCCCTGAGAGCCCTCGGTACTTGCTGATAGAGAGAAATGATGTCTGTGGGGCCACCAAAGGTGAGGATATCCTGGGGGATATCCCAGGGGAGACTGGCTTCAGAAGGTGCTGGGTGCTTCTCCAAGGTCTTCCAAGACTAAGGTGCATCCTCACGGCATTCTTCTATACCCAGACCTGACAGCCCACTACAGTCCTGATGGTTCAGCCCTTCTGTCCCACCTGGTTGTGCCACAGCATTTCCATGGTGCCCAGCACTGTGGTGTGAGGCTTTTCCCCACTTCCTATGTATGCTCAGCCCCACAGGGATGTTGCTGGGGAGGCTGGGCCTGGGTAGAGCCAAGCCCCTCCCCTGTGCCATACCTGTGAGCATCCACCCTGTGCTGGGGCCACGTGTCCGTGGCCCCCACTCTCCCCACAGCACTGCACCGGTTTCTGGGGACCCCCAATGTACAGGATGTGATCGAGGAGATGAAGCAGGAGCAGCAGTCGCTCTCCTCCATGGAGATGGTGTCGGTCTGGCAGCTGCTGCGGGACCGGTCTGTGCGCTGGCAGACGCTCTCGGTGGTGGTGGTGAACGCTGGCATGCAGCTCTCAGGGATCGATGCCGTAAGCCTCGCGTGGTCCTCGCCCCGGGACACAGCTCTGCGGATGCTGAGCTGAGACTTGGCAGCTCATTCCATCGAGTGCCCTGTGGTGCCATCCCCTGGCTCACGCTGTGTCCCCTCCTCGGCAGATCTGGTTTTACACCAACACCATCTTTGAGAACACCGGAATCCCCGTGTCCCAGATCCCCTACACCACCGTGGGCACCGGCGCCATCGAGATCATTGCCGGGTTGATCGGGGTGAGTGGTGGATGGACAGATGGACATGGCCCCTCCATGCCAGAGCCCTCTTGCCAGCTCCCAGCACCATCAAGTGGGGGGACTGAGTGGACCCCCAAATATGACCTGTGCCATAGCACGGCCGCTTTTCTGGGGGGCAAAGGGTTTGGTATAGAAATGGGGATGCAAGATGGGATGAGACAGGCTCAATTTAGGAGTCACATCTAGGAGTGGTGGGATAATTTTAGGGTAGCAGGGAAGTTGGGGAGAGATGGCAGGCAAATAGTAGACTGGAGATGACAACTAGAAGTTCCTTCTGGTGTCACTTTCATTGTCCCTCTGTTAGCAGAGCCACGTCTCCATTTCCCCCCCAGCCAAGCACTGGCCTGGCCCCAGGCTAGCAGCCCTGCCCCCCCCCCCGCCAGCCCTCATTTAGCTGGAGAGTTAGCACTGGGCCGGGCAGATTTATGGCCCTTGTCCCATCTACAAGTGTCACCCAGGGCCAGTCCAAGCCACCCGGCACTAAATCCTCTCCCTGACAATTACAGAGATGGATGGGGGTGGCTGCTCCCAGAAAACAGGGAATGAGTAAGGGTCTGCTCCCTTCTCCCATGGCCTAATCCAGAGCAGAATGGGGTCTCCTGCCTCTCTGAAGGGTACCCCCTTCTCCCTTCCCCTGTCTGTGGGGTTGTCCCACCCCCCCGGCAGTCGCCCAGCATAGAGCCAGATTGCTTGGGAGCAGCCCCACAAATGGTCCCCAATGGACATGCCGAGATTGGTTATAAAATTACAAGCATTTGTTCTGCTGTCAATACCCTGCCTGCTCCCGCCGCCGCCGTGCTGCCTGCCCACACCCTGCTGTGCCCACTGCCCCACAGCACCTCTGCCTGGCACTGCTGCCAAAGCGGTTTCAGGGTCACCCCAGCCAGCCCCAGACTTGCACCCTAATGGGGCTCTGTGGGGCTCATCTCCCCTGCCTTGCATACTCACTGCTGGCGCTTTCCATGCCCCAGCCCCAACCCTGGAACTCTGAGCTGGGGTTGCCCCCCATCCCCAGATGCCACCGGGAGTATCCTCCCACCTTCAGCTGGATCTGGGGTTCAGGGATGCTCCCGTCCACCTTGGAGCTCCCCAACAGCCTGTCAGCCTCTGCTCTCCCGTGGCAGTGCTTCACCATCGAGAGGGTGGGCCGGCGGCCCCTCATCATCACCGGCTTCTGTGCCATGGGTGTCTGCTCAGCTGGCATCACCGTCTCCCTGCTGCTGCAGGTAGGGCCTGGCCACTGCCACCCCTGGGCCATTGCTGGGGCTGGGTGATGGAGGGATGGGTATCATCCTGGGAGAGGGAGCATGCATGGAAACAAGAGGTGAGCTGGCTCTTCCAAGTTCTGTTTTCCCTTCAAAGTTAGAGAGAAAGTAAATTTAGCACCAAGAACAACAACAAAAAAGAAAACACAAATCCATATGAGAAAAATCCTGCTGCTTCTGGTAGCTTTTTTGCAGAAATAGTTGTTCCCAGGGAGGCAGCTGTGAAATGCCAGTGCAGGTGGAGGGTCCTTCTCCTGCTCTCTGCTTCCAGAGGATGCTCCCATTGCTCTGGGGATACTGCAACATCATGAGCTGCTGAGCTCGGCTGAGGCTGACCCTCACCAGCTTTGCCGATGTGTCCTGTGTGGCCACTGTCCCCAAGAGCCAAGGGCGGGCATGAAGCCGTGTCCCAGGGATGCTGGGTGCGCAGCTCAGGACCAGCCCCAGCAGCATCCCCAGCCCAGTGTCCCCTCGCAGGCTGCCCTGCCCTGGATGCGCTACGTCAGCGTTGCCTGCGTGGTCGGCATCATCGCTGGCTTCTGCATGGGACCAGGTGGGTCTGGGACTGGGGGAGTGGGGAGCAGTTTGGTGGGAGTGGGGACACCAGGGGACCAGTGGGATTTGCAGGCAAGTGACAGGACCTGAGCCTTGGTCTTGTCCCCGTGGTCAGGCCCTGGTTTAGGATGCTGTACCTCCAAGTGAAACCCCACCACAAACCCCTCCAGCCCCACACATCCACAGGGCACACTCTACCTCCTCCTCCTGGGCCATGCTCCAGGGCCAAGCAGAGTGAAAGCCCTTGCAGCCTTCCCCAGCCCTCTGTTGATGTGTCACTGCTCCTCTCACAGTGCAGCTGGTGAGAATCATCCTGCCCCTAACTGAGTGCAGGCTCCAACAGCCAGGAGTGAAACCTGGACTGGTTTACCCAGTTGATGTATTAGCAGAGCTCTTAACAGATCTATAATTCATCCTCAGCCCAGACTTTATTCACTGTAATTACATCTTTAATTAGGATTTTAATGGCTCATTGTTCACAA
This sequence comes from Erpornis zantholeuca, assembly GCA_013400515.1. Lineage (NCBI taxonomy): Eukaryota > Metazoa > Chordata > Aves > Passeriformes > Timaliidae > Erpornis > Erpornis zantholeuca. The sequence goes on along the minus strand of VZTN01031944.1, from coordinate 98,551 downwards.
ACAATGATGAATAGGAGTTTTAAAACAAAAAAAAATATATATCTCTGTTCTGGGCAAGCTGTGAGTAAGAATCCGTCAGGGGCTCCACTCCTCCCTCACTTCTTGGGCTTGTTTTTTGGTTCATCTTTTCCCTTCATTTATAAAGGGGTCCAGCCAGCCCTGTCCCAGGCAGTTGGGATCCCAGGCATGTCATCATATCAGATACAATCCCTCACCAGATTCCCATGTGTCTTGGCATGTACTCTGGACCTCAGATCCTTCCCCCCAGTACAGGGACAGTCCTGAGACCCAGAACTTCCAGCTCAGTGACACTTGGCTGGAGAAGCTGAGTCCTTCCAGGAGAAAGAGCCACAACCTGTGTCCAGTTTTCAGTCCACTTACAAGCTGGCTTGGGAAATCACTTCCATACATCCTGAGTGTTTCACGATACATGGGGAAAAAAGGTTGGAAAATGGCATTTCTGTGTCCTGCAGGAAATTCTGATGCTTGGAAAAGTGGTTGCTTCTTTCCTTCCTAAATCAGCCACAGTGGCAACAGAAGCTGATGGATAGAATGAAGTTTTCTAAACTGTTTTGACCGAGGGAGTCTGGAAAGGGCATTATGGAGGGTGCTAGGAAGATGTTTCTCTATGCCTGTGATCTCTGTGAGATTTAATATATAAGCATTTAGAAACATTTTTGTGAAACAAAGATCCACGTGAAATGTTCCACCTTTATTTTGACTCAGTCTGAAACTTTCCAGTCATGCATCTTGTGGAACTGGCCTGAGCACCCAGCAATGTGCAGGTGTGGCATGTCAGGGGGACTTCACCCACTCCCAAAGACATATCCCAAAGGGAGACCAAGGGCAGGACACTGTTCCACGGCACTCCCTGTCCCCTCCAGCTCTCCCAGCACCACCACTTTGAACCATGAGTCTTGCTGGGCTCCAGCCCTTTGGCCACAGGACTGAGGTGGGCAGAACCTGTTGACCCCAGGGATATTTGAGTCAGCCTCTCCCCCATACCCTTGATCTGTCCCCTCCTTCTGCAGCTGGTGTCCCCTTCCTGATGACAGCTGAGCTCTTCATGCAGTCGCACCGCCCAGCTGCCTACATTGTGGGGGGCTCTCTCAACTGGTTCTGCAACTTCACTGTCGGCTTCATCTTCCCCTTCTTGCAGGTACCAGTTCAGAGGGGCCCTGGGAGATGGAGGGAATGGACACAGCCCTGCTGCTCTCCCAGGAGGGGGTGCCAAGTCAGGGATGCCCGTGCTCTTGGCTCAGCTCGGTGCTGGCCAGAGCCAGTCCAGGGAAGGGGGATGGGAGGCAATGCTGCCTTGTGCCATGCCCAGTTTGGGAGTGCCTGGCTCTCTGCCTCATCCTGCTCTTGTCCCCAGATGTCAGCCGGTGCCTTTTGCTACCTGGTTTTCTGTGGTGTCTGCCTGTTGGTGGCCCTGTACGTCTACCTTGTCATCCCTGAGACCAAGAACAAAACCTTCATGGAGATCAGCCACATCTTTGCCACACGCCGCTCCGTCCTCTCTGTCCCAGCCCATCTCATTGGGATGATGAAGCTCGATGGCTATGGGACTTTGGAGAGCAGCTCACTGGAGGGCTCAGGTTCCAGCCTGCCCTGATCTGAGGGCTGGGGGGCATGGGGATGGTGGAGGAGGCTCAGGGCCGGGGCAAATTTGTTCCAACCTGATCTTCTCTGGGTCTCTCAGGACATCTCTCCATGGCATGGCCTGTGGCCAGGAGGAGCCCCACTGATGCACTAGGGTTGCACCCACCTCCATGCTGGAAAAGATGCCCCCACAGAGACAAGGAGACCTCCTGAGGCAGGGGGTTCTCATTGCTCCTGAGTGTGGGGCCTTACCAAGAGCTTCTGGCATGAGCTGTTTAATAAAGACCATTGCCACCAGAGCCATTGTTTGGCAAGTTCAGCCTGGAATGACAGCAAGCAGGAGTGTGCTGGAGTGGGCAGGTGCTTCCACAGTAGCAGGGAGGAGCAGAATGAGAAGAGGGGCTTGTCCTTCTCCACTGTGACTGGCTGGAAAGGTCAAAGTTTCCCCATGTTTTCTAGGAAGGGTTGTCAGGATGGCTCCCAGGTTCTTACATCTCACCCCAGGTTGGTCATGCAAAGCTGGGGGCTGTTGTGGAAGGGACATAGAACAGCTCAGAGCTGGGGGTGACTGCCGAGCCACTGTGCCCCTGCACAGACTACTGGAAGCCCTCAGTGCCTGGCCTCGTGAGCTGGCCCCACAAAGTGCTCCCATGGCAATCCTGCACACTCCCAAACTCCCTGGAGGACAAAGGGATCCAGGATACATCCACATCCCTTTACTGCACCCCATGAATCGCTGTGACCCCAAGGTGCTCTCCAAGCAAGACCTCTCCCACATCTCTGCCCTAAATCCCGGGGGCCATGTTTGGTGGGAGGGGCTGTCCTGTGTCCCAGGACGCCCGCAGCAGCTCCCACAAACACTATGGCAGACTATGGGGTTCCCAGACCCTCCAGAAGCTGTGGTTTGCAGGAAAACTACAACATTTTATTCTGGTAAGAGGTAAACCCAGGTGGTGGGGAGGACTGTGTGGCCAAAACCCTCTCATGCCAATGCAAACCTCATTTTATTGCAAATAATTTAGCCCTTTTTTTTTCCAGTTCCCCTCTCCACAGGGAGAGGTCCACAGCTTGTGTTTGGTGCTTATGGTCACTTAGTGAGGAGCCCACCCTTCCTGCATCCCGTGGCAAAGCCTCAGGGCACCTCTGGGGGTGGGTGGGTGCTGGACCTGTGGGGACAGGGACTGGGCCATACTGGGTCCCCAGTGCCCGGTCCTGTCCCTTCCATCCTCAGCCACCAGCTTGGGTCTCTCCTCATCTTGAGCCATTTAAAGGACATCAGTCAAAGCAGGGTCACGGCTCTGCAGCATCAGCCTCTTCCCTCTCCGCCTCCCTCCCGCCTCGGCTGCTCTCGGCAGCAGAACAGAGCGGTAAATATGTGCAGCATTACATATGTATAATGGAGTGTAAATAACCCCAAAAAGTGCATTGTAAATAGACTCCAAGTTTATTCTTTATTAATGAGGCACTGAGTGCCCTGCTGTTTTAGAGCAGCGAGACTTTGATAATATCAAAACCTAAATTACACTTGTGTCTCTCATTCCCAGCAAACGACAGCATCATTTCAGGCCTCTTTGCCACTTGTATTTATTTATTCTGGTATTTATCTATCTCTCCCACCCAGCATGTGGGGCAGATTGGAAGATGCCCTACCCCTTGCCCTCCATGTGGGAGGCAATGGTCCCCCTGAGACCAGCCCCCCATTCCTGGGGTTCTGGCACAGCTGAGGAGTTGGAATGTTGCCTTATGGCTAAGGACTGCTCTGTGTGGCCACTGAGATGTGGCAGACCTGGGAAATGTGGGGTCAGGACCCACTTCTGTCGGGGTTTCAGACATCACCAGAGCCAGAAGTGCCCTCTTTCCAAGGGCTGGAGGTCACTGGCAAAATTCTATGGTGTCTTTTGGATGCATTGCTCCTGGGGACCTATTTGAGGGTACCACATCAAAGGATATGTTCATCCTCTTTTCCATCAGGACCTGGGGGTGAAGAACCCCATACTCATCACTGGCAGCTCATCAGCTTTTTTTCTGAGGCTATCAGGGCAAGATCTCTCTTTGGGGTTGTCAGTTCAAACTGCCCCATGCCACTGACCTGGTACTCTTGCAAAAGCAAGATTTGGGCTTCCTCTCTGCTTGTCTTGCCAGGGAGGCATTCCCAGCTGCTCCAGGACAGGTTTCTCATGAAGGATATGGCTAGGTGATCTCCGAGCTGCTTTCCATGTCCAAAGCTGCTTCCCCATGTCGAAATCCAGTTCCCTGGATTGAGGCTTCCAAAAACACTGGTTCTACTTGGTGAGGATAAGCCTGTATTCTCTAGCAGTGTCCAAGCAGACATCGAAAGACTGGAGAAGATGCAAAGAAGGGTCTGAGAAATTACTGGGACACCTGGAAATCCTTAAGGGACACCTGCTGATCTTCTTAAGGTTTGCAGAAATGAAGATGAAGGAGGCTTTCTCCAAAAGCATAAGTGCCTTCTCCTGGTGTGCCCAGTGCTAAAGGGGGGGTGAGTTCAAGCACTGAAGTATTCACATGGAGGGCTGGGGCTCAGTAAGGACAATCTGGAATGAGAGAGAAGACCCTAGTTCGAATTCTCCAGGTACTTTGAATGGGGGTCCTCAAGGAAATGGTCATGGCCCATCAGTGGATATCTGCATATCCTGCACGGAAGATCTCCAGGAAGGTACCTGGCTCCAGGTGAGTTGTCACATGTTGGGAAGCTGATTAAGGCTTGCTGGACACACTCTGGTGTCTCTGTGTGATCACTGGGGGTTGGTGAGGCCACAAGTGTCTGTGGACCATGATCAGACAAGCCACGGAGCATTCACACCTTACCAGTGCCCTCAGTCCCTATGGCTCCAGCAGGGATGGGCTCCAGGAGGATGGGTCCTGGGGGTCCACCAAGCCTTTGAGGCTGAAATCTTCTTGCACTGGTTTCACCAGGTATTCTAACAGCAAACTGTCCCTGTCACCACAATGGGGATGCCTTCACTCCCCACAAACCTCACCTGACTGCAGAAGCTCCATCAGGGACCAATTTTGACTGAGGTAGGTTCCTGTGTGCTCCGCCCCCTGTGTCATTCCATGTGGAAAAAGTGGGGCTGAGGCAGTACTCTGTTGCTCCACAGAGGTTGGTCCAGAATTGGTCCCTGCCTCTTGTCTCACTAGGAATGTCTGTGCTTCCAGCATCACAGCCATGGGAGCAGGTGTTGGACACAGGGAGCATTGCCTGGGGTCAGCTCAGTTTGAAAATACACCCTGTGTTTGCAGCCTGGGCTCTGGATGTATTTGAGGGGTTCAGGGGTTGATTCAGGGACTTGGAGGTAGATGAGAGGTTTGACACGACCCTGCAATCATATCCTCAGCTGCATCACAAGGGGTGTGACCAACAGGTCAGGGGATTCTGTCCCTCTAGTACATCCAGTGGGTCCCAGCTGGAATACTGCATCGAGCTCTGGGGTCCTCAGCACAGGAAGGACCTGGACCTGATGGAACAAGTCCAGAGGAGGCCATGAAGATGCTCAGAGTGCTGGAGCACCTCTCCTATGAAAACAGGCTGAGATGGCTGAGGTTGTTTAGCCTGAAGAAGGCTCTGGGGAAGCTTCACTGGATAAAGGGACTGCAAAAGACTCGGGAGGTACTTGTTACAAGGGCAGGTAGTGACAGGACAAGGGACAATAGTTTAAACTGACAGAAAGCAGGTTTAGATCAGATATTAGGGAGAAATTCTTTACTGTGAGAGTGGTGAAGCACAGGCACGGGTTGCCCAGAAAAGCTGTGGATGCCCCATCCCTGGAAGTGTTCAAGGCCAAGTTGGCCAAGGGGCTGCCCTGGACCCATGAACACTGCTCACAGTAATAACTGCCAGGACACAAGTCACCCAGAGGGAAAAGATTGCACCCCCAAAATTAGGAACTACCCCCCAAATGGTGAAACACTGCCTCCCGTTTTGACATAACAGAGAAATCTGTCAGCACCATCCTAGGGCATCTTCTGCTTGGGAAGGGGGATTTCATTCAAGAAAAGGCACCTCTTGGTGCCTTCTTTTGTTTTTCCTTTGCCTGGTGGTGTCAGGAGTTTCCCAGGGAAGGGAACAAGGACACAGAGGCAGGGTAGCTGTGCCTGTTCCAGGTGTCACAGCCCCATGGATACTTTTGTGCTGTGGTAAACCTAGCTCCCTCCTGGCTGAAAGTCATCCCTCAGTGGGGCCTCCCCAGGCTGAGACCACAGTTCTCATCTCCTTAAAGTACAGAGCCAGCTCCAGCCCCTCATGGACTCTGGTCAACAGTCTTTTTACAGGTAAAAATTCAAATGGGTGATTTCTTTTACTGTGTTCTGGCACTCAGCTGAAACCCAGCACTTCAGAGGGGTGGAGAACAGTCATTCATATTTTTTAAAAGCCTAAAATATTCATTTCCTTGGCATCAACCATCTGCACTCAACCTCAGAAAAAAAAATTATATATAATGAAAAATTTTAACAGTTTGTGGGGGGAAAGTGTTTGTTACCCTTTGAGAAATATAATAATTCTGAAGGGATGCCTGCAGGCCCGTGGCTGGTGCTCTGCAGGTCTCCACAGCAGTCGCAGGGTGCCGGGGCTGGTCCGGGCTGGGTGGCCGGAGCGAGGGTGCCCAGCGGAAGGTGCACACCAGCAGATGGCACTCCCAGAATTTATTGCTACAGCAAGCTCTCTCGGAGAGCAGTCATGTAGGAGATGTCCTATTATATGGGCAGTTGACTTTAATAGTCATTGTGTGCTTAAAGCACAGCAAAACAACAGTGGGGAAAAAAAAAAATCCCCACTCCACTTGGATGGCCCTTTTCCCCCCAGCCCTGCTAGTCTATTTGTACAGTAAATTAAAAATATGAATCACTTCTCTCTACTGCCTCCCCAAACACTCATCCTGTCAGGCTCTGTGTTGTCTTCATTTGTATTACCTTAATTTAATGTTAATTATGTTCTTCATTTACAAAGAACAAGCATTTACACTCCCTGTCTGGGGATTTTCCACACTCGCGGTCTCCACAGACGGGGAGGAAGGGGAGCGGCGGAGGCAGCGGTGCCGGGGAGGAGCCGTAACAGGGCCGTGGGAACGGGGCGGGGGTGCCCCCCCCGAGCGGACCGGTAACGATGAGCGCTATTGCCTTTCGATTTATGAAACCGTATCGCTGCCTGTGCTTAAATCCCCCCTAATAAATCCTTTTTAAAAGGTCCTCGGCCAATGGAGGGCAGTGATTTACGGCGGGTAGCTGGAGTGGAGGGAGGTTTGGTGGCAGGGTTTGCTGCCGGGGGGTTGGGGATGTCACAGGGTTGGGAGCCTGACCACTTCTGGACAGTCCTAAGAAAATTTCCTGCACATCTTTTCCCTGATGTCTGCAGACTTGTCGGATGCTGCTGGTCATGGGATGACCTGTTCAACGTGGATAATCCACAGCATGGATGAGGACTGCAAATCCCTGCTCCATGCCCCAGTTTCCCCATTGGCACGTGGAGATAACAGTCCCCCTCCCAGCTCTACCTATCCTCAGTGCTCACCGGTGAGCCAAATTTTGGGGTGCACTTATAGAAATGACTTGTGGGGGTGTGTGTGTGTGCAGTAGCGTGTGCTCATGTGAACACACAAATCTCTAAAAACACCCCACACCTCACTCCAAACCTGACTTTCCCATGCACAGAGCCTGTGGCTGGAACGAGGAAGGACAGAAGAGAATAAAAAGAAGAAAAACAATGAAAGAAATAATTGTGAGCTTTCCCGGGCTATGGAATGTGTGTTCCTCTTCACAGCCTGCCCTTGACTGTCCCTGGGATGGGGGACTTGGGGGTGAAGGCTCTGTGCAGCCACATTTTCAAACCTTGAGCCCCCTGTCTGCACTCAGCAAGGTTTGAGGGCTGCCCACGCCTGCCATTGCCTGTTCTTCCAGCACTGTGTCTAGCCACAGGTCAGGAACATCACGGGCTTTTCCCAGGGAACCCGAGGGTGGGATGTGAGCAGGAGAGCAGCATGTTTGGCCCCATTTGTGTAAAAGCTCCTGGAGTCACATTTTGCAGTGCAAATTGGCCTTGTACCAGTACATTGTGGAAGTTGGGTAGACCTGACTGAGATGCCCTTCCCCAAATCCTCAAAAACGCAACAAAAATATAATCAAAGGAAAGAAAAAAGCAGCCCACCAAGGCTTCCTGTGTGACACAGGAACCCCAGAAAAGTAGAGAAAACAAACTCCCACTGCCAGGAAAACCCAAGATACCACACACCCGCTCCTCCCCGTCACCGCCACCCCCACCCATTTCTACACAACAGCCACACATTCTGGGGTGGGAGCCTGAGCCCCCTTGCCACTGAATGGCCTCAGGACATGGGCAGGTCCTCATTGGTTGCTTAGGGGTGACATCTGAGGTTTGACGCTCTAGATTTCTCCTGCCACGAGCCCGTCTTGCAGCTGCAGAGCCCTGTCCCAAACCCCTGTTTGTGGGGGGTGCAGCCCCACAGCCCATCCCACACCCCACTCCCACCCTTGCCCAGCCATGGAGCAATCCCACTGCAGGGTTTCCTTCTCCTACCCCATCCTTCTGCCACGCAGATTTGAGGCCACTCACTTCATGACAGAAGTGGCTCAACTACTCCCCGTGGGACAAACACGCCCCCGGCTCCAGGGGAGTGACAAACTCCTCCATCCTCCACTGGCCATGCTTGCGCCCTTCCCATGTGCTCCCGTGTGCTCTCCCTTATTAACAATGACCTTTCCACCGTGCTCACCGCTGATTCCCCAGTCCCAAATATCTTTTAAATGGGTTTCAGGAGCTGATGCGAGCTCCGTTAAAAGGCCACTGCGTCGCACCCGCCCCATGCCCTCCCGCACCACGGCCCCCCCGTCCCCACGCAGTGCCACCCGCACACACACACACACACGCTCACACTCTCACACTAACATTTTAATTAATGACAACCACTTTTTTTTCCCCCCTCCCCTCATAAGCACTTTAATGTGTGTTCGCAGCCCGGCTGATCCCCACAGCCATGGAAATATTAGGTTGACGGATGTGGTCTGTCGCCAGTGCTCCCTCAACGGGTCTGCCTGTCAGCTCGCCGATGATGACATTAACACGGGAAGAAAGTGATGACAAATGCCCGTTATCAGGGAACGAGGCCTGTGACAAATCGCACGGCGCCTCGCGAGCAGCCCCATTACGCTGTAATAAAAAAAGATGGATGGCTCAGCGCACCGGGGCCCCGCGCTAATGCGATTTCGCCTGGTCTCTCCGGGTTCTAATTAAGGCAGAAAACGGAGAATGAACAGGAGTCCCCGGTGCCCGGCTCCCACCTAGTCCCCCCGCAAACGCCCCACAGTGCTGGACACTCGCCCTCCGGGACGATGTCCCCCAGCCACGCTGGTGCCCCAAAGGCTTGGGAAAGGGCTTTGGTGGGGATGCAGATGGACAAGAAGTGCAGATGTCACGGGGGTGCACAGTAGGGGTGGGGGCTGGGGGATCCCTCAGCCTATGCCTGCCCATCTTTCCTCTGCCAGGTGGGCTCAAGGTTCCTCCATCCAGGGCAAAGGGAGGAGGGGGGACACGGGCACCGTCAAATGCGTCACTCAGAGATAAATGTCACCTCCACCATCTGCTGCAGCACGCAAAGTGGCGGGGGGAGCGCTGCGCAGCAGAGAGGGGACGGGCGGGACAGCGTCACCCTGGGAAAAGGCTCAGCCGCTGTGGAACAGGACACCAACAGTAACCACCTGGTCCCGTGGGGACAGAGAGGGGGTGGCCATTGACAGGGATGAACAAGGGTCCGTGGGATGCTCATGGGAAGCAGTGACTTGCTTAGGGACAGGAGTGGGAGAAGGCAGATGTGGAGGGAGTCAGTCCCCTCCAGGAATTCTGTGCGTCCGTACCCACTAAGCACACCGATGGCTGTGCCCTTGGTGACAAGGACATGACCACAGCTGCCAGTGAGGTGGGAGCTGGGCCCCTCCAGCACCTGCTGTGGGAAAGGAGGAGTCAGTTCCTGCCACGGGTACCCCAGAGCCCAGATGGGGTGCCCAATCTCCACAGGCAGGCACTTACCCCCCTGTCCCCACACCTCCCCACTACCACCCAAATGCCTGCACACCCCTTGCCCCCTCCCAGCTCCCCAGCAAGGAGGTAGGTCAGGCGTCCCTCTCCACCTCTGCCCACCCCACATCCCCAGCTTCCTTGAGTGTTTCCACTAGGAGAAAGAGAGGTGCAAGTGACAACTCATGCCCTGTCCTCTCCCTGCAGATCTGAAGAACCCTCATGGATGTGAGTCAGTCTTGTGGGGTGTCTCAGTGGGCTGTGGAGACACCCAACAGCGCCTCCAGTCCAGCTCCTGAGATAGAAGCAGTGGCACTGACACCAGAGCCCTTCTGTCTGGATCTATCTGTGATTGCATCTTGCAGAGAGCCACACCAATAGAGTTGTTCCATCTTTTCTATAAGCAGGGAAAGTCTGGGCAACCTCCAGCCTTCACCAGACCTGATGAGGGTGGTGGCAAGGGGATGCAGCCCCATACACCCCACAGGACAGCACAGAGCAGCATCCTGGCCAGTTCCAGCATGCATTTACCTCATGCCAGGCAGTCTGTAGGCTCAGGTTCTTAATTTCTTTGGCTTTGTCATGTACATCTTAATAATCCCAGGCAGGACACAGCAAGGTATGGGGAGCAAGTGGCAGAGGGACCTGCCAGAGAATGGCACTGTCCTTGGGTGATAGAGAAGGAGGCTTGGACACAGGCTACTCCCTGCCTGGGAACCACATTGTGCTGCTCTGAACATGCTTTTAAAAGCACTTTTCCTCTTCAATGGAGAGCTGGGTTTCTTCAGGAAGGATCCCTGAATGACACCTGTCATGTCCTGGGGGATTTATCAGTCATTTCAGGAAGATTTTTAAGGCTCATACTTATTTATAGCTCCCCACGCTCCTTTCACCTGCCCAGGCCTTCAAAGGGACTTTGACAAACTTGAAATATTGCTGGACCAAATCTGATCCCAAATGGCAACCATTGTCAGTGAGAGCATCCCAGCTCTGTTGTAAAAGCTGCTAATCTGAAGCCAGACTCACGTATCTGTTGCTCATCAACTTTTGTATCCCAGACGTAATTTTAGACCTATTCAGAGTGAGAGCTGAGCCACGCCTTCCAACAGATTCTTCTGGATGAAACTCAGCCTCTGGTGCTGCCTAGCAGCCTAGATTAAACCTGTTATTCTGAATCCAGCAGCAAAAATAAGTACAGAGGCCATGGAAATTATTTTAAACAAACCACCTTTGCTGAGAGCCAGCTGGGAACACACCGAGTTCCTGTTTTTGCAGCAGGTTCAACCAGGGGCCTTGCTTCCCCAGCTGGATGAGCTCTGGATGCTGCACCTGAGCCTGTCAGTGGCCAGTGCTCAAGGGTGATACTGAAGCACTGGCTCAAGCTGCTGCTGCCTGAACCCAGATTAACCCTAAGAAGGACCCTAAAAAAGGTAAATCATCCCATAACATTGCACAAACAACCTGCAATGGGGTCATGTGGAGGACTTGACAAACTTGCTGGGGAGGGGTTGCTAAGAAGGAGGGAGCTCTTGCTGCAGCTTTGCAAAGTTAGTAATACTCTTGGCTGAGAAATGGGAGCAGAAATGTGTTACCAGTTGGAAAGCAGAAGTGTCAGACTGGACACCAGCACACCCCTTGGTTTGTGACCAACAGCAGGAGCCTGGCAGGACTGTGACAGATCCATTGTACCTGTGGGATGGCCAGGCAGTGCCAGAAGAGGCTCACAGAGCCCTGCCTGCCCAGCCAGGAGGTCGGCAGCCTGCAAACCACAGCCCTTGGCTGTACTGTTCATCAAAAATGAGCCCTTCCCAGCACAAGCAGGCAAGCAGATATGGCTTATCCCTGGGAAAGTCCTAATGCCTTACTCAGGTATGTTTTGCTGTTCTCCCTCTTCCCGAGCAGAGAGCAAAGGCACGGTGCCAGCAGAAATGTTGTCCCTTCCTGCTGGACAGAAGGGAGCTCTGTGTGTGGCCAGAAGTGGCATGGATGTCTTTTATTGCATCCCCAAGGGCTCCCCTCAACCCACTCAGACCACCTAGGCTGGCAGGTCTGGCTGGCATCATCCTAGAATGGGGAGCAGCTGCTCGGTGGGTATATGAACATCCAAGTTTACAGCCATGATGAAGTCCCACCTCAGCAGTTGATGCAGGCAGGGAGCAGGGTGGCAGCTGATACAGCTGTCCCCAGAGCTCAGCTCCCATAGCCTGGTTGCATGCTGGGCTGGTTATCCACTCCAGCTGGGAAAACAAACAGGGCTTATTGCCAAAACACACAAAGAATGTGCTGAGACAGGGCTGAATCACACAGGGCCCATGTGCACTGGGGGTCTGGGACCTGAAGGTAAACCTGTCCTGAGGGTACTGGAGGGGTGTACCCCCCACGGGAGATTTCTGCACCCTAAGGCTCATGGATCAAGCAGAATGTGAGAGCAACTGACAGAAGGGGAAGTTTCTGGCCACCTACTGTGGCATTGCTCTTTGCTGTACCTTTGTCACGTCCTCCTGGTTTCTCACCCCAAGTCCTGGGCAGGAGCTCGGCTCAGACACCCAGTGCCCTCCCTGGCTCTGCTGTTGATGTTCATGAAAGCATCAGTCCGTGTGTGCCTTAGTTTCCCCCAACAAGGAGCCACTTTTGCAGGAGCGATACTGCTGACCCAGAACATCCTGTGGTTAAAACAGAAGGAGAGCATGGTCAGAAAGAGAGCTCAGGAGCAGGGGACAGTGTGTAGGGGGTACGCTGGGAGCTACACCTGCTCCACCTCTGCTGTTCACTGCTCTGGGCAGCTGTTCCATTGGAACTGGGATCCTCAACATCCCCTGTTCTTCATCCCCCCTCCCTGACCCATACCAGCCACTTCACTTTTGCTGTAGCTCTACTGACCTGCCATTAGTTATAATGCCTGAGCCCCAGCAGGAGGTCAGCACAGTCTAGCCCAGACATAAATCAGCTCCCTATGGGCAAGGAGACTTAGGGACAGCAGTGACAAGTGCCCACCACGTGCTGCAGGATGCCCCCCACCTCGGCCCTGGGATGCTTCCCAGGGATGGAGGCCTTACCCCCATCACATCCAACCAGGCTCCGTGGGGACCTTGCTGTCACACCAGCAGGATGTTGACGTGATGGGAGGCATTCTGTCACAGTGAGGGGACAAGGGACTGTGCCGCAGAGGGAAGCTACATGGCTCCCCAGAATGAAACAGCGGGGCTGAGACCTTAAAAGCCCAGATAGGGGATTGAGGGGCAGCTCAGGAGGTGTCCACCACATAGCTGCGTGCCCACAGGGGTGATGCATCTCAGGGGTGACACCACGGCGATGAGGGGCAGTCCCGCTGCCCTGCTGGGGGAGGATCTTGGTGAAGAGGGGTCTCTCTCCCGCCATGGGGCTCTCTGAGCTGCCCAGCCCAGCCCAGAAGTGCCCAGGCCAGCCCAGTGCAGTCCAGTCCAGTCCTGCCTGTCCGTGCTGCCTGCCCGTGCTGCCATCCCCGGTCCTCCAGCTCCCTCTGCTGCCGGCGAGGACGACGGCTGCCCGAGCCGGCCGGAGCAGCATCTCAACCGCCCTGGGTCCCCAGCAAGGTCTTCAAGCACCAACAACAGGGTACCCGCACCAGCACCTCCCACACGCCCCCCGGTCCGCTCACCTGGAGAAGGGGTGCGGGCAGAGGATGCTCCCAGCGCGCTGCGGGAGACGTGGGACACCCAGCCCCAAAGCATCTGCCCAATGCAGGTGGGCAGCCTTGCCAGAACCAGTGAGTGGCTGCAGACCCTGGAGACCCCACGGAGGGATGGACTGGAGCAAGATCTCAGCCTCAGTACTAGACACGGGGGACACCACGCCGAGACTGCAGATCCAAAGTACAGGCTTTTGCAAACCCATCTTTTCAGCTTAGGTGATTTCTTTTCTCTGGGTAGACACGCATGTTCATGCCATGCACACTGCAAGTGTCAGGAGCTGCTGAGCAGCCAGTCTGTTTCTTTTTAAAACTTCACATAAGCAGGTAAATTATCCCCAGGTAACAATTTACCATGAGAGGAGAAATGTTGGTGCTGCTGCCACCACCAAAGCAGGAGCTCCTGCTTCCCATTCCCCACGGTGACGGGGAGCCTGAGTTATGGCCCTGTTGGAGAGACAGCGGGTTTGTAAATGCCTCTGTTTGTGCTGTTTTCCAGCCCAACCAGAGCCCATTGATCACTGGGACAGGAGTGAAAGCAGCTAAGAGAAGCAGGAGCTGGAATGGTGGAGACACATAGCTGAACCTTAGCAGGAGCTGGGCACATGCAGGGATGCTCAGATCTGGCCCTCTGTGTTCTTTTGCCTCTGTGAGATCCCTGGTCTAAGGAAACAGACTGCTTCTTTCACCCCTTGAACAAGCTCATTTGCTTGGCCAGCAATTACAAAAGGATTTAAGTCAGGAGTCCATGGCACTTTGGGGGAAGGTCCTTATGCCAGCACAGTGCAAGCACAGAGCCTTATGGCATATATATTTGGTGTGAAACAACGCCAGTTTGGGGGTGAGGACTGAGACTTTGCTTGGCCACATCTCACAGCCACTAAATGCTACCAAGGATGTTCAGGACCTGGGATGTTATTTGCAGAGAAAAACAGACCCTGCCCAAAGAAAAAATAGCCTCAGAAAATGCAAGGAGGGAAACTGAGGCACAGAGTGCCCATGACAGGGCCTCAGTACAGGGGAATCCTTTTACAACCTCAAGCACTTGCTGTAGCACAGCCAGTGCTGAGATTTAACCTGAGCAGCTACACACTGCTCTGAGTGAACTTCCCCCAGGCAGGCAAAGGAAGAGCTCTGTGCTGTGTCTGACATGGACCTGAGCAGCCTGGGGACCCACAGCAGCTACAGTGCAGCAGCCCTGCAGCCCCTTCCCTGCAGTGAGTGAACCATGGGACAGGGCGGGCATGGGGATCATTTTGGAGACTGCCCTCCCCAGAACACGTTCCCTAGAAGGGGGTGACATCACACTGACACAGCAAGGCACATGAGAGCTGGTGTAATTTAGGCACATGGTTGCTGCCCCATGGCAAAGGCACTCACTGGCTCCCTGGGCCCTGCATAGAGTTGGGCCACTTTGCTCAGAGGTTAGAGATGGCCACAGAGCTGTGTAGAATCAGTTCTGCTCATGGGATCCTACCATGCAGGCTGTTTCCTATAGCCCAGGTGGGGAAACCGAGGCAGGGAGGGCTGCTGGGACTCACGGAGCAAGGGAAGGTGGCAGTAGGCCTGTCCCAGCCACACCATCACTGCTGAGCCATAGGGAAAGTCACTTGTCTACTAAGCATGAAGCCCCTGTGCAGACCACTCCCATGGGACTGGTGTCACAATCCCTTCACCAGATGGGGGCGATGATCCTGAGAGAGCACTGACCCCTGGCTTTGCTCCTGAACACACAGGCTCATGCAGACTACAAGACACTACCATGCTATCCTCTACAGGACATGGCCCAGCATCCTGCCATGTATTCATGCCATGTTCCCATCAGGGCAGCTCTGCCATCACCCAGCTGGATCTTACTCCAGACAGAGGAAACTGTGCTGGAAACAGGGACTGTAACACAGGGACCTGATGCATGCCCTGCTGGATTCCTTGCTCCTGTTGCTCACTGTCTGTCCAGGCAGGGTTCTCACTCTGCACCCACCGGCCCTGAGGATGCCCCACAGAATGCTCTGCCCTCCAGGCCTTCTCCAACCAGGCTTCCTCAGCTACACCCCAGCAGCCCTTCCCTCATGCTACGCACCACGCCGACGTCACCCCAGCCATTAATAGCGTTTGGTTAATTAATTTGATGGGAACAGCAGGGACCACACTTTGCATTTAGTGAACTTCCGAGAACTTCCAACCTCATCTTCATAATTGGCCTCATAAATTCGAGGAAAGAGAGAAATCAGCAAAGCCAGAGAAGCGCAGGAGGCAGGAGAGGCCCTGCACGCGGGAGGGCGGGCGAGTGCGTGAGAAGTGACTCTATTTGGTGTCCTTATTTAATTTTATTGCACAGATCCATCTTCGCCCACCCCCTCCCTGCCTAGCCCTCTCTCTCCCGCTCTCCCTGCTGAGTTCACCTAATCATGATAAATTCATATTCATTTCCCTGCCTGCTCCAACGGGGGGAGCAGCAGCTCCCCTACATTCGCCCGGCCATGCTGTCATTAGCAAATATTTACTCATGAATACAAAGCGCCAGAGTTAGAGGCCAAACTACCTTCCCTGAACCCCTTTTCCCCCAGGCCCCTCCCATCCCTGCAGGAGGATGAGCAGGACAGCTAAGGATGGGTGTCTTTCCCACAGGGTAGGGAGCAGAGTGGAAAAAGCTGCCTAATGCCCAGAGCTTTTTCTTCGTGTGGAGTTTTTCTTCCTTTTCAATGAGGGAGGCAGAGAGATGCTTTTTCGGGGATAGGAATTGCCTGAGACCCCAATCTAGACTCACCTTCGGGGTGCAGGGACAGCAGGCTGGGAGCAAGGGGCTCTGCAGCAGAAGCTGAGGGCCTGTCCCAGCTCCACGACTTTCTACTCAGTCTCTAAGTGCTGCTGCCTTTTGTTTTATTTTTAATTTTCAGGATGATCAGACTCACAGCCAGGGAGAGCGGGAGGGGGTGTGCTGGGAAGGAGGAAATAGCTGAAGCCCCTTCCTGGGAAGCAGAAACCAGGCAAGACCTCGTTAGAGATGCCTAAAACCATGTTTGCTCTCCCTGACTGGACCCATCCTGAGGACTCAGCATCCACCTCTTCCCAGACACATCAAGAGCCTCATCCCTTGTACCCTCTTCCCATGGCATCCCGTGGTTTGGAGGAGGCAGGAGGTGTACTGCGACAAGGAGGAGGTCAGGCCCTGCCCTGCTGCAAGGGCAGGGATTAGAGGTATAAAGAAGAACATGTGTGGGGCAGCTCTGTCCCCTCTGCCCAGGGCAGGGCTCACTCTCAGTGGGCAGCACAGCCCAGACCCTCATGTTTCTCCCCTTGCATCAGGACGAGGGAGAAGCAAGAGACTTCAGCATCCAGAAATGCCACCCCCAGCTGCTCTGGACAAGCTCTATGTCGTGCTCCTTCACCTCCTGCCCTTTTCAACCCCCCCAGCTACACCCAGGGGAAATGGGCCTTATCCATATGTGGCCCACCTGGCTGCAGTTAGCCACAGGAGGGCCCTCTACCCCCTCCAAAAAGCCTGGGCAGTGATTTGTGGGGTGGGAGAGGACAGACAGACATCAGGCTCATTCCCTCGCAGAGCAGAGGACTGGTGAGATTTCTGCCCCCGTGGCCTCCACATGACACAGATGTACTAGGGCCATCCTCCCTGACGTTTCCCAAGGGGTTGGGCACCAAGCCTTGCTCCCACACATCCCCAAGTCTGGCCTTCTCCCTAAGTAAAAGCAGGAGGACAATCAGCAGGGTAAGGCGCTGCTACAGCACCCCTTTGGCTCCTGGGTGTGAATTGTGGCCCTAGAGGAGGGGGTGAAAAAGAGGAAGGAGTTGGGGGTCAGCAGTGCCATATTTCCCGTGCCACTACTGCTGTCTTCAGCACATGACCCCACTGAGAGAGGCAGCCCCAGCCCTCCAAGAACAGTTTGCCCTGACATCCAGAGCTGGAGGCAAACCTATGCTCATCAAGGCACAAAGCTGAGCAGCCCTACACTGAGCTCCCTGCCTCAGCCCAGGCAGAAAAAGGCTCATGGCCTGTCAGACATAAGGCAGCCTCCCCAGCCAACTTCCCTGTGGGACAGGACTATCCCCAGCCCTGGACAAGGCCACATGTGGTGCTGCCCAGCCAAAGCTGGCTGACTATAAAGATGGTCAGGACCCCTTTCCCTGAGCACAGCCCTCCTGGGGTCACAGTGTTCTCCCTGGAGCTGAGAGGCCCCTGGTCTGAGGCTGCCTCCCCTCTGCTCCAGGATAACCAGCTCAGTTCTCACTGCCTCTGCCTCAGCAGCCCCTGTCATTCTCCAGCTTTTCCATGTCCCTTTCGAGCCAATCATTCCTGCTGCTCATCTCCATGTGCAGCCTTGGTTTCCAGGATGTTCAGGTTCCCCTTGGATAACCAAAGCATTTCCACGCTCAGGAGTCTGAGCTGTGCTCCAGGCAGAGAACAGGAGAGAGAGCACTGCTGTTTGAGGAATATGGAAAAGCTGACAGCAATCCTTTCCTGACCCCACACCCGAAGCAAGAGCTCAATCCAACGCTCAGAACTCAAGAATCGCTCCTATCTCTGGGACAGCCAATCCCAGCTCAGCCACATGGCCAGCTGGATTCCAAGACAGAGGATGGTAAGGGAGGATGGTGGCCAGCAACCTCCAGCCCTGAGAGCCAAAAGTGCTGGTCCAACAGTGTTAGTCTCTACTGCATGTTCCCCACCTCCGCTGAAACCAGGGAAATGGGCCAGCACAGGAAGAGCTCTTGGTAAGCCACAGGGGAAAGTCCCAACAGTTGCAGTGCAGGGAGCAAAAAGAGATACCAAGGGAAAAGAGAGAAAGGATTTATTACATTTCAAATTTCAAAGCACCAAGACATGCCAAAAGACATTCATTTCCCTCAGGTGTCTAGCAGAAAGGCTGGGCTGATGAATGCCACTGCTGGGGTCTGTGCCACCCCAGCAAAACCCCAGCCCTGCTGATACCCAGCAGCCACACAAACTGTGCAAACCCACCTGGTTTGTGCCTGCCCTAGCAGCAAACATGCAGCTTTGTCACTGCATGTGACAGGGCCAGATCCCCCACAAAGAAGCAGGAGCCCCAGGGTCCTGGCACAGAGATGCCCACCATGGCACCTCTGCCAGGAGCAGCCACTGCAATACCTGTAACAGACAAAGCATTCAACGGCTCTGAGAAATTCATCTCCACAATATAAAATAGTCCAGGTTTCCTGAGAAACAAAATTCACTCCCATGGAACTCGTGGGACCAGCCACATGCACATACATACACAAACGAACACACCTTCCCTATCAAAGACCAGATGACTCCATGGCTTCCACACAAAGCAACAGAAAAAGCTTTGTTTTGCCCAAACTAGTACCTAATTATCTCTGTGTTCCTCTCTGTCTCCATGCCTCCTACAGACAGACACACAGCCCTGCTGGGTTACATTCAGTGCCATTACATTCAAATCCTTCTTGAGCACAGCTCCCCAAGCTGCGAGCTCTGCTCCTCTCCTGCACTGAGAGGAAAGGAGCTCTTGGGCCAGACCAGGGCTCTCAGTGAATCTGGAGGCTCCTCAGCACACAAGGCTGGGAGCAAGCAGGCACAGCACCTCAAGTCCCTATGTCTATTTCAAGGCTTGGCTAGCACCAGGGAATGCTGGTGGCAGTCACAGCAGCCTGGCCCTGTGCAGTGGGACCCACCAAGGGACACATCAGCTCAGGACCCAGCAACAGCACAGGTTAACCCCTTGTGACTCCACTGCCACTCCAGTAGCAGCTGCCAGCAGCAGTGAGAAGGGGAAAGGCCTGTCACAGAGCCAAGCTAGACCCCTGTCACCTTCATTCAGAGCTCAGGGCAGAAATTTTGGAGTGTCAAAACTCCAAACTCTCTGCTCAGACACGGAGGAAGATGTATCCCACTTCCCTTGCTCCCAAGCACTGTCAGGGGCTTGAGCACGAGGTTCTGCAGCCCGGTCTTCCAAAGCTGGGGAGAGCAGGGCCAGGGTAGCTGATGGGCAGTGAGCCCTTTTGGTAGCCACACCAAGACAGCACTTCCAGCGTGGTTCCAACCCACAGCCTCTGCTGAGGAAGCCACAGAGCTCTCTGCCCAGCAGCCGGGCCTCACATTTGCAAGGAGCCCCAGTTTGCTGGGAAATGTTCCTCAACCTACAGGCACCACAGAGCAGCACTGGGGAAATCAGATCCTTCATAACAGCAGCACAGCAGTGAGTCCCGGGTGATAACCGGGCATTACCAGTCCCGTTCCGAGGGCTTCCGGTATGGCAGCCCCAGCTGAACGAAGACATCTCTCTCAGTGGGAGTGGGCAGAGTATGGCCAGACGACACCTTGGTACCCCCAGGACCTCGCACCACGGCCGAGCTCAGCGCGTGCTCCGACAGGCTCATGCCCTTGGTCTTGGCCAGGGCGCGCATGGAGCGGTTGAAGTGAGCCGAGCCTGTGAAGTACAGCAGGGCGCAGGCGAACTCCCGGTACGGCACCACGATGATGTCGAGCCGGCGGTGACGCTGCGCGGGCCCAGGCAGTCGACACACACCCAGGTACTTCTTCTGATCACCATTGTCCTCCTGACTCACCAGGTCATCTGTAAGGAAGCCTGGGGAGAGAGAAGAGGCCAAGAGAAGCTGCATGGTAGAGACCAACACCTCCATGCTGAACTCCCCACCGCCCAGAGAGCAGCAGAGATGTCTCATAACGTGCTGTGGGACCCCAGGGATAACATGCTGAGCTGCAGCAATATTCCCTCCTTAACACTCCAGCTAAGCCAGGTCCAGGGGCAGTAATTTTAAGGACTAACAAGATGTCCCATCCTCGGGACAAGTGATCACCTATCCTTCAATGAATGCCACCCACCTCCCCACCTTGGCCATTCTAAGAGCAGCTTCCCCACCCTCTTACCGCTCCTGCGGAGGCTGTCGAGCAGCTTGTTGAACACCCCACGGTGAGACTGCCCATCCGGGTGAGTGACCAGCACATCTACATCTCCACAGGTAGCCTTCCCCCGACGGTAGGAGCCACAGGCCACACACACAAGGCCAGGCTTCAGGGCCAGGGCAGCTTGTCTGACCTTAGAGAAAGAGGTATGAGGACTCAGAGACCAGACTCTTCATGCCCTTTCCACCAAGGCAACAAAGGATCTTGTGCCTGTCTTGAGACCTGTCCTGCATCTCCAAAATCTCCACACACTTGGCAGGCATGGCACACTGTCCCACCAAGAAGGCTGGCCTGCTGTCAGGGGAGGAGTGAGCCAGGGTGGCCTCCACCCAGTCCCGCAAATACCCAGCACAATGCCACACTCACTGTACAGCGATTGACCATCAGCACTTGGGAGCACTGGGTTGGGACAAGCAGGAAGATGCAGCACTGCTGAAGGGGTTAAGTACTGCAAAGCTTTCAGAGCCTTCAATTTCTGAGACAGCGAGAGCAAAGATTTTTTTCAGCTGCCCTACAGCACAAGGCTTGCCAGCTCTGCCCACAAAGGGCATCAGTTTAACAGGTGATGGTCACAGATCCTGTTTCAAAAACAGGGATGGGCCCATGAAGTCTCTCCAGCAGGACCCAACACAGCAGAAAATCTGCGAATAATCCTTGGAGTTCACTCCTGCCAGGACCTCTGCCTCTGCAGGAGAGCTAGGCTTCCTGACCCAGAAAAAGCACAATTGTCGCAGCATTTTAGACCAAATAGATGCCAACATGCTGCTGCCAGCAATCAAACACATAATCAGAACTTCCTCTGTTACAGTCTTCTCCAGGCTGGACCTTAGCTCCTGTTTTGTGCAGACAGTACTAACTCTGATGGCTTCATTCATTAAATGTTTAAGAAAGGCTCCCAAGTCCCTGGACAGGCCTAAAGTATTCTTGGTCTGATTGTGCCAATCACCCTGCTGGCAGCAAATAATGAGGGGCCCAGCAATTCCCAGTGATGAGGCCATCACAGAGGCTGGGGTTCAGCAAGGCAGTGTCTGTGCCCACAGCTCCTTGTCACTCTTGGGGATCATCCTTCATTAGCAAGAGATAAACCCATTAACCTTTGCCCCAAAGGTGCTCCAAGAAGCCACAAGCCTTTCTCATGCGGAGCAAGCCCTCCTCTGGTGTTCTTGCCCCCCTTCTGGCTTTAAATGAAGATTTCTAGAAAACTCCCAGCCCCACCCGAGAGCCTAAAAGCTCCTCAGATCTCACTGTGACAGGCAGCACAGACAGTGACTAATCCCTCATTCTCTCTCCTGGGCCTGGATCAGAGGTGTGTGAGTGTGTATGGAGGGGAGCACAGTAATCCCATAAAGATAACAATAGACCCACTCCCAAGAGCCAGCTCCTCAGTCCAGCCTGCCTGGGAAAGGGACCACTCACCACCAAAATGGCTAATCCGGCACACAGGACTGACACCCCAGCAGGAGCCTGGCAGGAGGGTATTCTTCATGGCCAGGCCCTGTGGCCGAGTGACAGGGTCACACTGGCTGCTGCTTCCATGGTGATGGGAGAGCACAGGGGTAGCAATGACAGGGTGTCCTCCAAGCTCTCTGCTCACATTAGGGTACACTGACTTAGCACCCCATAGTCATGGAGTGCCAAGGGATCCTAGAGCAAGCAGCACTCGTTTGCAGCCTGGAACCCCTTTGCTTCCAGCAAGGATATCCACCCTTTGTCCTCTCACTGACAACTAGATCATGGGGTGCTCACAGCGTCCTTTGGAGAAGCAGCACCAGGGAGACCTCAGCTGAAAGCAGACATTCCAGACATGATGGGAGGCAGGAAAGCAGAGCTGGGAACGTACTTATTCCACCATGCCACATGCAGCCTTTTTCAAAGCAGTGTGTACAACTGACCCCTGTGAAGTATCCTCCTCCTTGCCAGGCACTCACACTGAACTTTCTTACGGGGCAAGGTAGATGCCTTGTGTGCCCATGTCCAAAAAGGGTCCCCCAAGCACTGACCCCACCCAGAGGAAAGGCTGAAGAGCTCAGCTATAACACAAGGGCCATTTTCACAGCGTGTACCTTCCTGTCATGTCCTAGCAGGTACTGCACTCTGAGGGCCTGGGGCCAAGCTACTCACCGTTTGCTCTATTTCGGCAGCTTCCTCCCGAGGCATGCGCTCCAGGAAATCTGTGTAGTGCTTCAGCCCCACAGCTTGCTGGCTGGTCAGAGTGGCCTTGGTGCGGATGTCATCCAGTGTCCGGAAACCCTAATGCAGACCATGTGCTGATATTCAGACATCTACCAAGACTTTGCTCTTCACAAACTTTCCACCAAGATTTGGGGAGATTGTATGTAGCCTGTCTCAAGTTTAGGCCAAGTCACAGCTTCTGAGATCACATGTAGAGAATACTTTAGGGCCTGGTTCCCAAAAGAAGGGATTTAGGCAGTCCCACCACCCATGCACACCTCTAATCTCCACCACTTCTCTGACAGAAGGCTACTGCTCTTAAGGCACGGTGTCCCTACAGTTTGAAGGAAAACACGTAATGCAGATAAAGGAACAACACCCACAACATCCCAATGAGGGAAAGCCAGCAGCATGAACTCTACCATATTTTTGAGACAATCAAGAATCCAGTCGCAAACCAAACACTACGGGAAACCAGGCTTCATTAGCTTGTACTCAGGAGACAAACTGCTTTTAAAGAAGGAACCCATCCAGTGGGCTGGGCTGTTCCTATTGGCACAATTATTTCATCCTCCTTTTTACAACTTCCAGACAAGATGGATGGCTGGTCTGACAGCTACAGGACAAGAGCCAGCAACTGCATCAGGAGCTTTCATTGATAAGATGCCCTGATTCAAGCCTGGCTCTTAGCAATGTCATTGCCACAACTAGTGTGACATGAGCTCCAAGAAGTGATGCTAGAGCAGAGGCAGCGTGTCTCCCACTCCTTCTCTCCCCATCTTTGTCCTTTACCTGCCCCAACACAATTTAAGTCACAGCCACAACAGGTGCTGAGACACAACAGGACTCAGCTTCATAGTTCCTCCCCAAAAAAACAGATTTAAATCTTACTTGTAGATACTGGTAATTAAAAACCATTTCTGAAAGTAATTATCCTACACTCAGCAGCAGTCTTCAAATCATAACCTGAAAGCCTCGTATGCAAAGGCATTGAACTTACCTGCTGGTACCACATCTGAGCTGTCTTGACCCCTGCTCCCCAGATGTTGGAAAATAACTCCAGCACAGGCACACTCTCACTGATGTGATCCAGCTTGCGCAGGTGCCCACTCTCCAAGATCTCCAGGATCTTCTCTGCCATCCGTTTCCCAATCCCAGGGATTTTGCAGGCTTCCTAGAAAGAAACCAGAGCTGCCACTGGAAAAGCAAAGATCATAGACAAGCTGGGGAGCTGCTGCTGACTCAGAGCCTGGTTAGTCATTTGATGAGTAAAGGGTAAGCGGCAGGACTAGTTCTGCCTGATAGGTCTCCTCTCTAGCCCAGGCTTACCTTGATCAATTCAAGTGGAAAAGAATAAGCCCGCAGAATGGGACTGAGATATGAGCACACTGAACTGCTGGACTGCCACAGCCCATAAGACTCATATTCAGTCAGTTTTATGTGTTGTCTCTATTGGTGGCCAGTTGCTGTTGATGAAGAGGAAGGTGAAAATGTCCCTGCATTGTGTCCGAGGAAGGCATTTATTTTGTGAGTGTTCAGATCTGGCCCTAAAAGGCTCAGATTCCATTTTTCTGCTGTTCTGAAAACACTGTGTGGTCTATAAATCCCAGCCTGCACTTGCCATACAACTTCCATCAAAGGTCTATCTCCCTGCTCCACCGCCCTGGGGAGATGTTTTACCTGGTAGGAGGTGACTGGTTTGTGGTAGCTCTTGAGCGCATTGATTGCTTTGGAGTAGCCCAGAGCTCTCCATTTGTCCCCCTGGACAGAGTAAGCCTTTGCCAGCACTTCCAGCTTCTCTGTGATGAATTGGTTGTGATTTTCCTTCTTGGTGTTGGAAGACTGGGCACAAACCCACTTGCTGGGAGGCTGGGCCACTGTGCAAGAGCTGTCACTGATGTCCTCTGATGATTTCACAGGGTAACGGCCAGAAATCAATGCTTCCAGATCTCCCTGAGTGACACCAGCATCCTCTCCTTCACTGTCTTCATCATCAGAATATTTCTTTAGGGAAAGATCAGAAAGCAGCCACGTGAGAACAAGTGCCTGCCTCATACGTCCCCTTGGCACAGGCTACTTCTGAGACTAGGAAGCCAGAGCACTGACCACCCTCCCTCCCAAGGCACACCATGTTCCAACTGCCACCTCTAGAAGTGACTGCCTCAAGCTACACATGTACACCTCACACTGCACAGGAGACTGTATGGCTGTTACCTGATTCAAGCACACAGTCCCCTCCTACAGCCAAGCCCCAAAGACCTAACTGAGGTAAGACACTGAGTAAGTGAGCAACTGCTGCCAGCAGCAAGGTATGACAATGCCAAAATCTCTGGCTGGCAGAGATCCTGATTCCCTACTCCCACTGGGAAACCTTCAGCTCATCTGGTGGCAGCATAGGCACATCTCTCACATTCAGACTCAGCAGCTTCTACCCCATGATGCAGATGACAGGAGACAGGCACTGAACTTTGTTTTCCATTTACAGACACAAAATCTTAACCAAGTAGTAAATTAAAATCCCCTCATTTTCCCCATGGCTATCTGCAAGAGAAAAGGGGGAGGAAGGAATGACACAAAGGACTCCACATTCCTCAGTGACAGAAGAAAAGAACCAATGTATGCATTTGCTGATACCCTCAGCATTAGGATGCCTCTGTGTAGACTTAAGAAACAATGAGCCTTGGCTTCAGGTAATGAACAAAAGGGGATAGAAGTGGAAAGACGCACAGAGGCTTTGAGGACTGCTTTGCTCACTGGGGTCCCCATCTCCCCTGATGTATAAACACAGGAGTCTATGAAGATCCAAGAGCTTCTGTGTTGTGGGAGTAACTGAATGGTGCAGGGTTGTTTGGGATCAGTCCAGCAATTACATGCAGCACACCATGTCCTGTTATGAATTTCTGTAGAGTGTCAGCCTAAGTCAAAGCCACATCCTTACAGATTCTGGTTCTGATGGTTGAGGAGGTAAGGGGTCTGGAGACACAATTCCTGCAAGATATGGAGCTGAAGTCTTTCAGCAAAATAGACAAGATGTGTTTTGCAGTCTTGTTTTATAACTCTGAAAACTGGGTCAAGATTGAGGATTTGATAGAATATATCAGTTTAATTTGTCTTGAAATGCAATTCCCTTAAGATGTTGCTCTCTATAAGGGCAGCAAAGCCCCTGTGTGCTCAGTTAAGTCAGTAAGCCCCTTAAAAGCATTTAAGGAACACGTTATCCAATCACAATGCAAAGAACTCTGCAGCTGGAGCTGGAAGCAATTCCCATCCTCTTGGCCAGCAGTGTCACAGAGGTGAAACAGCCCTTAAATCCCTGACTTTCTATGCTTTGTCAGCAAAGCTGATGGACTCTTTACAACCGCATGTGCAAAACCAACTAGTAGCAACAGTCTACTTAAGAGGGAGCCAGGCAGCCTGGGGTGACAGCCCCGGGTTCACAGAGGTAAATGGAATTGGTTATAGAGGCTGTCTTGCAGAGACTGCATCTGAATGCCAGTCAAAAAGTGGTTGCTACAGTCTGACTGGTAACAGGATTTCCTCATGAGTTTACATCCAAAGGCAGAACTCCCAGATCAGTCCCTGCTTCATATGAAACACTGGCACACTCATCATTTCCTAGAGAAAAAACATCCACCCAAGCTAGAAAAGACTCTGTGCTTAAAAAACAGAAGCTACTTCTAACTAAGTTTCAGCTTTACTGTTGTAGCTGGGTCTCAAGTGGTTGTCTTTAAAGTCTCAAGGTACCCAACTCCTCCCCAGGTCCCAAGTCTAAGCTTTGGACAAGGGATTTTACTGAAACGTCTACAAATGTGGCTTTTGTGCCCTCAGTGAGCTGCCAGGTAGAGAGTAACTGCAGGGTTTTGTGCAACAAAAATATGTACTGTGTTGCAAAACAGATGTCAGCAATACAAGGCAGTTGCTGGGGATGTTTGAGGTAAGTTTTCTACAGATAGATTTGAATGACACCAATGCTCAAGAAGAATGCAGCAAACCCGAGCAAAAATACAGAAAGGAAGGAAGGAAAGCTAACAGCAGGCCAGAGAAGCTGACTCACAGCAGAAGCCACTAATAACCCAACACAGATATTTTAAGAACACCTCCACAAACCTTCTGGTAGCAACCTGATCCACTGTACAAACATGTGTCTGAACAGTGTTTGCCAAAGAGTGAAGAACTGATCCATATGGCTAAGGCCAAAACATGGGATGAAATATCAGAGGCAGCTTCCTGAAAGGGATATATTCTCAGACAGGGAATATTCCTCAAAAGGACATAAGTGAGTATCACCATAGTAAGCCTTGGCCTACTCAGAGCACCAGGACTGCTTCAAGTGGAAATGTTCTGATGGGAACAGCAATTTAAGGGGTGTTGTTTCTATTCTTAACACCTAAAATGGACAAAGAGAAGCAGTAACCATGTCCACAGCCTGAGTGGACTCACTGAAACATCCAAACACCTTCCCCTTGCTGAGAAAATCTCACATTGTACCCCTTCAGGGATGCTCTTAGCCAGGAAAAGCAGCATGCAGGATCTGTTCAGAGGGAGATGGATTTGTGCAGGAAAACCTCACCTCAGCCAGTTGCTGCTGACCAAGGGTGCCCAAGCCTTGCTGTGAGGAATCCTCCACCTGTGATTCAGTATTCGGTTTCACAGCTTCCTCCTCTGCTGGGGGCTGAATTTTTGCTGTGTTCAGGATCTGTTGCTGCTCTTTCTGGAATTCTCCCTCCTCCAGGTACCTGCCATAGATCAGATGTCTTAGTACAGGAGAAAGAGCACTTCTCAGCCCCCAGAAGTTTGACCATGAAATCCTTCTGCGTGTTTTGGGATGGACCAAACAACCCATATGAATCATACTCTCTCAGATCACAGATTAATTACTCTGGTTTTAGCTCAACTCCCCAGTTACCATCTACCTTGCTGACCTGCAACTTCCAGTCCTACCCACCTCACTCTTAGACTCTCTCTCCAAAACTTTGCCAAAACATTTTGATCCTAACCTGTGCCTGATGCTCCATTCTTTATTTCCTCTTGTGCCTACTTGCCAATTCTCTCTCTACCTTTCATCTGCAATAAGTAAAAAACAGTATTTAATCCTCAGCATTTTTAAGATCATTTTTTATCACTGATAGGTCAGAAAGGCATGCCTTTAGCACCTGTAGCAAGTGGCAGGACTTCTGGTAGTATGTCTGGGCCCTATTACATGTTTTGCTAGCCCACAAAACTTTGAGTCATGCTCATAGGAGCTGCAAGGAGTTGCAGTCCAAGATTTTGAGCAGAGGTCAGATTTTAGTGCTGTTCAGTTTAGGATAGAAGAACTGCAGAGAAGGATGGCAGTGTGGCATTTGCATACCTGGGAGGGATAAAGACACCATAACCAGCAGTACTCAACAGCTTCTGGTCTCTAATGCAAGCACTCAGCCAGGATGCCTTCACCAGCTGCAGCCCTGGGCGCAGCTTGGTTAACTTGAGGAGCCGAAAGGCGCGATCACAGTCCATGTCCTCAGCCACGATGATGTGTGTCACCTCCAAGGAGAGCTGGCTGTGTACGACACCCCCATTCTGGACAATCTCCCTGTGGAAGATCTCGGCCCTGGCCTGGCCAATACCGGCTTGCAACACATAGGCGATGACTGGTTTCAGCCACTCTGCTGAGGAAAGCACAGGGGCAGGGATACAGTGACAAGAGAAAGTACTCCAACCCAGCAGGACTACATCTCTCAACACAGGACTCGATGGCACCAACCCTGGCAGGCAGTCTTTGGGAGGCTCCAGCTGATCACACCAAAGCAAGCTGGACATGACCTCTACAGAAAACACACTGAGGGCCAGAAAAAGCCTTTGGGGAAGAGCACTTGCAAGCTGGGTATAAGTATTATATCCCACATCATAGGGACACAAGACTTACCCCCAGGTATCTTTGTTCCTTCCTCTTTTGGGATCTTTGGAGGGATGCTTTTCCCTGAGTCATCCCGCACCTTCTTCCTCTTGGGAAAGGCTTTGACAATCCCTCGTGGCTCCATAGGCCTGGTGGGAAGGTGAGAAGCAATTGCTAAATAAATAAGAAAGAGCAAGGTTGTTTACATCTTACCTAATCACAGTAACCCAAGATTCACTCACATTGCTCACTCGCTTTGTTGTTCTGAAGTTCTTTTTTTGTTTTTACCTTCCAAAAATGCTCAGCTTGACGGAACCACCCAGAACCAAGAACTGAAGCCCATAAGGTCAGAAAAACCAAAGTCAGGAAGTCACTTAAGTCAACCCTGCCTGAATGTCTTAGAAACCTCTACAGCTGAGTTCCTACAACGGAAAGAATTCAAATATTTGGACATCTTAGAGCTCTTATCTGCTCTCAAAAGAAGCAACTTTATTTCTCACGTATTTCTTAAGCACATTCCCAAGAGGGAAACACCTCTTTTGCCAGGGCTAAAATCAAGTCACCTATGAGATAAACTAGCTGATTGACACCAAGTGTTTCACACAGCCACAAGAGGAAAACTCTCAAATTGGCTTCATCTGGAAACAACAAATTACTAAACTAACTAGCCAAGTTCAATATAGGTACAACTTTACCACTACAAGCCTTGCAAAAGCAAACTTTGGAGCCTGAACTACCAGGATACAAGGAAGCTCAGTTTTCCGTAGCCCAATTCTCCGAATCACTCTATATCCCAACAGCCCCTTCCATGTGGCTGCAGCACTGAGTCAACACCAGCTTGGTTTCCTCTTTGTGCAGCACTCACTGTTTTGCTTAAAAGTTTCTCACACACAGTCCAGAACAAACCTATCCTACCAAACCTGGAAAAGCTGAAAATGGTTCCACCTGGCCGTGGCTTGCTGCTATGGTCACCTTCTCATCTGAGCATTAAACATAATCCTCTGAAGACCAACCCAGAGCTCGACTTAAGTCCTTGCTTCTGCAAGGAAGAGTTCAGCTCCAGGGGAACAGAAACCCAACTACGTTTCTAAAACTCACCTTCACTGAAACGTTTCAGTTTTCATGTCGTTTTGACCAAAAAGAGCCCACTGGAAACAATAATCCTTTCCATTAGATAAAGAAAAAACCCAGACAAAAAGCCCGCCAAGGTTCTGGGTGCCCAGGTACGTTCCAGGGCTCGGAAGTGTGCTTCTGCAGGCTGTATTTTAACTCCTCTAAACCACAACCCACGCGCGGGGTACCAAACCTGCCTTGCCAACCTCCTCAGGCCGTGACCGTTTCTAGGCCACCACCCCGGGGCTGGCAGCACCCACAACCTCGGGAGCAAGAACGACCCCCCAGACCTCGCGGCTGTGCTCGGGGGAGCCGAGGGAAGGCGGGAGCCGAGGGGACCGCAGCCGGAGAGGGGAAGGACCCCGAAGGAGAGCNCACAAGACGGCGCTGGTGCAGGACGGTAACCGCGGGGCGAGAGTCGGGACAGCCCCCGCTTGCCCCCGCCGCGGGGTGTGGGGTGGTCCTGCAGCGAGCGGGCGCGGAGGGGAGCGCTCCTGGGCACAGCCCCGCACCCTGGGCCAGAGAAGGACACAAGGCCGTCAACGCGGCAGTGCACCGTTCCCCCTGGCAGTGGGACGGGGTCCCGGACAATGGGATAAGGCCCTAGACACCGGGACAGAACCCTACACTCAGAAGTAGGTGTATCCCGTTTCCTCTCACCTCCTGCCTTGCCTCTAGGGAAGCGGAAGATCCACTACTTGTTCGAGGATGGGAAGGAGATGGCCGAAGAGTACGACATTAAGACTGGCCAGTTAATGAGTAAGTGGTGCTCTCAGCTGGCCCCCAGCAGACGTGCATCGGGGCGGAACTGCAGGGCAGTGGATCTGTACCCTCCGGGCTGGGGTGTTGAGAGGGACCACCTGGTCAGGAACAAATCATCCCTGCCTATTCTGGGAGACAGGCATGTCTGTGGCAGAATTTTATAGGGACAGAAGTAGGGTTCAGCTTGCAGCTAGGGTTCTCTGACTTTGATGGCATAGCAGACCTTGCTTTAGTCCAGGATCTCCCCCAAACATCCCATCTGTCACAACAGACTTGGATGGACTACGTGGAATTGCCATCATAGTTGCCAGGCACGGAGTCGGTACCACATGAAGGGCTAAAATATGCTTTTTGGTGGCTTCTACTACCGCAGACAAGGTGTCAATTATGGCTCTTGTCCAAAACCACATCAGCTGCAGCACAGCACCTGTTGCAACCCCACCATGGCTTCAGCACCAAGTCACAAAAAAAAAGAGAGGCATTCACTACAGAATTTCTGACCTAGGAATAGGCCAACTAGCAGATCAACTTACTCCAAAGTGCAGATTACTGGAACTAAGATGCATATATTCATATCTCAGTGTGCTGGGCAGCTTTGGCAGTCAGTTGCTGGAGTTTTTATAGAGTTTTTATAGTTTTTAATAGAGTTTTTATAGAATGACAACCCTTCTTCTCTGTTCCCCAGGTAGAAAATGGCGAGAGAAGAACACCCTCGGGGGCACTGGCAAGTGGCAGGTGGAAGTGGGAGAGCCAACCTCGCCGCTCCTGGGAGCACTGGAGTCAGAGCTTATAACAGAGAGCAGCTCAAATGTATGTAAGGGTCTGCAAGTACCACTGCACCTAAAACTACCTTGTCTTGTGCTTACAGCAGTAGTTGGTAGAGAGCAGATTACCAAGAGACAGCCATAACACACCTAGCACTCTGCTACAAATCATCCCAGAACTGTGGGGCTGAGTAGGAAGAAGGCACAGCTTAGGTTCTTTAGAGGTCTTCAAGGGATTCGTAATTTCCTCAAGTAAAGAAACTGTACTGCTCTGTTGGCCAACTACTGTCCTGGCTTGAAAGAGCCCACTGACAGGAGGGCCAGTGCCAGGACAAGTCAGGGGATAGAAAACAGGTGATAGCAATGAAAGGCACAGGCAGTGCATAGCAGGCTGCTCCCTAATAGAGCACAGCCTGTTTCATCTTCACCCCTTCTAGCTTAGGGGGCAGATGTTTTAGTTTCTTACCATCTTTTCTACAGACCTGAAACACAAGCACAGCTCTGCACCACGAATTGGGGCAGAGCTAGAACTGAAACCAGCAGGTTCCTAGAGCAGGCAGAGCTCAGTATTTGGTTGCCTGTGAGAAAGAGGCCCCTGTAAACCCTGTACTGCAAGGCTTCCTCACTGAACACTTTTAAGTAAGCAGTGCCCTGGGCAAAGGCAGAGCAGCCCTAGCTGTAGGAAAGTGATACTCATGCTCCAGCGTGAAAGAGTAACTACTCCCATGTGGAGTCTCACAAGGTAGTACAGGAAGGTGACAGGGAGGAAAGGAGACAGCTGGAGGGGCCTTGCTAAAGGTACTTGTTTGCTGTAGCCTATCTTCATGAGGAAGGATACCCTGAGCAGCTTCCAGTGGCGGATCCGTAACCTTCCTTACCCCAAGGAGGTCTACAGTGTCTCCGTGGAGGAGGAGCAGCGCTGCTGTGTCATCCGGACCACCAACAAGAAGTCAGTAAGGACAGCACTGCCAGTGCTGACAGTCCCTTGGGGTGGGTTGGCACAGAGGGCAGGCTAGTGATGGCACAGGGGGCTGTCCCCACTTCTACTGTGCAAGGGCTAAGGGGCCCCACCTTGCAGCATGTCTCCTGCTGCCTGATTTCCACTCGCAACTGCCTCAGACATGTTTACAGCAGGGCACCTCAAGCTCTGCGCTGGCCATTGCAAACTCATCTTGACTTCAGTAGGGTGGTGCTTGCTCTGTTCTTGCCCTGTCAGATGTCGCTTCCTTAGAAAAATGAAGTAAGAGCCTTGCAGACCTCTTGAAGCTAGAGCATTCCATTGTCTCCCTCTGATTTAGTCACTGCATCTCATAATGCTGCAGCATTCAACATATACAAGAAAGTCGTGGGCACCCAGACAGACACATCTCCCTGCATAAACATGTGCTATAGTCACAATGCCAGTGGTATGACTGGAGGTAGCAAGCAAAAAAGACAATCTGGAAAGAAAGCACCATGGCGTTCTACCAAAGGAGATCTGATATCGGAGGAAAAAAGTGGAAAAATGCTTTTAAAGCTACACCTAGCGTGTCAGTAAATGGCATCTCATATGGAATGAAACACACACTGTGTCCCAAAGCATCTACAGCCTCAGATAAACCAAGATGAGCTATAGTATTGGGAAGTGAGTGCACGGAGCAAGCCTTGGGAGCACAAGAGAAGCTGAGGCTGTAGGTGGTGCTGTCGGCACAGAACTGCGGCCCCTCTGTAGCTGAAGGCTTTGCGATGCGGCACCCGTGAGTCTCTCGGCAAAGGGCTGCTAGAGCTCTGCACGTCAGCACACCTGGGGGCTCAAAATCAGAAGGCTGGGAAGAGGGAAGTTATCCTACAGAAACAGCAAGCAATTACAGCTCTAATACAGAAATGTTGGCCTAAATGCACACAGAGGGATTCACAGAACAGTGGTGCTTTAGGAGGGAGACCTATGTAGCAAAACATGAATGATATTCCTATTGGCCACACATGGATATGCATGGAGGTAGGACAGGAATGGAATACTTGATCCTAAATCCAACGACATACTGTCACAGACAGGCTTATCTGCTCCCAGTCCTACTGATAGTGGTGGTAACTTCTTTGCCTGTGTATGTGGGAACCTCCTGCATAGGTACTGTAAGGTTATAATGTAGCACTGAGGCTTTACCTATGCCCTACGTGACTTCAGGATTTTTTGTACGGTTCTCAAGAGAGTCCTCCATGAGCAGCTGACATTTATTCTCTTACAGACTAGTGTCAGAGACTACAGCAACTCATGGCCTGTGTCTGACAGCTAAGGGCTTTTAGAATTAAAGCTGAAAGCCACCTCACTGGGGACAAGAATGACGTTGCTGTCAGTAGGGAGCAGGGATAGACTCCAGCACTAGCACACTTAGTACAGGCTCCAGGATGTCTTAGATCATTTCTCCTGGGTCTCAGCCAGGGCAAGGCACCACTCAGCAACTAATTCCAAGATAGCAACAACAGCATGGAATCCACAGAGAGAGAGCACATCCCTATAGGAGAGAAAGGAAGCCTCGGAGCCTCTCCAAGCCTTGGAAGTCAGCCACGCTGCTTCTGAGCAACAGAGCTGTGCTGACTGCCAGCCAGAGGCACAAGTAACAGGATGGGCTGCCAAGTCACTACTGAGTAGTTCAGCTCTAAATTCTCAGCATACCAGTAGCAGTTTTCCCTACGGGCTGACAAAAAGTGGGTTTCCAGTAGGAAAATAATAGAGGCGATTTCACATACATACTGTGGATCTCGGGCCAGGACTTGGGCTTAGAGTGTAATACTGCCCTTGGCCATGGGGTGAGAGGCGAGGGCAGAGAATCGGCCTGCATAGGCTGGGATAACCACCCATCAGCTACCTCCCCAGCTCAGACGGGAGCTCTTCACTTCCTCCAGCCACTCCGTTCCCTCTGGCCACGGCAAGGGCTGCTCAAGTGGGATTTGCTTAAAACCTCTTGCTGTAAAATAAATCCATTAAACTGAACTCTAAAAACAAACCTAGAAAGCCACCTCCCCAAACGCCAAACCTGATTCAATTATTGTAGTGAGAGGCAGTGGTAATGTTAGGAGGAGGAGGGGGTGGCAAGGCAGATCTGGTTTCCTTT
This sequence comes from Erpornis zantholeuca, assembly GCA_013400515.1. Taxonomy (NCBI): domain Eukaryota; kingdom Metazoa; phylum Chordata; class Aves; order Passeriformes; family Timaliidae; genus Erpornis; species Erpornis zantholeuca. Next base: position 64,535 of record VZTN01031944.1, on the reverse strand, counting down.
GATCTTGTCACAGATTTTAGTTTGAGGCCAGCCAAAGCCATTCTTCTCCCCTTCTCCTTAGTCCTGGGGCAGCAGAATGCTGCTGTTTCATTGATGACTCCCAAGGCCCTTTGAAACAGTGGGTTTTTTCTGTGTACTGCTTTTTTTTTGTCTAATCGGTAAGAAGTTAACACTTCCTTAACATGTCTTTGTGTTCATCTAATCTCTGCTGTTTAACCTTTGACATCTCCCTTATTATCCATGTCTGCCACCTTTTCCAAATACCGACAGCAGTGACAACACAGAACGGTTTGAGCCCTGCGGTAACAAGCCATGTACATTCCTCCCACTGCACCGGCAGAGCCATTTGCCCTTTGTAGCTGTTTTCACCGTGACTTGGAAAATAAACTGCAATTTGGGCAGAGGTAGCTAGAGAGGCCAAGCCTCACACACAGCCAGCTGAATTGAGAACCACACCTCATGGCATAGTAGCAGCCACTGCCTGTTCCTGCTCTGCTCCAGGCACCTCAGTACCAGCGACAGGCCAATTCCTTGGAGAGGATTGTCCACTAGAGTCCTGGAACAGACTAAGAATCCAGCCATGCCTCTGGGTGGGCACGGGACCACCAGCCAGTGTATTTGGTGGAGCCCCAGAGAGAAGCAGTAGATACAGGGTGAGCCATGCCAAGCACAGAAGATCTTAGGCAAACACAGACACAGGTCTACAGGGTTCTGGCTCCAAAGTCTTAGGAAATCTCTTAGCTGGAAAAAACCTCTCTGTCTTCTGCTTGGATGTGAGAGGTTATTGGAAGGCTGGGATAGAACCCAGGGAAGGGACAACTAGGAGAGCTGTAAGTGTAGAGGAGCACAACAGCCACCATGGGAGCTGCATGGAGATGCTGCAGAGGAGAGGCTCAGGTGATTGTGGGCAGTTACACTTGGAGATCTGTGCCCAGGGGTGTGCCTGAGCACCACCATGCCACCAAAGCAAGAAGTTAGCTAGGAAGTAAAGCAAGAAGTTAAAAAGAGGGGTTTAGGAAGGACTGCAACACAAAATGCACTGAGGAAAGTAAGTCATATGGCACAAGAGCTTTGACAGCTATGACAAAAGCTAAAGGAAGCTGCTACTTAGAGGGAATGAGAGGCCATGAGCACGGAAAAGGACAAGGAACACCTTGGTAGGGCTGAGTAGTCTATCTTTAACCATATCTGGCACTACACATGAGGGCAAGCTGGAGGAGCAAGCCTGCTGTCACACACCAGAGCTCTTCAGGACTTAGCCAGCTCTCATTTCCAGTTTGGAGGTTTGTTTCCAGTGCTCCTGGTAACCTGGGGGCACTGGCAGGCACACAACATGGCACAAGAGCCTCCTGCCAACCCTGAGAGATCTACTGTCCTCATCTACACCTTGGAGAACAGCAGTCTATGTCTCAACACTGCTAGTGGGGGAATAGAAACCCCACCTTCCTTTTTTCTGTCTCCTCTCTAATTTGTAGGTACTATAAGAAGTTCTCTATTCCTGATCTGGACCGATACCACCTCCCTTTGGATGCAGCTGCCCTGAGCTTCACCCATGCCAACAACACCCTGATCATCACGGTGAGGATTTAACCACACAGAACAGCACTTTGCCCTTTTCTTTATGTCCACAAAGAAGCTTAAATTCTTACGTGGGGAAATGAGGCAGAGCAGGGAGATCTGCTGAGCATCACCCATGCAGCCCCTTCTCTGTCACACAGTTGGAGTTTCAGATTACACTGGGCATGCTGACACTAGCCAAAAGATCCCAGGCTCCAGGAGGGGCCCTGCCTGCTGCTCAAGGTGACATGCAGGTGGAAGAGTGTCTGTCGTGCCCTGTTTTCCATGTATTCCCTCCTTCAGGTCTGAGCAAGCCTCCACTCCCAGTGATACCAAGTTTCTCTTGTCTCAGAGCATGAGTCCAAGGACCTGCTGCACTTCGAGGTCTCGCAGTCTTAAAAAAGAATAATAAAAAAATAATCACCTGCTGCTTTGTGTCAGAGAGGAAACACTTCACACACATGGTGGAAACAAAAGACTAGCAACATGGGCATATACTTCTTGTTGCAAGGAGCAGACAGATGCTTTTGAGCAACAGGTGCTTTTCCTATTCAGTGCAGAAGTCAGCTACACAGAGGGCACACCCTCCGTGGGAAACCTGGCAGCATAGCTGGGCTGCATGTGCAGAGGAAATGGGCCAAGAGGGGCACCTTGAGTCCTCCTGAGCTTCTGTTTGCTACTGGCCAAACATTGCAAAAAGCACCTGCATCCACTGCTAAGCTGCAGTGAGGGGCCTCTGAGGGGAAGACAGAGGAACTGCAACTCTTACTTCTCTCTGCCTAAAAAAAAGTCATATTTTATATATATATTAAAAGAAACACTTGTGAGCACAGAGTCGGTGAGCACAGCAAGAATCTGCTTGCCAGAATATTTCAGAGGGGCTGGTGGGGGCCAGGATTCCACATCTAACTGGAAAGTTTTACTTGCACTGTAAAAGACACTCCAGAACTTGGCAAATGTCTCTAGTTTGATGGCACCACCTCTCTAAATGGGCTTCAGAGGCAGCTGGTAATGGCAAGGCCTCCCTTGGCAGAAGCGCCCCTGCTAGGCTGGCAGCAACAGGCCCCAGTTGGTTTGCTTGGAGCAGAGGCTGAACAGGAATTCAGGAGTGCTAAGCGCATTTCTCTCTGTCCTACAGTACCAGAAGCCGAAGGAGATCCTGGCTGCAGAAGAGCAGCTGCAGAAGGAGCTGAAGAAGATAAAGGCAGCTAATAGTGGGGATGGAGACTGTACAACCCAGTAGGCAGTGGCTGCTAAGAGGTTGAGGTGAGGGGCAGGCCTCTGGCACAGCTTCATGGTGTTTATTTTGCCTTATCTAATAAAAATGAGTTCTGTTGTTAATAGAGCCAATTGGAGGAATCTCTATAAGCCCAGGAAGATGGCAGGGCAGTTGACCTGTCTGCTACCTAGCCTGCTGATTTATGCAGATATTTCATAAAACCATAGAATCATTTGTTTTGGAAGGGACCATAAAGATCACCTAGTTCTAACCTCCCTGTCATGCGCAGGGACACCTTCCAGTAGACCACACTGCTCAAAGCCCCATCCAACCTGGCCTGGAACACTTCCAGAGATGGGAATAATCCTTCTATGAAGTGTGGGAAGCTGTTAGCATGCAAAGGATGCACAGTACATCCACAACCAGCAGCCCTGTCCCCATCCTCCATGAGCAACATGACACCTTGGGAATTCCCCATCTGCCACCATTGCTGAAGGCAGTAATGTCTGGGAAACAACAACTCCCTTCTCACTGCTGTTACTTGCCAGCTCCCTCTTTTGCAGTTATGCAGCTCCTCCGTGCAGTCAGAATGATGTTCTGGTGACTTTGGTATCTCTGCAAACAGCATCTATGCTTAGAACTGAGTGGCACAGCCTATGAAACAGGGTGAAGAGAAGACACGCAGCTGCCTCCATTTGCATGGCACAGAGGGGAAACAGTGGCTGGGCTGCTGGCCAGCTCAGGAGCAGCAGCTGCCCATCCTTCTGTGAAGGCACAAACATGGGCCATTGCAAACCTCACCGCACAGGAACAACCCCAACAGTGCTGCTTTAACAACAGCCATCCCCCTGCTTAGATTTCTGCATGTTATTCTGTCACACTTCATACCTGAACAGTTACTAACCAAATCAACCATACAAACACTACCTTCACATGAACTGCTCATGGGCTCCCAGCATAGCTCCCCTGATGAGGCTGCTTTTAAACCACAATTCCTTAGAGTCTGTGGCTCCAGCAAACATATTCCTCCAATTCTTGTGCTTCACAAGGGAAGAGCAGCCTCTTGACAGTGGAAATGAACTGAGTTCTAACAAAGCACCATGCTGAGTGGCTCTAGAAGTGCTCCCAGTTTGTGATACAAACCTCTCCTTTACCTGTCCAGGATACCCAAACTCAGAACCAAGTAGGGTTCCCACATGCCAGACCCCAGACACCAGTGTATTCACTCACAGCACATTGTCCACATCCAATCAGACAGCACAGAGCATGCTGAAAGCTATCATTGTTCAGAGACCCACGTCAGGTTCAGAAGGATGACACAAAAAAGGAGCAGAGCCCACTTGGATGTGCTACAGGATCCTAGTAAATCACAACCCGGTGTTTGTAACTGGTCTGATTTGCTACTCCATTATGGAGGCACCAAATGAGTCACAGATCCTACTCTTTGAATTCTTGTTTGAAAAAGTGACAGGAGATCCAAGCTTCCAGGAACCACCTTCAATGCAGCAGTGTGACAGGGTCTAGCCGGGGAGAGAGATCTATTAGACATGGAGACAGCATCTGAAAATAGGTCCAACCTCCCCCACCCAGCCAGATCCCTGCACACAGCAGGTAACATCACAGCCTCTTCAGAAGGTGAAACAAAACATACAATCTCTTCTGTTTCCTTTCAGTTTTATTTAGCAAAACACGACCACTTCAGCCCTGCCAAGTACACAGCCTGACCTGATGGCCAGCTTGGGGAGGCACACTGAAAGCAGGGCTGGCTCTGCCTTTTAGCTCAATTGTTGCTCTTGGATGTGAAGGACAACACAAGCAGCTGTCAGGACAGCAAGTCAAGGAGAAAGGTGGGCCTCACTCCAGGCACCTTTCCCTACCACCAAATCAGTCCACCCCACGCACAGCCTGGTTTTGCTTCACATGCTTAGAGCTTGGCTGATCTCAACCTGACCAGCACACAGCTGCTGGGGCATTCTGGCTCAACTTGCCCCTCAAATGACGTATCCACAGGGAAAAAAAGGAAATTTAAAAAAAAAAAAAAAAAGAATACAATTAATAAAACAAACACTGACTTGCACAAAATAAAAAGGGTAAATAATTGGCCTATTAGTTTCACTAACAGGCAGGTGAGGTTGAGAAAGTTTGGCCCTTTGTGCACTCTTCATTGTAGCTTTCTGGCAGGAAAAAAGTCCTTTCAGAAGCCTTGTGGGCCTTTCACCTCTCCTGCCCTGCAATTCCCTGAGCCAAGTGTCAGCTCTGCTGAGTTGGGGTCACCAGAAGCAGCTGTGGTGCCCTTCACGAGGCTGTGAAGTCCAGGACGTGCAGGGCCGATGCCAGGGCAGCATACAGGTGGGTGGTACTGAAACGGAGGCAGTACACTGGGCTGCTGGTGGGTGAAGACAGGTGAAAGCTCTGCAAGAAAACAGGAGAATCAACCTTTCAGAAAAGAGGTCAGCCCAAAGACCCCGGCCGGTGTTACAGATCCAAAGGCTGAGATGTCTGAGCAAAGCAGGTTTTCCCTCCATATAGGTTAGGTTTGCCATGGTGGACTAGCCCCAAGACAGCCCAGCAGCCCCTCTTTCTTTTTCCCACAAGGCATGAGCACTGGGCTGCCAGAGAACAGCTGAGAAGCTCTGCTGCTGCCCAGCCTCCCACCCATACTCACCTGCAGGCACCGAGTCTGCCGCTTATCCCAGAGGCGAACCACGCCGTAGTAGGAGGAGCCACTGGCAATCATATGGTTCTTATCACTCCTTATGCAGTAGAGGGCACTGTCATGGGGCTCTTCCCACTCCTGGACACACTTCCTGCAAGGGAAACACAAACCAGAGCAGGGGTTGAGCCTCCATTCCTCCATCCACTTTGCCTGAAAGAGGTAACTCAGTGAGAGCTGAGTTCCCAGACACTGCACAAGGAGAGTCCAGGAGCCTTGAGTGGGCCCCAGATGGCAGCAGGGCAGGCTCACCTGGTGCTGGTCCGTATGTCCCAGTAGCGGATGTAGGTGTCATACCCACAAGAAAGGAGAAGGGAGGCTGTTTCGTAGAACACATCCAGGACTCCAGCTCCACGGTGGAAGTCGGTCCCTAAACAGGTCAACAGCTGGCCACTGCAGTGAAACACATTAGGGGAAGAGTCATTCAGAGCAAAAAGCCCTTCCAGTTCAGCTGGCCAGAGCAGAGATGGTGTCACAGAAGTCTTCCAGATCTCATTTCTGTGATTTAACAGAATAAAAAAGCCTGCACAGTTTTCCTCTCCCATTCCCAGCTTCTGCTACTGGCTGGGTCACTAACTGTCACAAAGGGCGACCAGTACAGGTGCAGCTGACCCCCAGCAGAATGGAATCCTTTTCCCTGGGAGAAGTGACCAGTATTCTGAATTATATGGCTCTACTTCCATAGGAGACAACTCCCAGCTTAGTCAGACTCCAGATAATCTGCACAAGCCATTTACCTGTTCAATCCCATCCCATATTTTGTCCTTCAAAATACTGCCCACTGGGGTATTTCCCTGGATCTTTGACACATAGCACAGGTCCACGGGCAAATGAGACTCTCCCAGCGTAGTCTACCATGGCTGCTCTCCTCAACCCCCTCCAGTTACACCACATTCTGCAAACAACATTCTGGAGCTGAATGTGATAGGTCAAAAGCATCCATCCCAAAGTTGCTCTGGAGATGACCTTCCAAAGGCTAGGTTTGGGGGTTTTTCTGACCCTTTCCTCCTTTTTAATTCCTTGCTTGTGGTGAAAGAGCAAAGGCAAGATCTCCATGAAGCTCTGTGCTGGGTGCTTTGTGGCAGTATCACTCTGCTGCTTGTTCATGTGCAGAACCAGCAACTCACCAGGTGGATGGTGCTTGGTGAGGTCCCACCCTGTCAAGACTTCAAGTAGAAGCTTGAGCCCCTTTCCTGGGTCACATGAAATTGCATCAGGTGCATGGCACAGCCCGTCCCAGTATCACTCCACCTGCTGCAGCAGCCAGTGATGTCCAGACATGACAGACTCTTGGGAATGGAGTGGACAATCTGCCCGGTCGCTTGAAATGGCCACCTATTGCAAACCCTCCTTTTTTTCCTTCTCCTTCTTATCACACCCTCTACATCAAAAATGCTGGACACAATAAAACTTGAAGCACCTGCTTTTCAAACTCTGTGGCATGGCCACCCCTCTCCAACAGCCTCTTGGTTCTCAGGACAATGAAGCAGTCCTGAAAGCCAACAGCACGGATCCCGCAGTGGGGTCACTCCCAGCATCTCCCTCCATTATTTTGTTACATTCTGCTCCTTGATCCAGCATCACACAGTTCTGAGGCACATCGCCAAATGCCTTAATTCTGTCTGTAATCTGGGCTAAAGCCCTCGTCGGGGGATAAAGACCACACAAAAGGAGAAATAGAGTCCTGGGAGATGTTAAAACAAGTAAACACCTTTGTGTCAGGAGAGAGAAATTGCTGATAAAGCAGATTAGCGCCTCGAGCCCTGGTGTCCCCAGATCAGAAGGCGAGCCCTGGCCGATCTTTGCAGCCAGCACGCTTCTATGATCACAGAGCTGGCGGCATGCTGGGGCCAGCCTGTTTCCCCACAGTCACTCTCCAAAGAGCAGATTATGTAGAATAACAATTTCTTTGTGGCTGTGTAATTCCCTCCGTGACCGTGGCTGTGGGCAGCTACATTGGCCCTTGATGCCAGGGCCCTAGCAACCATTTAGAGAGGCCAACCAGCCCTAGCAATGGCCCCCCCATGCAAACCTCTCGGACAAGCTTTAACATCAAGTGCATGAATTAATCCCCCCCAACACGAATCCAGGGGTGCTGGCTTATTGGACTTTGTGTTTCTCCAGGCAAGGGATCGAGGGGATTCCAGGCTTCAGCCCTTTGCAATCTTCTCACAATACATTAACCCTTGGAAGGTTACTTGTAAACCAACCCAGAAGCAACTCTGCACCTGTCTGCGGGTTGAGAGGTTGAAGCACTCAGGGTTTGAGCACCATGAGCAAGAGCAATGGGGTTTGGTTGACACAGATGGGTCCCCAGATCAACCATGGAGTGAGACATGGATGGACATGAGTGCTCTGGTACTCCCTTGCTCTTCCAAGCAGACAAATCCCCTCCATCTGCCATTCTGCAAAGCTAGCAGCACAAATGGACATGCACATGACCCTTCTCAAGGCTTCTGCTAAACCTTCTTCATCCTACAAGTTGTATGTGTGGCCCAGAGTTGTAAGACATACAACAGAGGTATGAGGAGGAGTCAGCTGCTCTCCCAGCAAGAATCCTTGGACTACCTGTGAGATGTGTAAGGGGCCAGACTGCCCAACTGACAAGAGTCCTCTGCCAGTTGCTCAGGCAGGAGCAAGGAGTTACTCCCAAGAGATGAGCTACCCCAGCAAGCCCTACGCAGCACCAGCAGCTCAGACCCTGAGCATCACCCAGGTGCTTTGCTTCCAGTGTTTCTCCATGCCTTCACACCTCACTGCAGTGGTACCCAAGCACTCCAACAGTCACACCAGTTTTACTCCCTCCACTTCCCTTTCCATCCCAGGCAACAAAAATAAAGAAAATGCAACAAAAACAGGGAGGGGAAAAGAAAAGAATTAGCTTTTCTCTGTAGGCATAAAACAAGCACAGATACTTGCAAGTTACTGCAGCAAAGTAAACTTTGCTTTGCTGTTTTGTTAATCAGTTCAGTTCTCCTGTCGCAAGAACAGGTCAGCCAAAGCAGCTCTCACGTGGGAGGTACAACCCCAGGATACAGGAGCAGCTCTTTGGGAATTTACAGAGGCAAAGTGGTAGTTGCTACAGTAAAGCACTTACCATCTGGCACCGGGGGAAAATTTACTGTGCTGTACACTGAGCACACAAAACAAAACACCCATGTGTTCTGGCATGGGCACAGTTGAGGTGATAAAGATACATGACTAGTATTTCCCCTTTTTTTCAGCAGATTAAGGTGTCTCTAGACAAGCTACCACCATGCCAGAGTATCTCTATATGCCTGCAGCATACACAGCCAAGCTGAGCCCATGCTGGGAAGGGAACTCTGCCACCACAACTCTTCCAGTCTTGGGATCACAAGTTAGTACCCACAAATTGTCCACTCTTTGCTATCCCAAATACTCCCTGCTGTCAAACCCCATACCTGAACATATTCCCCTTTCTCCAGAGCAAAACCCACAGCTAATCCTCCATAACCCATAAAGGATCAACATAACCCATGAATAGGCAACAGAAAAGCAGCAGCTACACCAGTGGTTTCTAACAACTTAGCCAGACTGATGATACCTTCTCCATGAAGGACAGAAAGAGATGACATAGCTATCTTGGACCTTTTTCACCAGCACAAGCCAAATGCCGCAGAAACAGCTGCTTTCTTTCCCTTGAGGTCCCTTTTTCACCTAAACACCTGTCAAATCCCAGGTGGGCTGATCCTCAGCACTTCAGAGGGCCTGTCCTTGTTATGGGCTATGAAGGTTAGTCAGGAAGTGTCTGTGAAGACCAAGTGAGACCAAACATGGAAGGTCCACACCATCTCCCCACCCTGCCATGGCCCTCCAGCTGGCAAATAGCTCTTTCGCTCCCAGGTCTTCTTCAGGCAAGCCAGGTAGTTACCTGTGCAGATGGCTGGAGCTTTGCTTGTCTTTGCACTGAACAGCCTGGGCCAGATAGTGCCCACATTCAGTCCCAGTGCTGGGTGGCACCAACAGAAACAACTGTGCACCAGTGGAGCTCTGTGAAAGAGCTTCTTTTCTGTGAAGCAGAATCACAAATGGGATTCTGTGTGCAGGTTTTCTGGAAAGGCCAGTCTAGAGCAAGAGCTCTCAATTCCGACACTTTAACCACAAACCACTTGGGCCAATGCAGCACCTACAAACACACAGGTAGGCCTCCAGTGTTGAGCAATCTCATAATATTCCTAATTTCTCAAACTTTCTGTTAAGCATCTAGACAGACTGAATAATATTGGCAGTAATCCAGTACCAGCCCACAAGGAACAGCACCCTGTTTCATCTTTAGCACAGGAAAGCTGTGTTAGCACTAGGCTATGGACTCCTTGGAGTCCATCTCCATAGAACAAGATGTTTAAATAAAGCCCATGTGCCCGGTAAATGTATCCAACTGATTAATCCAAAAATGAAAGGCATTTTGTTCAGACATTACAGAGAATCCTTTGATTCATCTTGATAAATTTCTAAGTTCTTCAAGACATTTTAAAATTACTTTTAAAATAAGATATTTGTTCAGGATCTCCACATTTCACTCTTCAATTTCCATGCTAGAAATCGAGCCATAAGCATAGCTCTCCTGATACCTCCAGAAGACACACAGCCTGGAAGCAAAGTGAAGGGAAGAAACAGGCTAGTATCTTTAAGTTCTTGCTCTTTTTAGAAACAGCTTCAAGTTCTGTTCCTTCTCAGTCACTAATACGAAGACAAAATAAGATCAGTCATGGCAGAGCCCAGATGGCTACTTTCTAGATAACCCATGGGGTGTTGTTTCAGCAAGTTAAAGTTTTATACAGCCTCCCAAGCCACTGCAACTATTTGTGTGGCCATAAAAGCTCAGGATTTCCCTGAGATCTTTCTTGTAGTCAGAGTCCAAAAGAAGTCTGCATCTTCCCTCCTGGACCCTGCCCATTTGCTACTGGTCTTGCCCAGCTGTCTCCAGTACACAAGAACTACACTCCAAAAGCTGGAATGAAACAACACTTTTCTCTCTACTCTCCATTTCTGGTGACCCCAATTCACTAGAGTTGATATTATATAACTACGCAAACTCTAGGAAGCTGTTGAATTCCAAACATCTGTTGAAAACAAAGATGTGCAAAACTGAGGACAATTCATTTGCTCTGGAAACTTCATCTGTGAACTGTGATCATCCATCAAAGAGGAGAATCCATTGCACATAAGCAGATGACTATTCAGAAACCAAACAGAGCTCTAAACCAATATTTCAGCCCCAATAACTATTTGAAACAAGACAGGTGGGAAGCATATACTTAAAAAAAAAAAGAGCCCTGTTCAGTTCCAAACACTGGGATATTAAATTGATATAGAAAAACAAATCAATTTAAAAATAATTATCCCAAGTGCAGCATTTGCACAATTTCTGTCATCCAATTTGGAGAGTGGACCAAAACCAAAGGGAAGAGCTGAGCTGTTGTCTCTTCCAGGTGCTTTGCAAAGCAGCTGAGGCATTGAGGGGATGCAGCACCTTATGCTAAGAAGGGAAAGGCTTGATCAAACAACATCTGTATTGTACATAGGGAGAAGCACAGACCCTTGGCAAAGTTATTCTTCTATCCTACCTCAAAGTTGTCCTTGCATTTAGACCAGGCTACTAATTCCTGCCAGGAGGTGTGGGATTGGCTTGGGGAATTCTGAAGGAGCACCTCTAAGTGAAATGGCTCAAAGATGCTGTTTCAAGTGATTTTCAAGGCAAATGCCTCTCTCTGATTCCTCAGTGCAGCTGAAGGGACTCGAGGCAGTAGGGGGGAAAGACACCAACGACGGCCTGAGATTGTGTTGGTGAGACAGACAGAAGAGGGAGTTTTGCCTTCTTTTCTTCTGCTTTCTCTGAATTGGCCCACACACGTTTTAAATGGTCCAATAAAAAGATACAATTTCTTTACCTTTCCAGCTCTGGGACCCTGTGAGTTTTTGTTGTTCGGGTTCCCGTAAGGTTAAGTTCAGAGGATAAACTGACACACTGGGCTATGGGAAAAAGCCAGTTTCTTCAAATAAAGCCACAACGGTGCAAAAGAGACCCTGCTGGGGCTTTTATTTGGGAAAACAAACAGAAATGGCACCAAGCCCTTCTGCTTTACGAACCAATTTAACTATAAAACCAATGTTCTCCCTCTCGGGGGTGAGGAGGGGAGAGAGACAGGACATGACAATAGTCCAAAACCTTGAGGGGAAAAAAAAAAAAAGAAGATAGGACAAAAAAGGTTGTCTATCCCTTTTCTTTCTTGTCCATGGCTCCTTTTCTTAGCACACGTGTGTTCTTGTAAAAACGATTAGATTGCAATTTGTATAACATGGTGACCCCCAAATTCAGACATTTAACCCCTTTTCTCTGCAAAGAATGTCAAGAATGTCTTCTCTGTCTTTCTTTCCAACGGGAGGAGTAGGGGGGAATTCTCAAACTGTGATTTCTTGGAGGAAGAGAAAAAGAGGGAGGCGAGGAAAAGAAGCAGGGAATTCTCAAAGCCTCTCGCCTTTCGCCCCACTTGTGTGGGAACAGGCGGCTGTATTGCTGCCTTTCTGGACAGAGCTCTGCAGGTCTCCTTTAGTGGGGAGACAAAAAAATGGAGAGTCCAAATCAAAACAAAGCCATCTGTTTAAATGAGCTACCACTAGCCAGTGACAGAGGGGGTTCCTCATTCACTCTTTCCCATTCTTCTCTCTTGTCTCTGTTGATTCTCTCTCAACCCAGGGAAAAATAAAGATTACTTTTGCTTTGGCTCAGAGGGATGAAACTGATTGATGTGCTTGGAGTGTCCAGCCCCCACCCATGCTCTCTGATTGTTCAGGGCCTTGTAAAGTTGTCATAAATATGCCTGAACAAGAGTTCAAAGGCCGCAGCATGCCCTGAACATGCACACATCCAAAGGGCAGGAGCTGGCCTCATGGTCGTCTCTAGTGAGACAGGGCCGAGACTGCCAAGGGGAAGAAAGGATGTGGGATAAACACCTGTATGTTCCTCCTTTTACAATGATTTTACATTTAGGTTAAGATGGACCAGAGCCCTCTTAACAAAAGGAAGGCAGAAGACACCCAGCTTATGTGAGAGAGTTCAGAAACACAGTGTCAAAAAAACCAAAACCCAACCAGAAATCATAAAAGAACAACAAGGCTTCAAACAGTTTTGAGAACACATGCATACCATGGGAATAGGCTGCACAGACAAGACTGAAGCTATCCATTATAGACAGGAGACAGAGTTCTGAACACAACAAAATCTTCTAAAAGGGACAGTCATCCAAGAAACCACCATTAAAGAGGTTCCCTGCACTAGCAAGCTTTCTCCAGAACAGGCTTAAGCTGACCATAGGCTTGGTGTCCTGCTTCCAACAACACTCAAGATGTCAAGGTCTGGGCTGGTAATTGTGATTTAAAGCTGTGTTCAGCCAGGACAGAGATGCTGAGAAATAAATGCAAGTCTGAAAGGAATAGGGAGCCTCTTTCCCACACACCTGGAGGAGTTCCTCGGCAAAAAAAGATGCCTGGCATATGAATCTATAGAAAAGCAGGGCCAGAAAGGGTATTCCACATCTACTGCATACTATTACTCTTCTGTTCCCCAAATCCTGTGGAACTGTTATCAGTGACAGGATAATATTTGCTACTGATTGTGTCTCCTGTTGTCAGACATATGGACCCACTTCTCTGTGACTGGGTGAAACAGACTCCCCACTTCTTGCAGTCAGTTACCTTTCCTTTTGATCTAGCGACTCCAGTTCTGAATCCATGTGCTCCCTTCACCCAACAGCTCCTTTGATGATTAAATTAAAGGGTCTCAAACTTGTATAAACCTTGGAGTTCAAAGCTGTGGAGAGAATGCTCTTCTACAGAAATTATTTTAGAACAAAATGCTAAGAAGTCTTGAGCCAAGCTTCTACATTAAAAACTTTTAAATAAAACATTCAGAAAGACTTATAACCAAGAACCAGACCTGCAGATTCTCATTTCACTCATCCACTTCCACACAATTAAAAAACTGGAGCACAATAGGAGACAAAGTCAAGAAGGACTGGATTTAAACAGGAAATCATCACTAGTGATCAGCTGATCAGGGTGTTCAGTGCTATATACTTCAACTCTCAAATTACACTTGCTCTTTAGGACCAGTACGGGTGAGCCCAAATTTGAACTCAATGGGCTCTGAAGAGCCACCAAAGTGAATGTAGATCAACATAAGCCAAAAGTTGAAAAGACAGCAATTAATTCTTGCCCCCTCCATGGCCCAGACAGACGTAACCTAGCAAGGAAAACACACCATGGAAACGCACACTAGTAATACACTTCAACCCAAGACAACTAGAGATCCAGCAGCAGCACATTAGCAAACTTCAACCAGCTGCTTAGGATGGTAAACTGGCTCTTGGAAAGAAAGAACACAGTGCAATGCACCATAGGCAGAACAGATTACTAAACTGATACTAACAGATCAGCAGCTGCCTGGCTACCTGAGACTCCTCCCCAACCCTCTGCTGAGGGCACCAGCTATACACCTGAATCTCCCTTCTCTTCCACTCCCAAGCCACTCTCATGAATCCTCTACCTCCCCAAAACCTGCAGACATCAAAGGCACCTGCCTTGAACACCTGAAGAGCAGGGGGGCCTGACAGTCAAGAAATGCAACTCTGTATCTTCCCCTTCCATGCACTCTATTTTTTTTTCTCCATCTCTTTGAAAAAGGTGGCAGAGATAAATGGAGAACAAAGAAACAAGAAAAAGCCATAGCTTTGGCCCATACCCTGCCTATTACTTAAGGGGGAAGGAACTCTTCCGAAAGAGGAGGAAAAAAATGTGCTCCAACACAATGGCTCAAAAGGCCAGGCAGCAAACCGGGCCACTTTGTACTGCTAACAAGGGAAACCTAATTACAGGAAGAGGGCAAAGAGGGACAGATAAAAGGGATACAAAATTTCAACATCTGTTGCCATAAAGGGATAAGAAGTGGGGAAACGCAAAGTGTCAGTTTGGTGTCAGTGACGGCATAAAGCCACTTTCAAAGGGCTCAGGAGCAGGAGAAAAACGAACAAGAAATTAGAGGGTTCTTAAAAAAAACAACAAAAAAACAGAAAACAAACAAACAAAATCCCCACTCTGACAAAAATACCTTCAAAAGGGGGGAGGAGTTGGACAAAGACTGGATATTTAAAAGGTAGAGGATCTGGGTGGCTTGCAGGGCACAGCTAACTTTGATTCAGTTTTCACAGCTCTCATGCCCTGCAGCATGTCATGTCATGTCACAGGAAAAAACACTGCAGGATTTGTGCATTCAAAGTGCTTATAGCGTGAAGACTACCATGTCAGACAGATCACTGTCCATTTCAAATATCAGGCTTTGCAGAATAGCTCCAAGAGTGCTGCAAAGAGACCTCTGGAGTATTCCATCTTATGGAGAAGCATCCTTGAGACGGGGGCATTTGTCACCTAATGACATGCAGACCACCCCAATAACATGGGAAGCAACAGTTCTCTGCAGGCAAATGACAAATGCTGGCCTTGGAGCTGTCAGTGGTGCATGACCCTCATCTTCCAAGGAGTTTAAACTCCCAAAGGCAAAAGAAAGAAGAAGAAAGAGGAGGATCCTCCTTCCTTTTCTCTTGCTTGCCATTAAGTGGCTGTTCTGTTGAGCCACACACTCACACTGGCAAACAAGACAGGACAGTCTGAATAGAGAAAGGCAAAAGTGAGCAGAGGAACGTGACCTGCAAGAGGGGCAGCTGCCATCATATTCCTCACTGAAGGAGGGACAAGGGGACTTGGAAGAGGACAAGGAGTCAGCAAGGATTGATACTTGATGCAAGGACACAGGTTAGTATCCTGTAGCACATACTGCTCACCATTCTACTTGCAGGCCTCTAATCACTGAACTTACTCACAGCTGTCTTCCACACATACACCTTGATCCAAAGCAAGAATAAGTGCACAGCAACTTCCCCACATCTAAAAGCCATCAGATGGCACAATGCAGAATGTGTGGGGTGAGAGATGACCTCCAGAAGTGCAGCTAGCCAGCTTCAAAAGCATAAGAAAAAAACCAAAATCTTCCTTCATTACAGGAGACAGGGCCAGGTGTAGCAGCAGCTGGAATTTCAGCCATCAGAGACACTGTCTTGGCATTACGCAGTCATTCCCCTGCTTTAGACTCCCTTGACAATTGCTTGTTGCTGCCTGTTGTGGCTTTGATCCAACGCCATCATCTCAGCAGAGTCAGAAATGAAAGACAGTTGTGGGGGTGGGATGCAGCAAGAGGCGTTTCCTTTCCCCACTAAAAATTTCCTCTACACCAAAACCAACCAAGCCCTTTTCAAAGCACAGGACATATTTACAGGTGAAGATATTATCCCCTTTCTCTTAGAAGGATGAGAATGGCTGCCCCAGGGTCAGAGAACAGTGAAGGTCATAAATATGAAACATACCATGACCAACAGCTACAAGCACCAGCCAAGGACTTATCTGGCCTGGAACTAAGATGATCAGTACACAAAAGGTTATTTAAGCTTTAAATCCTTTTGTAACATGTTCCAGCTCTCAGCTGTTGGGTAAAAAGACCACCTACCCCAACAGAAAAGAATGGCACAGAAGCTGCTGTACTGTTACTTACTCACCCCCGATGCAAAGAAAACTCCTCTAAATGAATTAACTGATCCTGGACAGCACTAAACACCTCAGTGGTGCTAAGAATCCTGTGGTTTTCAAGAACACACCTTACGCATCATTCTACCCTGCTTAATTTTTTTTTTGACAGAAGTTACCTGGATTCTGTTCTTAGAGATAATATCCTTGCCCTGTTCAGCCTCTGCAGGTCAGCCTCTGGGCCTTTTTGTGGCCACAAGAAAAGGGTAAGCAGCAAACTCAGAGGCCCTGGCTCTGTCTGCCAGATGTTATGAGGACACATTGAGCATAGGAGTTTTCAAGTCCTGGATGGCTCTAAGATTTTAAGTTTTCATGCCACACTCTCACTCCTGGAGTCTGACCAGGGAGACAGCATTCAAAAGCCACAAAGGAAGAGACAGCATTCCCTACAAGATCACTTCTGGCAATCACTGGAGTCTTTGAAGATGGATCTAAAGCTCTGCTGGATGAACAGTTTATGGAGAGTAAAGACCTGGAAGGATAGCTCTGTACTCCCTTTCTATGAATGATGACATCAAGCTTCACATGCTAGAGTCCCAGCCATGCTTCCTACTCAGCCTCCTATCCTTCACATGCTGATGAGTCTACCAGCTCACACACAGGTCCCTGAAGAGGAAAAGACCCAGTGGCATGGTGCATTCCAGCTGTGACAGGTGAAGAGGGAAGAATAAGTTTGACACTCTAGCCATTTCAACAGAGGCCCAGTGCCCTAGGTTGCCTTGGCTTTTTTATTTGCCTGTCACTCAGGCTTTTACGTTATTGAAAGATCAAACTCTGCTGTGCTTGTTCATTACCTTAATCCTATTTTCTACACAGCTTTATTATCTCTTCAGGCTTCCTTGGGAAAGGCTGTCAGAAAGGCTGGAGCAGGGGGGTGAGGGTTGCCCATCTCCTCATCCCTGTCAGATGCCTCTATTCAAGAACAGCCAGAAGACTTGATGGGCAGGGGTATCACAGCATAGTCTGCATCCTTCTGGGGTACTCCAAAGGCACCACTGGATGGGTCACTAAGAAACATGCACCATAGCTTAATGCACTGGTGCTCTTTCCTGCTCCAGCTTGTCCTTTGCAGGATGCATTGTCACAAAGTATTTTTGTTACTTCAGAGAAAAACCACCTGGCTTAAATTTATATTTGATACAGTTGACTTAAACAATCAAAACTATTTAAACTATAGATTAGAAGGCAATTGGTCTCAGACCTGCCCTGCGTCCCCACCAATCCTCCTCCACCCTCTTTCCCCAAATACAGCTCTACTGACATCCCTCAGGCCCCTTCTGCCATTGCTCACCTCAATCCTGACAGCTCTTCTCCTTTGGATAATCTGGGCTGTGCCACTCCTACCCAGAGCATACTGATCCTGGAAGGCAGGGCTGCCATTCTAATAATCCTGTGAAATATTCGCTATCTGTCCATCACTACACTAAGACCCTCAGGCTCAGAGTTTCAAATTTGTCAGCAGTTGAGTCTCACATCAAGATTTGAGAACATTTTCCCAGTTGCTAAGGTCAGTGCCTTCACAGAACAGGAACTACTCAAAGACCTGAAATCAGAGGCCACAGCAATTAACCTCCTCAGTACTTATTAGGACAAAGAGAAGACAACGTGCCTAAATTACTTCCATAGATAACCTGCTGCCACACCTCACCTCTCTGAGCCACTGGAATTGCCAGCCAGGACAAGGTGACTTCAGAGCCTGTGTTTGCCTCTGGCTTTCCAGCACCACAGAAAAGTGGGTGAATGGGAGGATAAGGATCACCTTCCTCACCTCCTCTGGCTGATGCTGAGACATCAACAGAAACAGATGAAAAGGAAGGTGTAATGGGTATATTTTGACTGTATACAGGTAATGGGAAGAAACCAGGATGGCTGTGCCATCAAATGGAAAAGCTGAGAAGAAAAGCCAAGTTACTGAACCAGAACCACCCCCACATATGCCTTTCCACACCATTTTGCTTTGTCCCCCATTCTGTAACACATCTCACCTTCAATCATCCCTTGCCTATATTGACAAAAGGTATGATACCATTTTTCAGCATTTCCAATATTGCACTGTTATTCACTTTTCTTGTCAAGTCCCTCCCTATAACCTGGAAGCTCACTCACCTCTCAAGGTCCCATATTCTCAGAGGTGAGGTATGTCCACAGCAGGCTGTCCCCGTCACAAATGAGCTGTTAAAAAAAAAAAAAAAAAGGCAAAAAAAACCACTTACTAATCCTCATGTTCTGAGGAAAGTGCACGAGCAAGACAGAGAAAACAAGTTACAACATAGACTTTGAATTCTGGTTCAAGATTATTTCAGCATATCCCACCACATTTCACACGGGACAGGCAGCAGCAAAGGGAGAGCTGCTGCAGGACTTCCAGTAGCTGGAGCTTCCCAGATGCAGCAGGTCACAACTGCAGAGAACTGGCAGGACATAGAAGATGTATTTGTAAATACAAAGGGAAAACCTAAACAGGAACAGCAATAAACAACATTTTCAAATGAATCAGTAGAGTACTCAGCATGTTTCATACACAGTCAGGGCTGTAAGCTGCAGAAAGACCCCATGGGAAATTTACTGTTATTTCCTACTTCATGTCTCACTTCTGTTTGTTGGCAACTTCTGAGCACAATCATGAACTGGCTGCAGCATCACAGGCCTGAAGAATCACAGAATAGAGGTCTCTGGTCCAGCCTGCTCAAAGCAGGGCCAATTTCAAAGCCGGATCAGGTTGCCCTCCCCAGTGCTCAGGCACTCTCTGTTAGAGGCAGCACAGCTCTACTGCAGCAATATTTGGCTCAGTTCATCCCCTCCAGCAGCATCCATTCCAAAGTCCTCTTGGCAATGCTATGTCCCTGCTGTACATGCTGGCTCCAGAGGTCACGTGACAGCCACTGGCCTCATACTAGTTCATAAGACAGAACAAATCCTTAAAATCAAGCATCAGGAACATGGGGCGCTGTGGCTCTCCAAACCACACTGCTTGTTTCATGCCAACTTCCTATCCTCAGTCCAAATAAGAGGAAGAAGCTCATACAAGGATTTCTAAGTAAGTTATAAATGACTTCTCACAAAGCCACATTTATTGCAGCTACTGAGAATAAAATGCAGAAACTATGTTTAAATCAATGCAACAAGGATAGCATGAACACAGTAAATGTTCATTTAAATAAAAGTTTTAAATAAAAGCCATCTCTATGCCCTGCCTAAAAAACTTTTGCAGTATGACACAGGGTTGGCAGCTGAAAGATGAAAATAAAATAAGAAAACAATGTCAGGTTTGTAAAAATAGCAGTTAGAACAGTTTTTAAACATTTCTTTGATCCTCTACAGCGTTCTTCCTTTGGAAGTCAAGGTGTCTCCAAGCCTCTACTGCACCAGGAATGGATTCTTGCAGCGTCCTTGACTTCTGTGAGAAGTGCTACTGCTGCTGTAAGAAGGCACTCAGTAGCCAAGTGCTAAACACAGGCTCAACTCAACCAAAGCCAGCGAAGGGCCAGATGGAAGCAAGGCCAGAACTCAGGACTCCTTCTATTTCTGTGGTTTAGCCAAGCAACTGGTTTCTCCAAACCACAAGTAGCACTGACAAAATACTCTGCAGAAGAGGCAAACAGATAATATCAAACCATTTCAAACAGCTACAAGAATTTAGGAAGGGCTTCAGCTACCAAGGCTCTCTTTTGTGCTGACTCTATCCTTCCATCCAAACTTACATACCTGGAGGTCTCCACAAGTTCTGTGACCCTTAGATGCCCTTTAGGCTAGAAAAAGTCTGCAGGACTAGAGCTATTTCAAAGTGTCTCCAAACAGGATGCCTTACTTGCAAAATTCTAGGTTCATTGGCAGTGCACATGCGATCAGCCAAAGCATGTAGCACTGGGCTGTCCCTACAGGTGCTGCAGGGTGCAGACATTATTCTTATCCATGTAAGTCCCTAATCAAAGCCTGAGAGTCTATGGAAAATCCAATTCCCATTGTTGTGCAGCAGCCACCACGATCAATTAAGAAAGTGTGCAGCATTTCATTTTTGAAAACAGGGTTTCTGCTCAATGCCTGCCTTCTCTCCCCTGTTGTGCAGGACAGGAGGGAACATTTCCCTTTTGCCAATGTCTCCCATCTCAGAGGAAAATAAGTAAAAGACACCCACTTTGACAGCTTGTCGGTCAAACTCCACATCTGGAAAGCAACACTTTGGTCAGGGGGTCCCTCTGCCACAAAGCTAGGTGTTGAGTACTGTCCCCCCTCCCCAGTCATAATCCATTAATAACTCCTAAAGTCAATTACTGTGGTTAGAAACATAATAGCAGTCAGGGAGTCAGTCAAGCAGGCAATTGGGTGCTTAAGACTTTTCTTTTGGGGGACAAACTGACTCTGTCCCAGCAGAGAACGCCCTCACGTGGGAGACAGACCCCTTTGTGCAGAAGGTATGCACAAGGCTTTGATGGTTGCCACAGGTCTAAATTACCATGGAGGCACACCAACAGGGAGAAAAAGGTGGGAGGAACAGCTAGGTCTAATCCTCCCTCATGCTGTCAGTTTTGGACTTCAGCTTTCTCTGCTTCGTCCTTACCCCTCACCCCTCAGCGAAAAAGAGGAAAAAAAAAAAAGGAGAGAGAAAGAAAAGCATTAGATTAAGAGATTTTTCTCCAGCATCAAATACAGGCCTCAGGGCCACAAACAAGTCTCTTCTGGGTAAAGCTGACTCCATTCAGTCAACAGGAATTTTGTCTCATACTTCAGGAGGATCAGGTTTGCAGGCCTTATCTTTAACAGCCTGAGCCCATTAGCAAGCAAAGATAAGACTTCTCTCACAAGAGCAGGCCACCTTCACTGCAGCATTAGAATGCAGCATTCACAAGACAACATGCACAGGAAGTGGTGGCAATGAGAAATTCTCGAAGTCTGAGTGTGAACTGACCTTAAAATCTGGATTCCAGGGCATAATACAGGGCCTCTCACCGTGAGTCTGATCTGCAAGCATACACCTTGAAGCCCCAGGTGTCTCATAACTGGGAACCTCTCAGAAGTGACAGTTTTACTTCAGGCAAAAAGGCAATGCAAGTCAGCTTGCATAGGTCTAAAACAACATGCATATTGGAGGTAAGCATGTAAAGCTTGGCTCCAAAACTTCTGAAACTTCATTCAGCAGCGCTGAAGCATTCTGTCAGGCTTCTTTCAGTCTATCTTTAACAAGGCTCTTTTGTCTTACAAAGCACAGAGCACACATAAGAAAACCCTCCAACTTCGAGAAGCACAGCTTTTTCACAACTGTTGTGAAAAACAACAGAAGAACAGTTGTTGCCAGCTGCCCAAGAGAAACAATTCAAGCTGAGTTACTAGTTTAAGAGTGTCATTTATTTTGCCCACACTGCTTTCTACAGCCAAACTGAGGAGAGACTACATTGGGAAGAGGGGAGTACAGGACACCCTAAATATATTCATGCAGGCATGACTCATCTATGTGAAGTACAAACAACACTACTGATGTACACTGACACTGACCAGATGCATCTACATCCGCCATAAAAACTGCTATGGCCAATCTCCAGATGGCCTTGGAGATGTAAAGCCCCTTCCCCACTAAGCTTTCCTCTGTCCTTTGAAAGCTGCTGGCTACCATGACTAGAAGGTCCCTCTAATAGGCCCTTCTAAGGGGAAAAAAGCAACATTGCAAGGCTTCCATAACAAAGCATGTTGCCTTCTCAGGGATGTCCTCAGAACAAAAACCAAGCCAACAACCAAACCAGGAAGGCAAGAATTTTGCACAGCATTGAGACACACATACTTCATAAACAGTATATTTTTGTTGTCCAACACAAGGAATTTTCCAACTCATCTGATACTTGTTCTCTTTCTTATTTGAAACTCCCGACTGACAGAGAGGAGAGGAATAAACAAGAGGGGAAAAAAACGCAACAAAACAACCAGGGGCCTGCTTCTCCAAAAGCCAGACCTTTCCTATGTTGCAGAAGAGACATTTTATTAGACATCATCCCCCCACAATAGAAGCTGGGCCAGGAAATGAAAGAGAACACACATCCTGGCAGTGCTGTTGGAAGAAACACAAGAACTCTCCATCTGACTGACTTGTGGCTGTTGAAGATCCCATGGCATTTCTGGCAACAGCAGTTGTGCTCTGGCTACAGTCCAGCTGCAATAATCCCATGCTCCCGAAATGCCAAGTACAGTTTGACTCATGTAGCATCCCTCTTTACACCATCCTGGACAGACCATTGCCAGATGTGAACAAACCAGAGGGACAGAGGTAGATGCCCATCAGTCCTTTTGGAAAGATGTTTATCCTGAGGCTTGGAAACACTCCCAGCTCCAGAAATACAAGTCCCATTGAACAACACTTATCTTCCCCACTATCAACCCAGCCTCCAGAACAGGCCCTGCCTGAGCTGGGAATCCTGCAATGCAAAGTCATTGAAGGAACCTGGGTAAAACAGGTCCTTTCCCACCTCTTCTCACTACGCCTCCCCTGTGCCCCAGGCTTGTGCCCTTCCTATGTACTGTAAACAGATTGCTTCTCTAGTCCTATTCTGCTCTTCAGGGATTTCAAATCCAGAATCTGCTTGACACGTGCAAGAGTCTGTTCCTTCCTCCTGGCGCGCTCCCCCACCCCCTGGAATTGGACATCGTTGTTCCATTTTGGAAACTATTATATATGGAGACTCACTGGACTGGGAAACAAAGAAGTTATTACTTGACAGAGCCCTGCAGCTGGGAATGTGGAAGGTGGGG
Source organism: Erpornis zantholeuca (assembly GCA_013400515.1). Classification (NCBI taxonomy): domain Eukaryota; kingdom Metazoa; phylum Chordata; class Aves; order Passeriformes; family Timaliidae; genus Erpornis; species Erpornis zantholeuca. The sequence goes on along the minus strand of VZTN01031944.1, from coordinate 41,658 downwards.
GGGAAAGAAGGGGGAGAACCAAGGGAGACAGGATGGGGCGGTTGGTAGCAGTGTTGTGAAAGCGATCAACAGACAGGACAGCTCAAAGATGGGAAACATCTATTTTTAAAAGTCTCAAGTGAAATGAGAAAAGAAGGAGAAGAGAAAGCAAGTCCAAAAGGGAGATAGGAGAAGAGAGAGAGCAGTTGGTGCCGATGGTGCCACGGGTTAAACACACGGGTCTGTGGGTTTGTGTAGCCTTTGATTCAGCACTGACACGCTTTGGCAAGGGAGGCCACCGGAGCTGTCAAATCCTTCACCATCGTGCCCATCAATTGTATTCAGCTCTCCCCGACCTGCACTGGCATTTTAATTACTGTTGGGTAAACTAATTTGTACAAATGAAGGCAACTCTGCCTAATAGAATATGCAAGCTCTCTGACCTCTGACAGGCGATGACACAAGATACAAAGGAGGCAGAGGAAGGCTTTTTATCAGAGCCTTATTACTCTCTATTACTCCAATTAGTTAAGCTCCAGTGCTCCTAATTGGGGGAAAAAATTGCAATTAAATCAATTTTTGATGGGCTGAAAGTGGGTTACCGAACCGCCCTGCCTGTGAAACACTGATATTATAGCAGCAAAGGTCAAAGTCTTTGTCGGCACCTGTGGGGCCCCCACCTCCCCTCTCCAAACCCCTCTGTGCCCCCCCAACACACACACGCAGCTCGCTATGGCGAATCATTAGAACATGTCATGTCTTATCGCGGCCGCCACCATCCCGCCAACCTCATCAGTTGACATCATTATGGAAGGTAACTCCTCCAGCATGAATACAGTGCTAAGGTCACACAAACTTGATGGAGCCCCTGCTGAAGAGCAGATGCAACAGTAACAACATTGTGAAGAGGAGAGGAGGGGGTCGGAAACCCAGCACAGGGAGTTTTGCCACCTCCAGCATGAGACTTCTCCAACAGACCAGATACACACAAAGGGAGAGAGACAGAAAGTGCAGGGAAGCAAGTGCTCCTTCCCTGGGGGCATTTAATTTTCAAAGGGAAAAAAAAACAGAACAGCATCAGTTTAGCATTTTCTTCATGAGAAAGCAGACACCACAAACATGCAAAAAATACCACCTGCCTTAGATGCAGGCAATGCTGGACAAACCCAGAATTGGTGTTCATTCAGGGCTGGTGTTGCTCCTTCACTGCCCCAGACCAGCTCCTTTAGTCATACTTTATAATTCTCACAGGATGACCAGAGAATTGAACCAATCATCTTCAGTATCTCAGAAGTGTGGGTTATATGTTAACATTCTGTAACCACAAATTCAACAACAATCAGCAGGTAAGACAGTTGCACCTAAAGCTCACCTGAGCAAGCAGAAGAACCCCAGTGCAGCACGGCCTCACCTTTGTTGAATAACCTTGCCAAAAAGACCCAGCAGCTGAAGGCAAATAACCTGTTCCAGAAACAGACTTGAAATATCTAGCAGGTTTGCTGCTACTTCTTTGAGCTCATGTGCATGCTACAGCATCCCCCAAAGCACCAGTCAACTCAGAGTTGAATTGTACTCCTGATACACATCATAAATGCCACACAGAGAAGGTGCAGAAGAGGTCTGCCACACCCCACCACAGACTCAGCTCAGAGAGAAAGCAAAATGCATAGAGAAGACCATGACCCCTGCAACACTGACAACCACGACTGCTCCAAGAGGAAATGCTAGGCTCTTGCAAAGAGCACCAGTGACATGCATGAACAGATGGACTAATAACTCATTCATAAGCCACCTCAAGTGGACCTCTAGGAAGTGGTCCCCAGAGAGAAGACCACTTTTGTCCCGAAGACCACTGTAGAGATGCTGGGTTGAAACACTAAATCATTTGAGGCAGAACTCTAGCTCATGAGACAGAAGAAATGCTCACGTCATTGCCTCCCACATCATTTACTTCATGCCTCATGGTAGAGGGAACATCAGCTTCACCTCTCCAGCCTTCCTCCTTGGCCTCTAACTTCATGCCTTCCTCCAGACTTCAGAGACACTGAAGCTGAATAACAGAAAAAGCCTTTAATATCCCCAAAGGCCTACTTCCTGGCATGGTAGACAGATCACCCCTACTCTAGCAAGCTGCTTAGCAGATGTCCAACCTAGACACCTCCAACTTGTCTTCACTGCTTTGCATTTTCACCCATACTCTGTGCCCAAGTCACCTGCAGCCTTGATCACTGTCCCTGCACCAATCCTGCAGCAGGTAAGTGCTGTGAAAACAAGCCACCAGATACAGAGCACAATCCTTGTTTCTGGAGAAAAACTGACCTCAATGACATCAAGACAAAGATTCCAGACAGAACAAATACGTGCAAACTATTCCACACTACAGTATTGAACAGGAAAATATCATTGAAACTAGTGATTCAATCCACAAACCAGTCCTGATGTTTCTAGGGCTGTTTACATCTAAGTATCACAGCTTTCCCCAATACTCCACATGACACACACTTTTAGGAAGAAGCAAATGTCCAGAAGAGGACAGCATCCAGATTAGCTCTATAAAAGTTGTTTGAGGGTCTTGAGTGTCCCTGTACAAGAGGAATAGTGGAACAGTGCTTTCCACAGTGCTGCTGTCATTTTTCAGAGCTTCAAACAGAACTGCTTCTGTAGCTACACAAGTATTTCTACCGGGTTGACATAATCCCCCCCCGCTCCTTTATTAAAGGAAAAGGCTTGATAACCTATTTTTAACAGTGTAAAATGCATATTTACGTGGTATGTCCAACAATCTTCACCTTTCTTCACTCCCCAAACCTCTGGGTTGCCAGGCATGGAGTAGTTGTTCGTGACAGGTCTTTGTATAAGAACTCCTTATCTCACTCAAGACCAAATTTAAACCCCAAATGACACTCAAGTTATTACTGTTATTACACGATAAAAGAAACTCCTTAACTATAACAGAAATTTTATCCAGAACATAACTCTGGCACTGATCTGAATAACTTGTACCAAAAATCAAAACCCATGCCAAAACTGATTTGTCTGTGCATGCCTACCAGGCCTTTCTGTGAGCAGAGCGCTCTTTGCAGGCATCCACTGGGGTTACATCCTAGAAGCTGAATGATAAAGAAACATGACCCAACTGAGAAATCACTTCTGAGTCTAAAATCTGTGCTGTGCAAGAGATATGGCTCCCTATTCCTACCACAGAGAGCTTTCTGTGGAGAAAGAGAAGAGGGGAAAAAAAAAAGAAGAAAGAAAGATGAAATCTAGGGACTTTCAGGTCAGTTTGAGACTAGGCAGTTAAACACTACTACAGTATGATTATATCAGCTTATCGGTAACCAGAACAAAATCTCAAAGAACATTTTTAATGCTCAGAAGCTATAACATTAGAAATTAAAAGAAAGTGGCTACTAAGGTTACGTTTGTGTTTTGAACAGTTAAAGGTTTATTTGGGTTTTTTGTTCATTTTTCAAGTGCAGGTGAAATAACCACAGCTGGTGTCTTGACTTCTTTACTCATACAGTGCATTCTCCCTTCCAACAGCACTACAGAAACTTCAGCCATCTGTAGCAACTTCATCTTATGCTCTACTCTTGTTCCCCTCCCCAGAGCAGCCTTTCAAACACCAATGTGGAAGACTCCTGCAAGGTACCCACCAGACAGCATGCTCTACCTCCAACTGCTGCTCGTGCCATCTGCACTACAGTTCTTGGGAGTTGCAAGGTAACTTCATAAAATCTCTATCCTGAACAAATTCCCTGGGTTTTTAGAATGAATTGAAAGGAAGGAACAGATGAAGCTGCTGACTGAGCAGCAGAAAAGCATGATCCCTGGATGAGATACATGCACAGTATTAGACACTGGACACCATTTGCACCTACAGACTATCATGCACCTTGGCCAGATCTCTGAGGGCCTGCCATTCAGTTCTCACCAACCTGCACATGCACTTCCAGCCTTCGCACCCAGCATATTTCCCCTCCCTACTTAGCACAGTGCCATTATCCTTCCCCCTTGCTCCCATGGGGAAGACACCCTGAGACCAATCTTCACCCACTTCCCCAGACCCAACAGCCCCCTTAAGCTCAGTGCTCTGGGCCCACACACAGCCTTACAAGAAGCTCTGAACTCCAGCCCTCACTTTCTCAAAGCCTGCCCAGGTGTAAAGCTCCAGCGATTCCTTTTTCTTTGCCATTTTCCCTCCCTTCTCCCTCTCCTCCTAGCCCCACCAACATTTTCAGGCCACACAGTGAGCTGGGAGGTTGGAGTACATGAGGACCATTGCAGCAGTCGTGCTGTTTCAGGCCCCCCCAACTCAAGACAATTTCTAAGAGCCATTTCTTATCCTCCTCTCCGTGAAACGATTTCTGTTAATTGCCTGGTGGGAATCAGTTATAGGTGGGGGAGATTCTCCCCACACACACACCCTGGCCCCTAATTGGCTTATTGAAGTTTTAACGGGGCTTTCACCTGGAGAAGCTGGTAATTATTCCCTTCATTCCCCTCTTGCTTGTACCTGTAGCTTCACACTTGGGGCCTGCCTGGCTCCACAGGGGGGACTTTGTTCCCTCTAACTACAGGCTCCACACAAATGGGCCCAGCAGCAGGACAACACGGCAAAGTGGTAATTTTCAGCCCGGCGTAATTAGGCAAGGTTCTTTCAGCCCAAACTGCTGAATGGGGAGAGGGCTGCTGGGGAGGGTGCGCCATGTGGGAATGGAGGAACGGGGGCTGCTCTCAACAGGCGGACAAAGACCTCTCAGGGGCTCTGATCTGGGGCGAGCAAGAGGAGGGGGTGGGAGTGGGACAGTTTGCCTGGCATAGCTGGGGCACAGTCAGCAGTGGGACACACACTGAGGAAGTCAGCCCATGGCATCTTTCCCCCAGCCTGTGTCACAGGGCAGTGCAGGATGCCAAAAAAGCGGTAAAAGAGAAAAGAGATGCAGTGATGCACAATAGAAGCATGTGAAGGGGTGTGATGCATGACAGATACTTGAAGGCCTGGTGTAGCCTATGCTCCCAGGACAGGATTTCTAGTCTAGTACCTTTGCACTGAGATTTAGAAAGGCAACAGACTCAGGGAGAATAAACTGGACAGTGTAGATCCCAAATAGGATAGCAAGAACTGTGCCAAGGACAGAGTGAGAACTCTTACTGCTGAGAAAAATCATTGAAAAATAAGTCAACTCCCCCAGCATCTGCTCCAAAAGTCAGGCAACAACCATAACCGAGAGGACAGCAACAAAGGATTCAGGTTCTCTCTTTGCTGAGGCATCTGCCATTAGCAAATCAAAACTGCTTTTCATAGTGGGACCTCGCTTGCTCTGTCTCCCTTTCTGCTACGTGACTTTGGTTTTGCAAAACTACCAGGAAACCTGCTGCATGTGGGTTCAAAAAACTTGGCCACCAGTGTATTGCTCCTATGTCAAATCAGACTGATGTCACATGTCCCACAAGCCAGAAACTGGCATCCTGTGTGTGGCATGCTTCTTCTGCTGATTCTCAGGACTTGTTAGCATCTATGCTTTCTTTGAATTATCACCATTGCCTTCTGGATAGAAATATTTGTCCTAACTTATAGGACCTAACAGGTCTTATAGACAAGTTAAAACTGCTCAGCTGGATTGATCATCACAGCTTCAGTGCATTGGGGTCTGGGGAATTTTTTCTTTGTTTTAAACCATAGTTTTAAAAAACTCACCTTGTGTCTCTTATGTTTGCAATACCCTACTAGAAAGCATGAACTGTCATAATCTAAAGGCTTGCTCCTGATTCTGCAGTGAAGACCAGGCGGTGAGCAGGGAAGTGAAAAGATGCCACTACTTTTATCAAAGGATGGGTACACTGAAGTGCTGAGCAAGCCCTAGGATATGATGCAATTACAACAATCTTGACAAGAGGGAAAGGAGATCCTCAGGGACTCCAGTTGTAGGAAGGGAGCAGGCAGACAGCACAACCCCCAGGGCACAGACTTGTAATTTCTGAGCTGCCAAAAATACAACTGTGACACAATGCTGCAGCAGGTTGCAAACTAGAGAAGCAAATTGCCTGATTCAACCCCATGATCCTGGTTTCTTTTCAGGCCATATCGATATCTATCACATTTTACGAAAGACTCTCACAGAAAGGATAATTTTTCAATTTCAATCCTATTTTTTTCAGCTTCACCCAAGCTGCCTTAAGTACTTGTCACAGAGATGAGTTCAGCCAGATACTGTGTGCCTTTGACACATCAATGCTCAAGACTTTTCCTTAAAAGCAACTTTTGACACCTTTGGACAAAATATGCTTGCTGTGAAATCCATGCCAGCATCTGAGAAGCAGACACCAAGAATAAACACAAGCAGACCCATGTTGTTCAGGCCAATTTCAAGCCTGTGCAGAGAAACAGAGTGAACATTACCTGCACCAGTGGGAAAAGATACATAACACCATCTGTGCTCATCCTTTATCACAAACCTTACATGGTCCAAGGCTTTTTCTTCTTATAACCCCACACCCTACAAGAGGACATGTAGAATTGATATAAGTAAATACTCCAGCAGTCACTGCTTTGGACAAAAGTCTAAATATTCGCTGATGTATAGAAAATGCTTAAAGAATCATGATGCAAAAGAAGAAAGTATCTTCTATTTATAAAATATCTCCTTTCTATTTTTTAAGGTTCAGTACTGCCAAGACCAATCCCAATATTTTTTCAGATGTGACTGGCAAAGTTTTCAAGTAACAAGTATTGTTTTAAAAATGCATGTGTATATATATAGAATGACATTTTATATAAACTTTTCCATTAGAATCTATGATAGAAAATTACTTTTCAATAAGCAGCAATCCATGCATGCCAGTGAGGTCAGGGGGAGGGGAGAATCCTTTCAGGTCTGCCAGAACAACTTAAAATCAAATATGTTTCAATTTAAAAGTAGAGGTGGAAGGAATCTCTTTTCCTGGTGCCACAAGCCACAAATTATTTTTGTCTTTTTCCTTTTGCTATACAGACACACATATACCAAATTCAAACTTCCATATTTAGGAGAATTTTGAAAAAAGTGATCAGGATGGTGAGGAAGAAGAGGATTTCACAACAAACATTTACTTTCCTTATCTTAGCACACAGGGCAGCAGTTCTTTCTTGACACCATGCAGAGACAGGAGTTTTACTTGTTCATGCTTTTAGAGGAAAGAAGCCAAATCACAAAACCAGAATGCTTGATCTTCCTCCTCTGCCCGGTGATATTCAAACAATTTACAAATTAAGTCTAAATGAGCTCTTCATCAGGGGAGAGGGATATAATGCTCAGAGGGTTTTAAGGAGTCAAAGACCAGGAAAGGTGAAAGGCATGTATATGCAGCACATGCTACACACAGAGAGGGCCAGGACACTGAGGCATGGAGACACAGGTGTTTTGTGGAGGAGGGAAGCAAAGCCTCATCTGCGTTTAACTCAGCCATGAAATGACTCCTAGAGCTTTCCTGCTCTGATCATTCCAGTCTTGACACGGACACGCTTGCAACAACTTTCATCCACTTGCCCTTAAAGCGCTGGGCAGCTTCCACCTCCCCAATTCTCCACTCTATGCAATATGATTTGCTTCAGGGTTTTCATGCTAAGTGTTTGAAGCATGTCAACTCTTCAGCCCTAAGCAACCAAGATCCTGAATAAAACCCCTCCTCCCCATCTGCAGGTTCAGGGCATTCTTGGTTGTGAGCAAGCACCAGAGTGAGAAATCAAACCTGCCAGTCAGGCCAGAAAGCCTCAGCCCTGTATGCAGAGAAAAGCATACAAGGTTTCATTAACAGATAACACACATCTAAGGCATAAAGATGTTTAGTGGACACCTCCCACACAGACCCCGAACCACGCAAAAACTCACTGGAAAAGTTTTGCAGAAGCCAGAGTTCAAAACCATGCTAACAACAATAAGGCACAGTTTCACAGCACAGGTCACCTTCAGTACCTGTAATTAGGCTGGGCTGCAAGGCAGGCTGAGATAAGCCAGATGAATATAGGAAAGGAATCAGGCAAAATAGACAGCATAGAGATAGGGAAAGAATAAGACAAGAAGTGAGCAGTAATTTATTATGATGCTTTTATAAAGCATATTAGGGAAAAAAATACACATAAAATGGTATAAGAGGGAAAGGGTGGCATTGGAAAGGACCAAGAAAAAGACTCTCCAGGCACAGAGGCAACTCTGCAATGCAGGCACATTGCAGGCAACTCTGCGCTGAAACAGAGGATTCCCTAACACATTGTCCTTTGATGACAAAAAGTATCTGATAAAGGCCTATTAAGTACCACTGTGCCTCCTGCCACTCAGTAAGCTTTTGTCTAGGTGAAGGAGGACAACTGATGGCAGTCAGTCCTCCAACACTTCAAGGAACAGAAGTCTGGAAGCTTTAAATGCATAGGCAGCTTTGCAGGTAGGAGTGTGAAACCACTGTTTTCTCCCTTCCTTTCCATGGCTTTCCCTATTTCCATGGGCTCTGAGAATTTAGGAAGTTCACATCCAAAACCACAGCTATTAAAAGAACAATTTCTACTTGGTAAGTCAAACACCCACACAAAGAAATGCCAGAACCAAGCTCACTCACATGTCCTACACTGAAATGAGCACTTTATTCGGACATCAGTATCTGATTCTGTAGCCAGTTACAAGTGTCCCAGTTGAAACTATCACTCATCTTTTATCATGTGAATGCACAAGAACCAGTTACATGGCCATCAATTCATGTTGGGCTGCATCTCTGTGGACTCAAATCAGAGGCTACACTGGGAGGAAGTGATGAGCTTACCACAGCTCAGGGACGCCTGAACTCCACTCCGTATGAACTCCACTCCAAATAACAACTGCCCAGCAAGTTCCTGCAAAAGGTGGCCTCCTATCGCTTCACACAAGGCCATCACAGGGATGCCTTGGGAAAAATACTAAAACTTTAAACAGAGTGGAGGGTATCCATACAGAAAAATCATTCACTGTATAACCCCAGAAGATAATCAGGCAAAAGGTTTAAATATGGAACAACGTGTTTCTTCCTCAGGACACATCAATGAATTTGAAAGGAGCCTATGAAGCCCAGAACATAAACAGGTTCAGAAAGAAGAGATAGCTCACAGAGCTATCCTCTGCAAATATGAAAGAAACACTGGTCCAGATGAAAACTCTATTCAGGGAAACCCTAACCTCTCCTCATTGGAAGCTGGGGAGGAACAGGCAGGAAAGGATCTTTTTGCTCTTATTTCTTACTTTCTCCATAGACATTTACTACCAACCACTACTGAACACCAGATGCTGGGGTAGTTGTATGCTGGACTGACCCACCATGGGCAGAAGAAGAGAAATGCCCACTTTTGCAAGCTATGGCCCACCCAGCTCACCATTTTGTCTCCAGTGATACTGGCAGACACTGTTCAGGAAGAAAATGTAAGCTTGGCAACCTGTGGTCATTCACTTTGCATCCACAATTGGTGTATTAAAGATTTTACACACTAGGTGGTGTATCCTCACCTAGTCCCCCATTATGAACCTGCTATCCATGAATTTACAAAATCACTTTCAAAACTGTTTGTATCATCCACCTCCACAAGTTTTTGAAGCACTAAGTTCACACTGTGTGAAGGAATACTATCTTTTATTCATTTTAAAACAATCCTCTAGTAATTTCAAATGTCTCTGGTACTACTGTTGTAGGATTTGGTGAATAACAGCTCCACATTCAAGCTTACCCACCATCATCTTACTCTCCATATTTTTTTCAGGCTGGTTTTACCACAACTAATGGAGGCTGGTTTCCACAATCAATATCTACACATCATTAACTTCTGCAGAGTGTTTTACTTGGGGCCAAGTACGGGAAAAGCCCACAAAAACATGATACAACCTAGTAATGCAGCCATCTCTTTGGCACAGAGGAGTGTTCCTCTGCTGTACCTCCTCTTCAAAACCTGTTGGTTCATTGCCCCTTCTGAGGCAGATTAATTGCTCCATTTTTTGAGGCTTCAACCAGCCTTAGTCACTCCTAAAATTAGCAGGGAACATTATCACTGGGTCTACTGAGAGAGCTGAAGAACCAGCACAGGTCTCAGGACCATGAGGGTCTCACAAACCAGTTTGGGAAGCAGAGGACTCAGACGCTGCACAGTGGCAACAGCACTGCTCACCTGCACTCAATAAGCCCAAAGTACCTCATATTTTCCACCATGTAAAAGGAGCATGAAGTCCTTGCTCTGCCAGGCTCCAAACCTATCTGAAGTGGTCTGCACACCATCCATGTTCCCAGACTGCTCTGAGACCATCAAAAGACAGATGTTAGAGAAACATTATTGCTTTTCTAATCTCTGGAACAGACTCCGTTGCTTTCCACTGTCAAAGGGGAGAAAATCCAGGGGAAGGATACAGAAAACAAAAACATGCTCTAGGCCAAGACAGCAAATCAGATGCAAGAGAGAAACTCTTCGATTAGACAGTCCTGCTCCATCCCCATCCCTCATTAAATCAGCCTGAACAGCCGAAGCAGGTCACTGAACAAAGCACAGGAGTAAAGCTCAACACAGCTGCACCAGGAGAAAGAGACCAAGCACAGCAATAGTAGCAGTTGCAGCTTGGCCCAGCTTAGTCTGCAATTGCTTCCTCTGATGAGTTCATTTCTTTCAGGAGTGGGGAAGAGGTACACATACAGATTTCTTTTTCCACTGAAAAATACCCAAGCTGTTGGGTTCCAGCTTGCAAGCCTTTCTTCAGCGCCCGCGCTAATAAATCTTTGGGACTATAAATCACCTTGGTACAGGTCTCTCTTCTCAAAGGAAATGGGCTCTCTCTTGTCATTAGCTGCCTGTGTCTACCAACCATAGCAGGGCCTCATTCAAGTCTTCTCTGATGGATGGTTAGACTTAAGGGAATATGTGCCTCAGTCTCAGAGGAGACAGAACAAGAATTTACTAATTAGACAGAGCAATGCACATTAAAAGCTGGCTTTAATACCTGGTCCCAAATTAGCCCTGCACCTGCTAAGTGTCAGGATGCCTACAAAGTAGCAAGAGCACATCCCACATGTGGGCATGTGGGATGGTGAATGGAGCATCATGAACACACCACCTCTTTAGAGCAAGAAAGTGGTTGCAGCACTGACAAATCCTAGATAATGAACAACAGAACACAAAACAGGCAACACTGCACAGAAAGAATAAACTTTCCACTCTGCCTTCCAGTCTGGAACAGTCTCACACTGGCCTGAAAAGAAACCAGAGGCAATGGAGCCAAGGAGAGAGTCAGAGCCACACACTTCTGTCCATGTTTCCAGTGTCCAATTCAACTCACGACAGAGATTCAGGATGCCAGCAACCCAAGGAAACTAAAGCTTAGCTACAGGCAAGAGGCACTCTGGCATGCTCCATTTGAAAGTGTATTAGCACTCAATGCACACATTGAGGAGAAATTCCCATTCTTCAGAGAAGCTGGTTTCCTTTCAAGGATGACTATCTTCTCTTACTCATTTGCTCCTCTCCAAACTCCAGCCTCTCTGGTCCTGTTCCCTTCTTGCCTTATTTTAAACAGTCTGCCAAGCATCTTTTGTGAGGACTGAAGTGACAAGGAAAATATTGTGATGGGAGACATCATCATCCTGATGTATGCCAGAACTAATATGGGAGAAGCCCATCTCTGAGCCATGCTTTCATTTTTAACAGTATTTTCTCTAGGCCTGAAGATATTCCTGTGCACAGTGCTATGGTCTGTGTCAAAATGCCAAAATTCAGCAGCAAGTGATAAGTCAGAGATTTACATTTATGACCTCTGTAAATTCAGACCATCTGCAACCTCGTCCCAAGCACATGGATGACAGAGACTTCCCAGGATGATGGCAGTGCTGCTGTAAACATCTCCCACTCTGTGAGGAAAGACCTTCTCTGCAGACAGAACCCTTCCTTCAGCAGTTTCCTACAATCCATATTGACATGCTCATATATTCCTTCTCCTGAGCTGGAACAGAAAAGTTTGTACCTGTAGATTGGCAGAGCAATATACATTGCATACCACACACCTAAAGAAAGTATGCTTTTCTCTTCTTCCTCCCCCTTCTTCTCTTCCCCCCAGCCTTTCCTGAGAGCACTGAATGCTAAATAATCCAATCCATGCTTGCAAAAAAGAAATTGTCCCCCTCTGCTTCTAACAAGCAAAAGCAATGCAAAACCTCGTCCCTTGAATTGCCTCTAAGTTACTCCTTGCACCCATTCAAATATACAGATGCACGTATAAAGCACATACATATCTGCCTGTTCCTCAAGTCAGCACAAGCTATTTGGACCACAAAGCTGTGCACAAGCCCCAAAGCAGCCACCAGACATTCTGTGCTGGATGTTGGCCATTGTCTTCCCAGGGATATATGCAAATTTCTGTTGGATCCAATAGCTCTAGTGAGAGGTAGAATCAGGCAAACACATTAAACAAGTGTTTTGCACAGCATAGACTTGATAGGCAGTATAAAACAGGCTTGAAATGACTTCATGGACCATAATCAAAAATATACCCCTTTGTTTCGAACAAACTAGTGCATTTTGGATAAATTTGATTCAGCAAGTACTTGAATCAGAAAGTTACCATCACTGCAGCCTCCTGTATACTTTTTTGTTTCCTTCCGGAAAACTAGGAGTAGCAACTGCCTTCCTGTGTACACAATCATCACTTTCTTCTCTTAATAAATAAAGAATTGGTGCTTTACTATTATTCTTCCTCCTGCAGCAGTCTGAAACCTTCACTCTGATAAATTCAGTACTTTCGCAGTTCTCTCCCAAATATATTTTTTACTTCTAGAAAAACCAAGGGCAGGGGGGAATCCCCCAAAGAGGCCCAGTGCTTCCCTCCTTGTAATGAAACCCTGTAATGGAATGCCCTGCACTCCAATTAGGAAGAAATGCTAATTTTCTCCAGTTGAGCACCCCCTCTAGATGTATCTAATTTGTTTCACTGCTTTCATCTCTTCCCTCCATCACATTTTCATTTAAAGGTTATGATCTGTTTGTGCCCTCCATGCCGCGCCCTGACAAGACACCCCTATGAGAGGTTGCAGGGGCCATGTCGCCCTTCCTAACCCCCTTCTCAAACAAAAACCAAAGCTTTTTTCCCTCCACTGCCTCTTTAAGAAATCCAGAAAGATGAAGGGGAGGAGCAAGGAATTGGGAAGACAATAATTAAAAATAAGAAGTAAGCCCTCTTGCAAGTTGAGTTGTTGGTTGTTTCCAACAAAAGGTTAGAGACCTTTGCACCATGACCAACACCAGTATGACTAGAGTGGGTCAGCCAGGAGCAATAGCATTACAGAGCTTTGCTTCTTCTGCAAACAAAAATTTTAGGAACAGCTTCCATGAAAGAATACTCTTTTGCAAAAAGAGATGCTAAATTGTTTAGCTCCTTGTAGGTCTGGGGAATACATATTCTCTCATCTCTCAAAGGGAGAGTTTGGTCAGAAGGACATGAAGAGTTGGCTCAGCTGAGGAGGAAGTCTCAATAAAGCTTTTCCACTCTTCTCTAAATGGCTTATGCCTTCTTCTGGAAGCCTGTGCTCTGCAAATTCCTTCAGGAGAGCAGAGACTTCAGATGAGAAGCATGGGCCTTGGAATAGCTCTTCATGGCATCCGTAAATTTGTGCTGCCATAGTTGTGGCTGGGCAGGCATGTAAATCCTCAGGGTAGAACCCATCTGGACAGGGTATCCACCCAGAAGAGCTGTGTATACACCACACGAGGAAAAAGCATCCAGATGACCTTGCTGGTGCTACACCACTTCCCACAGAAATTTCAAAGGGCTTTTTTACCAAAAGACTATTATTGGGAAAAAAAAATTTAAAAAAAAAAATGCAGCCACCATCCTACCTCCAAGCAAAGCCTCTCTGCAGCCTGCCCCAATATTCTCAAATAAAACAGTATCCCTGGAGCTTAACCCAAAGACTTCCCTACATACAAACCCTGCTCCTAAGCTGAGCCATTCATGACTTGTGTTCAGCCTCTCTCCTTTCACTTCAATTCTCTCCTTCAGTTCTTGTCTGTTAGAAAGGAAATCACTGATCTACACTCTCTAGACACAAGTTTCACCACACACCTGTTGTCAACATCCTGTAAGTTGAAAGTGCCCAGAAAACCTCTTTGGAGGAAAGGTAGCTAAGTGGGGCCTGATAAAAAGGAGTGGAAACTGCTGGGTTCCACCAGTGGCACAGCCTGGAACAACTATCCTCTTGGAATAAGGAGGAGAACAGCTGGACACGCTGCCCAGACTGAGCATTGAGTAGTCTGTTCTTGACAGTAAGATGAAGCTGGAAAAGTGCTGCAACAGTGTTTTCTGTTATTAATAGGCACTTTGCTAATACTGCTCAAGATAGTCAGCTCCTTCTCAGTCATTTCCTGCTGTAGCCAGTGAATCCCATTGGTCACAGCACTATATGCTCCATTACAAGCTATTTCCTCTCTACATTTGCAATGCCTCCAAAAGCTTTTGCAGAAAGTCCTGATGATCTCCCTTCCTGCCCGCCTCCGCAGACGCAATTCCCTCATATCTGCCTTTCTGGGACCACAAATGGGGACTGGGTAAGAGGCGCACAAAGATTTACTCTTCATAGATAGTAGCCTTGCCCCTTCCTCCCCCTCCAGGCCCCCTCTCTATCTGGTCCATGCAAAGAAACCCTGAGTGGGAAAGAGCGTTCAGAAGAGGCCTGTGTCTGGGCCAGCCGCCTTTCATCCAGAAGATGCCTCTTCCCATTGGAAAATACAAGCATTGTGTGAAAACATTTTAATATATTCATGCACATTCCTATAGCTCGCAGGAGCGAGTGGGTCTCAGCACCCTCCCCTCTTTGCCTTCCAAATGATTTTCATAGGCAACGATGCACTGGGAATACCACTTGTTTTCTCAAATGCCCGCGAGTATGTAAATTGTGGGAATATGCAGGCCAAGGGCTGTGGTTTTATTGTGCTGCAGAAAAGATTTTACTAATTACTTGCCTAAACTCCAAAGCAGTACGCCTGCTTTTTTACAAAGAGGGAGAGTGGGGAAGGTGGGGGGTGGTGGGAAGAGGAGGAGGGGGACTGAAAAAAAAAAAGCGGGGGGAAGAGAGAGTAAAGGGAAAGAGGGAGAAGGAAAGGGAGCACAAGGGATGCATTTCAAAGTTTCTCCAGCAATTGGATGGGGGGGAGCTGGGCCCAATGTGAAATCACAGAGGTCAAAGGTGGGTCTCCCTCCCTTGTGAGAAAGTGGTGAATCAGGACGGTTTATCAAACGATCATTTTCTTTTGAAACTGGGAGGCAGTGGCTGGGACAATTCTGCAGATGTGCTTGATGAGTTCGGGACAAAAATGGGCTGCCTCCTCCCCCCCTCCCCCCTTTAAGGTCTCCCATCAGGGGTTGCTTCTCCCTCCACTGCTTCCAGGACCCTCCCCTCCCTTCTTCAGTGGTCAGCTGAGACCCCCACCCACTGACCGCCTTTGTATTCCTGGCCTTTGGACACAGTGACAGGGCCCTTTATGAGACCCCAATCAAGACCCCCATGTCACAGGTACCTAGTAGAGATACCAGACCCTTTTCAAATGAGGAACAACAAGGAAAATATGCTGGCCCATTGTCCCAGCACGGCACCAAGGGAGATGAAAGGGACAGGCTGCTCCCTCTCCACAGACTGCCTGCCAATCACCCCCAGTTATTAAGGTCACGATGTGGAAATTCTTTTGACCTACACCTAATCAAAGATGTACCAAGGACTTTTGAGACAACATGGGGGAAGGTGGGAGAGCAAGAATCCCCCTGCCCTCTCCACCCATAAATACAGTGGAGCTTCCACAGAGAATTAGTAGGAGTTACCCCAGATAGTGCTGCAGCACACTTGCCCCAAGTATACTAAGGCAGCCAAGCAGAGCTCCGTGCTAGGATCCAGCCTTAGGAGAGCTTAAATTAAAAGCGCTTCTCACTGAAAAGTTACAGACTGAGCAACACTGAAGGTGGCTCAGAAGCCATGATCGAGGACACCGTGTGACAAACACTAAGCATCTTCTTTCCTGTTCCCGAGATCTTTGCTTTGTGCAGGCTGTGGGTTTCACTAAACATGGTCAGCACCATCCAACAGTGAGTCCTGAAGAAGAAAAACTCAGTGGATGTGAATCTCTGAGTCTCCAAAAGCTGAAGCACCTGGAAGAGTGGATAGATGCCAGTAGATGGATAGTGGATAGATGCCAGTGCAGAGCAGACATTCTGACTTCTTCTTGCATGGCACAGGATAAAGAAACCAATATGATTTTGATGGTGGCAGTTTTTAGGACTACACAGAAGTATCTCATAGAGAAGAGGTAGGAACCATGTGCGCTGCCAGAACAATGAGATGGGCACAAAACAATCAGAGCATCAGTCAGATGGGATCAGAGAAGCACATCCTACCAGATAGCTCCAGAGCACTTGGAATATGGACAAGATCAACTGCCTCTGAAAGGCTGTTCTGCATCACTCACTGAGTCATCGCTGTACACTCAGAACACAATACTTCAACCTGACAAGTGATACAAGAAATAACAGACTACAGTCTGTGATAGTTCACACAAAAAGGAAAGAAAAAAATCCAAACTCCATAACAGGAACATTATTCAGTATATATAGGATGCTTCTGTAGGTGCATGACTTTGAATTAGGTCCTCCAGAAGAGCCACATGGTATAAGTCATGGCCACCACTGGCACGTTTATGATCTGTCTTGAAGAAACAGAAATTTTTGACACTCTACTTTATGCACCATATCTACTGTCATTCAGTAGATCCCATGATCTTCCTGATCCCATGCCAGCTTGCTGTTCTCATCCTGTTGGAATTCTTCAGTTCCTGGATGAAGGTCATAGTGAAAGGAAAACGAATTTGGGGTGGTAGTAGAGTGAAGTCATGAAAAGCGTAACAGTCACAGCAACCAAGCTGCAAGTTTCTTTATGCTAAACACTGCTCATGTGTTGGCTCATTTTCCTCTTTTAGCTAAAAGATACCAGTGCAGTGCTACTAGAGCCCCCCAATTCCTGTCAGAGAGCCTGCAAAAGGCAACAGCCTAACAGTGGTGACCAACTGGGTAAGAGATGAGAAGTGGAAGATTCCAAAAGAGCTCTGGGACAAAGACTCATATCTTTACACAAATCCTACTACATTGCTTCTTCACTGCAAGTTATTGACATTCCTAAAACTGACCCTTTGCTCCTTGGCTCTTACACAACTGTTGAAGGAAAACCAGCTTTTTCTTCTTGATGTTGAACCAACTGCTCTTATACCAAAAACTGCTCAGCTATGGCTAGGCATGGTCTAGTTTAGGTTGCTGCAAGCCAAGATCCAAACTGACACTTCAGACATTGTGCTGCAGTGCTCAGAGCAGCCATTACTTAAGCCCTGCAGCACAAAAGACAGATATTGCCTTTACTTCAGGGCAATATACTCCACTGTCACTCTCCTTTCAAATGCCAATGGCAGGCTGAGGACCAGTCTCCTGCTGTCTTCAGAGTGAATCAACACTCCTTTAGAAGGGCCAGGCTGCTATCTTAGGACACTACAGCTTCACTTCCCACCTCAGGGCACGAGCTCACATCCTCTGAGTGACACTGTTCAGCCTCATCTGGGAGGAGTAACAGTGGAAGCTGAGCCTGGTTAGAGGCATCTGCACCTGGAGCTCTCACCGTGCAAGAAAGGTCCATCCCTCTGTGTCCCTTCCCACCCCCAAAAGCAGTCATTTGAAAGGCGGGGAGGGAACAGACACCACTCTAATTGTAGGAGTGAAACCTGGCATCCTCCTGCTCATCTACCTTTGCACTCCATTGCTGTTTCTCTTTGAACCTCTGGTACAGCTTGTCAGGTCGCTGCCCTCCTGAGAGATCAGAAAAAAAAATACAGCAGTGATTACTATTGTACACTGATATGCAAGCTGGAAAAAGAGAGAAAGAAAAAGAGAGAGAACGGCCTCCACGTGTCAGACTATGAAAGGGTTTCGACTGAAGCCGCCTGAAAAACAAACCCTTAATTTAAATGTTAATGAAAGTGCTGAAGAGACATCAGAGGCTTTCATTTCTCTACAAGGAACAGAATCACCAGGTCTAGAATTTATGGCCCCCTTCACCTTCCCTCTCCTCTTCTCTGCTCCATCAGCCACAGAAGTAAGGAAAGGAAAAAAACCCTAATTTTAACATTAACTCCACACTTCCACCCTAGGATGCAATTGCTAAATTATCTGTTGGCAGGACACTGATCAAAGGTGGAAAAACAAAGGCACACTGCACAACCGAGCAAAGGTAAACAGCAGCCAAGGTCTGGTGAAGTTACCTTGTCCCCCTGCGAATTTAAAAAGCAAAGAAAAAACAATCACAAACTGGAAATGGAAACCTCAAACCATAAGGTTGCCAGCCCCCTCAACTAAGTTTCTTCTGTCACATCGATTAAACAGTCACAGATTCTCCTGTGCAAACCAGGCAGCACAAGAAAGATGCTTCCTCCAAGATTTCTGAGACAGACTTTCCCCTCAAGCAAGGGGAAAGATGATAAAAAACTGCAGGGGGAGGAAAAAAATTCAATATGCAACACAGCTCAACACGATTAGAAACAGATGTCTGGGTCCCAACTCAGTCAGCTACTGCCTCCCAAAACCTGCTCACCTGCCCACAACCACTAGTGAGCCAATTCACACAGCCACAGAAAATATATACATTAGAGTATTGGCAAAAAGTGACAAAAAGAGAGGAAGTCATCAATCACATGAACTTTAGAGGGCAAAAGAAAGAAACTGAAGTGAAGAAAGGTTAAGCTGCAGTTTTTCAGTCTATAGAAATGTTTGCGTATGTGTTTGTTTCTAGAGGAGAGGAAAAAGGGACATGTGTCTTCATGTGTTCACCCACGTGAAGAAGACCAAATAGAGTCATTATCACACAATTAAAGAAGGTAAAACAAAGTCTTCTTCCTCCCAACATCAAGGGAACAGTCAGGGCAAATGGATAAGACACAGGTGTCATTTTAGCTCCAGAGGGGAGAAACTGATACTCATTTCCTGCTCTTCAGCTTTAGGGTGAAAGAGCACCAAGTCAGTTATGACTATTGCATATATCTAGAAACCCACATCCAGATCACCCTCTGAGGTCAGCAAAAGATGGCAGTTAATGCCACCACTAACTCTGCACGTCCACCCTGGGATCTCACAGTTGAGCAGGTTCTTCCTGCCCCGCTTAAGAAACAGCTGCAGGTCAGAGTCCCCTCTCAATTATTCAAACCGACCAGGCTCTAGGAAGATCCCCAAGGACAGCAGAGCTATTGCTGCCGGCTGTTTTGCTGGCAATGCACAAACACGAACAAAACTCAGTTACTTCTCCTAGCAGACTCAGGGAGGTTAACTGCACAAAGCTAGGTCAAAACAGAGCACCACTATGGCCAACAGCTCATCTTGATATGCAGTAGGGGAAATCTGCTGATAAAATTGGAGGAAGAAATTAGGATGGGGGAACATTATCCAACATTTTAACTTCTACATGTTAGGGCTTCAATTGCACAGTTAAAACCACTGCACAATTGCTCTGATTCAAGTGAGTTGTTTTGCTCTAAGGCAATCTGCAAGATCATATTGTTACACTTTCACGAAAAGTTTCTAGATAACCATTAAAACGAAGCCCTCAAAATTAATCATTTTGATTGCTCCCAATGGGAGGGAGGCCCATTCAGTAAAGTTGCCTGTCAGTAACTTTTCTCTTCCTTCCTTTCCCCAGCGAGTTTGGGGTATGTTTTACAATTTGCTTGAAGTTGTCCACAGGAGCAGAGATCTCCTCAGATACTAATTCCTTATGATAATCCATGGGAGAGGCAATTAGGTTAAAATCAGAATGTTCAAATAGAGGACTTGGGTCTCAACTACAACACTGCATAAACAGAAGAGCCAGCCTAGGTTTTTAAGTTCCACTGCTCACATATGTACTTATTTTCCTTTAAAGTAAGCATCCAATGCAGATAGCTAGTCTTCAGTACAAGAGTACTGAAGGAGTCTTTCTCCCTCTCTGGAGTTAACCAGCACTTCACCAAGGCAACATCCACCAGAAGAGGTCATCTACTAGGCAGCAGACTAAAGACACAGTCAGAAAAGAAGAGACTGTCTCTTGGGCTTACACACCCAAAGTTCTGTCACAGGACACTTTATGACTGCCTGATGTTGCCCCAAAATGTACTAAGGGTTTCCTAGCTCTCTATCTACAGTTCCACACTGGAAACCTTTTTTGTGCCTCCATCTTCTCTTTGCTTGCTTTAAAATCTGACACACTTCAAGTACAACATCTCATGATAAATATTTAAATATTTTTAAATGAAAATAGCAAATGCCAGTGGCCAGACCTGGCAGGAGAAGCCAACTTAGATCTGAGTACATTTTTAATTCAACACAAAAAAAAATCTGGATCCAAAATTCATAATGAACTTAACATGAAGGCCCACTTTTTTCTTTCCCCTCCAGTTTACAGTGTACACTGCTCCCTTCTCTTCCCCGGCTACTGCCACCTCAGGGAACCACAAAGCATGAAGGTGCCACTGCTCTACCAGAAACTCCTGAGTTTGCCTCACTTTGCACATTTGAATTGGTCCACTGCACTTAGGCTTGCCCTGGTCCCTGAGCACACATAAGTCACTGCAGTAAGCACTAGTAAATGAAAGTTTAACATCTGCATGATGCAAAGTTCAAAAGGCAAATGAACTCAGAGGAGAAGAGGATTACAAGCAGTTAAGAAACGTAGTTTAGAGTACACAGCAGAGTAAGTACAGCATTTTACTAATCCACGGAGAAGGACAGCTTTGGAGATCAATTAAACCAGTCGCTGAAGCAAGCTGAGGTACCCTTATTTTAAGTATCCTCCTTTAAGGGCACTCTCAGACTCTTCTCTAGTCACTTATGTGACATGCAATGTGTTGACCTGCTATCCAAAGCACACCAACCAGAACAACTTTGGAGAAAACTTGCTGAAAATGCAGAATGAACACAACGCCCTCCCAGCCCCACTACCCTGCAGGGCACTGTTAGGAATCCCCAAAGCAATGAAGCTCCAACAACACACATGGATGTCAAGACACTTCCATGGCTGAAAAAGTTATATAAAGGAATAAGCACAGTTTTTCCCTGCACAGTATGAAGAGAAGATCCAATATTCTTGGTACCTTTTTACTACCTTTTCCTCTACTTAATATCTCTTATTGGAATCATTCTGTTTGCAGACCCTAAAACCAGCCAGAACAGCACCACTACACAAAGAACAAGGAAGTCTCCTCCTCCAGCTCCGTACATCTACAGGATGATCTCTGTAGTGACACAGGGAAACCACGGCCAAATCAAAGCAGAATACCTAAGAAAAAAATGCCTGAAGCCAGAGGAGCTGTGGTGGAAGAGCACAAGTCTCTAACATTTAGCTTGAGTGTACAGGCACTGTCCTCTAGAGCAGCAGTCCAGCAGTGCAGGACTACAGCACGCACAGCAGAAAACCCAGCTGTGGGTCAGAAGCATATGGGATACTTTGTAAGAATCTTCACACAGAGGAAGATATCACTGAAAAGATGAAAAGTTTCAGCTCACTAACAGCTGAAGTTCAGTAAGAATACAATCCTGAGTACTCTAGAGAGTCTTAGTCCTGGCAAACTTCCAGATCAGGCAACTACAGCCTCTCCAAAGCAATTTTGAATGGCTAGAGTTGGAGGAGCCTTCCTTGCTCCTACCCCACTGCACACAACTGCTTCGAGCTGTTTCTGATCTCTGTGTGTCCATAGTACAGACAGCTAGTGGGTTCTGAGCATCAATGAGCCAAAATATTTAGGCGGTTGGAGCGTGATTCTCCAGCAGTTCTACACCAGCAGAACTACCTGTCCCTGCGGAGGAGATCTCAGTGTACCTCAGCACAACTGAGAAGGGAGAATCAGAAGGGCACATTAAATGTTTAGGAGGAAGTTTTAGGCCATGTTCAGCCTCACTGAGGAACAAATGCATCCAAGCTCTCGCTAGAAGGATGGGGACTTCAAGGGAAGAAAAGCTTTAGACACAACTGCATAGGGAATGCATATGGGTGAAATATGGGCTCTTGCAAATAAAACAAAAACCACAGAGCTCCCCAAAGCAGACCTTCCTAGAAACCAGATATTATCTTTTTGATACTCGCCCTCATTAGACAGCAAGTAATAAAACCTATTAGTGAAAAATTCATCTCCCCTGCCCCTTGCCCTGGCCCACCCCCACCATATGCCCTCCTGCTCTGATCCTCTCTCTCTTCTAGGATGGCTGCGATTTGTTCTGAGAAGCGACAGGTTTATAGGTTAGCCGACACCTTCTCTTTGTGGAATTTTAATTAACTTCTCCTATCGTCAATATGTTAAGGAGCAGGGTTCCCATTATACGAGGTCAGCAGCGTGTTTCAGGCCCTGCTATATCAGCCGTCAAATTGAAGAATTAATGACGTGGCTAATTGGCTCTAATTCTCCACACCCCCCTCCCTAAAATATGGAGGTGNGGTGGGGGGGGGGGGGATGCAGTAGAGTGGGCTAGTGGGAGAGGCTGGTACAGTCCACAGTCTCATAAAAAAATGAGAGTGCACCATTTAAGCCCACTTGTCCATGGGGTAGCTGTTCCACCACCTCCAATTTATCACCCTGCAGGGAGGAAAGGGGGACTGGGGAGACCGAGGGTAAATATTGTGACAGAGAGTGTGCACAAGCGTGCACACCAGGGAGAGGAACACTGTCCTGACAAGAGGCCACGGCTGTAGGTCATCACTTAGGAGTAGGATGCAGCATGCCACTGGGCTCTAACCAGCCAGGGAGCCTGAGCCAGAGCCTGTCTGCCAGAAAAAGGACCCTTGCAGCACTGGGCTTCCATTTCACATCTTGCAGCAGCACTAACACACAGGGCACTTCTTCAAAAACATTGTCTGTCTCAAACACTCAGAGCACAGGCAACAGCAAAATCATAGCGAGCCTTGAGTGTCATTTCCCTGATAAAGCATTAGCTCCATACCACTAAGTTTCTGCTGCCTGCAAAACAAGCTTGGAAATCTAACAAGGACAGCAGTTGTGGACAGTATTTTGGTTTTGCACAAGCTTAAAATTTAGTAGTTGCAGATATCACATGAGCAGCAACAGCAGCTCTTCCTCCCCTCTTCCTTGAGGTATGCTGAGGAAGAACTTCTCTTGCAGGCAGAAGAGCAGTTTAACAGGGAACCAAAGAGACAGATCATTGCTGGTTGGTATAAGATTTTAACAGTGAGAATTTCTCAGATTTTCACTTCCTCAAGAACAAGAACACTTTAAAAAACACCCTGGAAGACACTGGTATATGTACTGCCCTTGCCTCCTATGCTGAAGTTGTACTGTAGCATTATGCCTGCACTAGAAGCCTGGAGCTACAGCCAACAGAGCCTGGAAAACCACATCCCTGAACTCCACTTCATCTTTGCCAGTTCAACATGTTCAAAGAAAACTGAGTTCTAACCACTGCATGCAACTCTCAAGCAGGGACCTTTTTGCTCAGCATCTCTTCTGCCAGAGAATGAGAATACAAGTTGGCATCTTTTCAGCACAGAAAATCTCAAGAGGATCCAGCTCACTGTTTCTAATTAGTAAGTCAGCATTCCTTTGTCAAGAAAGAATGAACAAGTCCCACCTGAGGCACTAAGAGGACCCAGGGCCACCTTCACGGCCTCTTTATGAGCGGATCACTCCGCTGGTATAGGAAACAAAGACCACATGCTCTTCCCTGAGCTCCTGCTGCAGGCACAAGCATCGATCAGCCTCCACACAAATCAAGTCCCTGAACTGTCACATTGGTGCCTCAGAAAGATTTGAGGACACACAGCCTATCCAACTCCTTTACTTCTCTCTGCTGGAAATTGGGAATAAAGAGATCTGTTACCTTAATAATGGGCTGATAGCAATGGACCACACTCGATCCTCTGTCTGCACTGTATGTAGACACTGACCAACTCTGCCCGCGGACAGGGACCAAACCTAAAGAGAGAGATGCATGTTATGCCACATCACCCAAAATTGCAGAAGGTAGGATGCACGCTGCTAATGTTGTACTGGAAGAGCTGCCACGCTTACCTTCCCTGAGACCCTCTCCCTGAATTCCAATTACTTATTTTTGGGGAGCAGAGCCTTCAATTGCTGGCAGAAACAAGCACTTGAAATCACAAAAAGATTCAGCTTATAAGTATGACCTTCTACCTCACTGGTAACAGAGAGAGCACCTGCATCACCACTTGCTCTCTAGGGGCAGCACTCCACACCAACTCCTCATCTTCTGTAGTTAAATAAATGAGAACTAGGATTTGTTCAAATCTGTTCTCTTGAACAGTGTGGGAAGAGTTTGTAGCATCCCTGAAAAATTTCCATTAATATTAATTATAAAGTTAATCATTCAGCAGCCTGTAAAATAATCTTCTTTTATAAGTCCCCCCCTTTAGACCAAGTTTCTCAATTGTACCCCAGGCTGTTTTCAAACTGGCCCCCCCTTGCTCACTGACAATGTGAGAGAATTCCTTCCCTCCCCCAACAGTTCAAACATGCACATCTCCTTCCACCAGTTCACCCCTTTGTTTCTGGGCCCTAATAAAGGCCCCAAAATTCTTGCTGGGGCCTCTGCTAGTGGCCCTCATTTTCTCCACCTTGCCATCATTCGTGGCCCACAGGACTCAAGCCCCCCAGTTGTCTGTATCCAACCCCCAATGTTTCACTTCAAGACTTCAAAGCGAGGAGTGCCCTATTTGTTTGTTTGTTGATAATGCCTAGGATTGCAGGCTATTCTTGTCAGCGGGGAATTTAGCACCTAGTGTCAGCAAAAGCAGCAGAAAAGCTTAACTCCTTTAAGGCATCCCTATCTCCTACAGGTTAAAAATATTGCTCAGAGCACACTATCTGCTGCCTATCACACAGGAATGTACATTAGCAGCTCTTCAGGGCTTAGTCCTAATCAACACTCAGCAGAGCCCTCAATAGCTTAGACACTTAGAGCCCCTTTAAAAGGTTGGTAGGGATTCCCTTCCACCCTCCAAGAGTCTCATTCACGCAAACAAGACAGCCTACAAAAGAGATGATAAAAAATAAGAGGTGAACATCCCCAGAGTATATGCTGTGGGGAGCACTGGGTGGGCAAGATCTCACACTAGCTCTAAGAAAAACAGCTTGAAATTCCCCTCGGGCCTTCAGGAATTTGTTCTCAAGGTCGGGGATGTCTGTCCTCCAGCTGTCAGAGAAGTAGCAAGAAGGCACTCTCCCAGAAAAGAGGATCCACAGACCAGAGAGGAGCAGCACTGCTGAAGTGTGAGACACAGCAGCATCAAGGCCTTGCTCCCAGGAGGCAAACAGCAAACCCAGACTTGCCTTTTGCATCTGAACATCGCTTTACTTGGAAGTGATTTTACTCAGGAGTACGTCTGTACAAAGGGACCAACAAAAATAAATCAGGTCATGCTGCTCCACACACTTCCTATAAAACCTTGAAAGAGACATTTAAGTCTTTCCTTGCTTCAATTTCCCCTCTTGTAAAACAGGAATTGGCTGGTTTTCCTCTTACCTACATGAACGCTCCATGATATAAACCAGGGATGAAGAGTATGCATCAGCCTACCTGGAGCAAAAGCCAATTTATTCAACATACTGCAACCACTTCCAACAATGAAACAAGTGGTTGTGAAGATGCTACAGGTACTGCATCATGCTAGCAGGACAAGGGTGAAACATCTGCGTAGAGTTTCCTAGACTGATAAAACAGAGCTGGTTACAGCTCGGAAGAACAATTCTCCAGGTACACAGCTCTGTAGGAACAGAGTATTGCCAACCAGATCCAGAGGGAAAAAAAACAACAAGGTCCTGCCCCAAAAAGAAATAGTCAAAAATTATGTGACAGGATCCAGTGATGCCAGCTGGAAGAGAAAAATGGGAGCTAACAATATTCATAGTCTAACTTCATTCCTGGTTTGCAAACCAAGAACAATTTAAAAAAAAAAAAAAAAAAAAACCCACATGCAAATAAATAAATCACAAAATTAGTAAATAGCCACAGATTTGGAAAAGACATCATGCTATCCTGTACAGAGATTGACTATATAAGAGAGTGTGTTAAACCACACTACAATGTTAAATCAAAAAAACAGGATGGGTTTGAGATCCATACAGTGAATTTCACACCAACTGGCATGCATCTCCTCTACAGTGTAGACAGAGGTACAGGAAAAGAAGCAAAATATCAGTTGCTGCCTTCTGCACTTTCAAGTTTAAGCCAGCAGCTGATGCTGTAACTTGCTGCCAAATTTCTTTCTAACAAGCCTGGCAGAGCAAGCATCTTTTCAGAGACATGAGCCAAGACAGTCAGCACTCCTCCTGCAAGGAGTGCAGGGCTTGCAACAGTTCTGCTGACACTTAAATATTCATGGTACAAGACCTCTGAAGTCACCTCTATAGCAGCACCGGCAGCTGCTGAAACATCCCCTGCTCACCTTCGCTGTTCGGTCCCGGGAGCCGCTGACAATGAGGCCACCTTGGAAGTCCACACAGTTCACCTCCTGTTCATGCGCAGAGAACTTGACACTGTAGGAGCCATGAATCTTGTGAAGGACAATACTTCCATCTCTGAAAAAAAAAATCCACAGGCAGGGAAGCTGTATCAGCTGCATCTCCCTTGGACATGCACCTTCCATTAATGCTCTGGAGTGCTATAAAAAGACCAGAACTGGTGTCTGACAGGGACTGAAATTCATGCAGCATTATTAACCCTCCACTCTTGACACATCACCCTTTCTCTTGCAATTCCATATCTGGCCAGTCAAAGCCTGATCTGATGAACATGAAATTTTTCCTGGCTATCTTTCCACCCTCCACTTTGTGTTAAGCTACAGAAACCATAGCAAAGCAGCCATTCCTCCTCCTACTGCTTTGAGCTTGCCAGAATCCTGTCTGTATGCTGAATGGCTGGAATAAGGGAACAAGTGAGAGGACATTCTCACCCATGTCCAAGACTCAGCTTTTCATTCATTTCAGAGCAGCCGTGCAGGGTGCTGTGCTTTGAATTAACTATACAGACATTTAGACCTTTTTCAACCAACACAGTTACTGGAATTGTAAATGCAAGCCTTCATTTTCACCTGAATTTTGGGCTACAGTTCACAGGGGAGAGTCTCACAATACACAGGGCAGACAGCCATGCTTGTCTCTCTCATTCTGTGCTTTACTGCTGTGTACAGTTATAAAGTTTTAGCTATTAAAGTCCTGTCATTTGCTGTAACTGAAAAAGGCCAGTCAAATGCAAAATTAATTGGAGAAGTGTGTACTGGAATGCTTGGCAGTTTTCCCCCTCTCCACAATTATATCAGTGGGTCTAATAAACACACACTTGTCTCTAGAAAACTTTCTGCACCACTGCAGTCCCAGCTAAGCAGCAGTACTGATTATTAGAACAGTCTAACTACCCTGGCTCTAATACGGAAAGAAATGAAATTTGCACAGCAGTCAGGTTTGTCTGATCAGTCAATCCCAATTCAACAATCCTGTGGACATCAACATAAGTTTACAAGAGCAAAGTATAGTTTTTAAGGTCAACAGCATGAGAATCAGCTCCTTCACTGCTGCAGTAGAAGCTTTTCAGGCCAGAACCAAAATTATAAGAGCCGAAGCAGCAGCAGTTTGACCACATCCAAGCATGAGGACACTGTGTAGCAAGACTGGCCCCTTTGCTCTGGGCTGGAGGTAAGCAGAATCTTTCCAACTCAGAGGCAAAACCCTTGGGCTCCTTCATTCACCCAACTCACCCCCCTCCACTGACAATGTGGGAGTTGACAACAACAAAGCGACACACGTCCTCCTGGTGGCCAGAGAAGATGGCTTGGGGATGATGCTGCAAACCCGTCCCCTCTGCACAGAGGTGGTAGGCCTGAATGTTCTCCGCTTGAGACAGGTAGAGATACTCGCCATCCAGCTCCATCCAGGGCATCAAACTGCAAAGAGACAGCAGGTTGGGGGCATGCAAGAGTGGAGAGAAGAAAAAAACCAAAACAACCTCATACAGAAAAAGAAAAAGATTCCATATGCAAACGTATTAACAAAAACAAATGCCTACTCAAGAAAAGTGAAGTTGGAGCTGCAGGTCACGTGCAAAAGCAGGGCTTAATAGAGCAGCACAGCTACAAGTGAAACTTCTCCAGCAACATAAAAATCAGATGGCATTGCTGACATTTTTCTAACCAAGAGCTGAGGAAAAGGAAGCATGGAATCTCTGAAAGAGAAGATGGCCAAAAGTCTAGTGAGCATAGACAGGAAATACTTAAGGGCCCCTGAACTTGCACATGAGCACTATACTTTTTAAGAAACTGGACTCTGGTGTTGGTGATCTCTGCTGAGCATTTCTAAGAGAGCATTCAGTGTGAGGCTGTTGGTACAGTCAGTCTTGATCCTGAATACCATTTGCTGGTGCCCAGCAGAGACCCCAAAGCTACCACTGTTCCACACACCTCTAAGCAGGGGAGCATGTCAGCAAAATACACAGATCTTCCTACAGTCACCCTCCTCCTGCACTCTAAGGCTACCCAAGAACTTTATGCTCATCATATAGAGAAGGTATTTTTCTACATTCACACCTCTTTGACTGCTAAGCCAGAAGATGTAGAGCAAGCTCTTGATTTCTCTTGCCCATCTTTTAGAAGAGCCCATACACCCTTTCTGCCCTCTGCTTTATGTGGGACAGTGGCAGGTTTCTGTGGACAGGTTCCAGGCCAAGAGCAGTGGAGTTAAAAAAACTATTCCGAGTTTTTTGAAGACTGGTGTTACAAATGGAAAACATGCTTTACTTTCTGGGAGACCAAGAAGAGGAGAAGACACTCAAGCAATGTCTGAATCAAGTCTGTCATCTCAAGAAGTTTATTTATCCTTGAAACAAAATCAAAATACAGAAGAAAATAGGCTACAGTACACACTTAGGCAGTGAGATCTTTGCTCAAGATTTTGCTTTTGGGTAGCCACCAGAGAAACAGCAAATAAGATTTCTGAATGTAGTGAGGCCAGATACAAAGACTTATGGGACTCATGTCCTGTGGGGCACGATGTGTGAAATTGTCTCTGCTCTGCAGTCATTGCCAAGTGCACCAACGCCCATGGAAATCCGAGCAAATCCAGAGCCTTTCTATAGAGTAGCCTTTCAGTTTTCAAACTATTCAGGAACCAACGGCTTTGAAAGCAGGGGGGCTTCTCATAAAAACCTGTCTCCCTCTTTTTTTCAGATCATTTATCCTCGGAGGTCATGATTTTCTGTGTCATCAGAGTCATTACACACAGCCGTACCTCATAACATCACAATGAACAACTAGAAACAAGCCAGAGGACAAGATTGCTCATTAGATAGAAGGTTCCTGCTTGCCTGTATTCATCTCCAGTAACAGGCTTTTAATCACATGGACAAAGCAGTTGAGTTTATAACGTCCATCTGGGACTTGATCATATAGATGGAAAAAGTAAGAGGCATCTTTAGAGCAGGAGCTTTGGGTTTAGGCAGGCTTTGATTTCCCCTTCCTTCCTCCACTCCTACGCAGCCCTCTAAAAGCAAGTGAATATCCAGCTTACCTAGACTACAGCCAGTTTCTGTGGCTCTCCTTTTGCAGAAGTTTAGCTTTTTACATTTTTCTATGGCTTTTTCATAAGGAAAAGTAACAAATCTGAAGCAGGATAAATGAAAATTAGAGGATGCCATTTGGATGGTGGCCTCATTAAATCAGTCCTTGCCTTTTCACTTGGGAAGCTGGTTTAGTAATGATCTCTTATATCCACAGAGCCTGTCTTCACAGATGGTTGCAAGCACTTCAAAGGCAGGTATACAACCTGCACCAAAACCCATTCTGCTCATTACAGCTGTTCCCAGGACTTTAGACAAGAAGTGGCACATTATCCACCACTTCAATCCACACAGCGCAAAAAGGCATAAAAGCTCAGTAGAAGGTCCCTGTTCTCCAGCAGCTAACAAACCACAGTCTTTCTCATTTTTCCTTCAGTCTGATGATGTGAAGGCTGAAAATTTAGATGTGCTGCTCAGACAAGAGACCTATCTTATGCTTTGCTTTGAAAGCCAAGTACACCTTTGCAAACAAGAGTTTAACAACAGCTCCTATCATTAATGTCAAATATACACTTTTTTAAGTGAAGGAGAGAAGCATAACATGGGAATGAAGGAGCAAAATACAGATGAATGGCAATTAGCATTTTAGATTTGTACATCCAAATCAGGGTCCAGGATAAACCACGGGAGACAAATGAAGCATTTTGAAGGGACACCTAAGTCCACATCTGGGATCAAGATGAGCTCATTGTGAGAGCAAGACAATAGATTGCTCATGGTATATAGCAGTAGACACGAAAGCAACAGTTTGAAATCTGTAGTAAAGGTTGCTAAATGTGACTAGAACTGTACAGATCACAACAAAGACAAATTCAAATCAATAAGAAAGAAACTACTGACACTCAGCACGAATCCCTAGGGCAAGGCAACAACTCCAGTTACCCCACACCCAGCTAGCCAGAAACAGCCACAATCAATCGTAAGACCCCATGGATCACAAGGAACAGGAAACATCTCATTTCAGGGCACAGGCACAAACCAAGGGCCCACAGCAGTTGTCACACAACAAAGAAGAGAAAGAAGCCACTTGCTTGCATTTCCATTTCAGGACTGTCGTCCTCTGACAGCGTCCATGCCTCCAGTTCTGAGACACCTTCACCCTTTCCTTCACTGGAATGCCAGCAGCTCTGCAGAAAGAGAAGGAGAGATAAGATGAGATTAGCAACCAAGACTGATCCTTTCTGGACAACAAATGCACTCAAGATGGCCACAGGTAAGCTCTTAAGGTCTCACCCTCGTTTCACAATGATGAACTGGCACACACTGATGGAGCCAGAGCCACACTACAGTGAGCACACTCATGAGAGCTGACAAGAAAGGAACACTGAGAAGAATGGGGAATCATGGGCAAAGAAATCCACCTCTGATGATCACAAACCTTAAATATGATAAAGACTTGACCAAGTATACTGAATGCAGAACAGGAACAGACAAAATGTAATCCAAACAAGATGACACAGAAAGAAACCACCAGAAGAACCTGAGATATAGGACATCACCCTTTTAATAGAGACTGAAAAGAGCCATTTAAGACAAGGACAACACCACACAAGAGCAGACGGAGGAGAGGCTAGTCAGGAGAACACTAAAATGAGAAGCTAGTGTGTCTATCCAGAAGGACTAGTAAAGAAACAGTTCCAGAGTCTCACCTGCCTGACAATCACATAACCAGATACAATAATCAGAAATCAAGATGTGCTCAAACTAAAGATAAAATACATTCATCTGAATAAACCACCCAATGCACACATACCCCAAGACAAACTACCTTTTGCAGCAGCTCACCAAAAGATAGAGAATTCCAGCATATCCCTGGAAAATTCTCTATTTACAGTCAGAAAAAGCTACTAAAAAAGATATTATAAATCACAAACTGTTGCTGGGTTACAAATCAAAGTTATTGGGATCAGTTGAGACAAACCAAGATCAACACCCTTCAAGATGCAACAAAAAGTAGGTACCACAGAGACCTGAGACCAAGGTGTCTTTAGAGTCTACATGAACATACCCAGTTCAAGCAGCTGTTCAACATCTGGTTTGCTTTCATGATCCAGGATTGCTTAAAGACAGGGGGAAAGGCAGCTATAGCTCCCATCTTTCTCATATCATAAATTTATTTATTCAATATCCTTGTTGGAGCTGCCATCTTTTCTGGTAGAAAAGATTAGAAAACTACAAACAAGAAGAAACTCTAGAAGTTACCCTTTGTAAGTAGGGGTTGTAAACCACTTACTAGACTACAAGAGTTTATCCGGCTTTCACGCATTTCTCAACAGCCAACACTCCCAAATGCATAGGGAGAAGGGAAGATCCTTGAGAGATGGGAACTAGTACTCATCAGAAGCAGTTTCCTCCTCCCATTCCTATTGTCCCTCCAATCCACTTCCCAAAGGTAGCATTTTTGGGTACTCTGTCATATTTAAAACAAAGATTAGCTCCCTGTAAATAAACATCTCCTGTGGTTGTTAATGGGTGTAGGAATCTCTAACCTGGCCCTGGGGTCTGGCCAGATTCTTATTTTCCCAGCCTTCCTTCCATAGCCTCAGGCTCCTTTTTTTTCTGCTCACCCTTCCCTCCTCTTTTCTATGCTTTCCGGCACTTAGTCACCATTATAATTTGACTGCATTCCTGGGCATGTGACCCATTTTAAACAAAAACAGAAACCACACACAGAAAAGCTTTTCATCCTCTAGAAAGCTTTGCAACTTTACGTTTATGATCAGTAGAGCCACACCAATTAAAACTGAATTTAGAAAGCTACAGGCTCTTTATTTTTCAGAGCCATTTAAAAACAAACAAACAAAACCAAAATAGAGTTAGACTAGGCTGCAGGAAGAGGAATTCCTTTTTTAAAGGGAGCACATGCAGGAGCTCATGAGGCCAGATAGTGTCTGAGATGAGGAATGCACAGTACTGAAGTCAGGTCAGGTCCACTCTCATCATTGCTTATTACTCTCCCAGACAGAGTTCAGGCTCTCCACCTACATCCAATTCCATTCATTACTCCAAAACACTTCTCCTCCCTACATTCGACCCTCAATTAAGTTCTCCCCACACACAGATTTTAAGTCACCAGCCTGCACAGTGATGGAAAACACACTCGTGCCACATCCCCCTCCCAACACATGCTGGCCCAACCAGACATTCTGAGCTCAATGCATAAACCCTACTAAGACTAGATGTAATTTCCAAGGCTCTGAAAAAGGTGAATCCAAGGTCAAAAAAGCAGCCTCCATCTTATCCTGCTGGTTCCTTTTCTAGCAGGTCTGGACCCTCCTGCTGCTGAAAATGCAATTTCCAAAGAGACACACGTTGGCTTGGCCCAGAGTACCAGTTCACTGTTGCAGTTACTCCTGCAGCAGACACCTCATTCTTTCCCACGTATCAACAGTTCCTGTCTGGAAGAGATGAGGGCTGGGTGGGGAGGACTATATGGGGGATATCTGATGGAATGTGGGGGAGGTGGGGAGGGTGGTGTTATTTTGTCTTTTTTTGTTTCACTCGTAATAGATATATTATTCATTCAGCCTTCCTCCTCCATATAGCAACTTGGAGCCAGCTAACTTCAAAATGTCTTAAAAGTATCCTCCTTTAATATTCCAGACATTTTATTTATTCAAAATAGAGGCAAGAAAAGGGACAAAACACATGGAGAAAGATGATGTAGAAATTGGACTGATACATGCCTCCCCTTTGCCAATTATGGGGCAGCAAAGATTGAAGTGCAGTGTTGGTCAGAGACATTCAATCCCTTATCCCAGAAGTTAAATCAAGCCCAGTTATGGACTCAAGTGCTGAGATACAATTTGATAATTTGATTTGCTTCCTCAACAGCACCCCCCCCAGAGCAATTTCCAGAATACATCAAAAATTGTGATGAGTATCACTGCAATGCATGAGAACAATTCTCAAATCTTACAAAGTTAAAAAGGGCATTACCATATAAACTTAAAAAATCCTTTTCTCCCCTACAAGAGCCTATTTTGTTTCAGTCATGATCAACACACTTTCTACACATGCAGATGACCTGAGACAATCAACAGACATCACACATCTGCACTGAGTGTTTGACTTAACTAGGTACCTCTCAATTCAGCAACTGTGTTGAACATCCAAAGATTCAGGAGACCACCTTATGAAGCCAAATGCTACATAAAATGCTATGGAGGGAACACTATCCACTGTCCAATTAAGACCTTGATCTTTCTTAGTATACAATCCAGAAGAATACTAAGCTGCATGCTTAAAATTCAGCACATGCTTAAGTACTCTGTGAAATCAAGATCTTGGCATTTGCATTCCCAGAGAAGCTACCCAACAGCGAACTTCAAGACTGCTGAAGGCTGACTCACTGGGGAAGGACTACTATTTTTAGCAAGACCTACACAGGCCTGCATCAGAAAGCAACTGAGGTACAGTCCAGCATCATAGAAGCATGATGGGAAACACAGGATTGAAGGAACCAGTGAATACTGATTATGAAAACACAATTAAATTCAAGCAAAATGTTCTTAAAGCCCTTTAGAGTGCATCATCTTACACCTCTGCTAAGGCATCAAAATTATCAATATCTGATAAAGTTACATTACTCAGGACATGCAAGGCTGTCTTTGTTATCATCTAATTACCACCAAAATGCACTCTAGAAGGATCCCAAATGATATAGTGCAATACATGACCTGAGCCAACGCATGTTTCCAATTGCATGCACTCCTGATGGAAGCTCCCTTTACAGACTTTGTTACACTAAGAAAGAGAAGCTGAACATTTCTTACAGCCTGAGAGAAAGCTTCAAGAGAAAAGTCATCCCAAGCAACCCATTATAAAGGACTTTTCATTTCCCCCTTCCTACCTCACCCCACCCTACAAAAAAAGCTAAAAGTATTTTGCTCAAATTATGAATTTCCTCTCTTTCTTGGCAAAGTTACCGAAAGAAACATAATATTCCTTCTGGAGCCCACTTCCCAGCTGCTGAAGTAAGAGACTGGAACTGTCCCCACACAGCACCACTGACCCAGGTGACCTCAGCTACCAAGGCAGTTTCTGGCCCGGGCCCCAAAAGAAAGCAACGAAAGAATCACTCAGCCAGGGCACATCACCTCCAACAGATCCTGCCTTCAACGATTCCCTCCCCAGGCAAAGTCCTTTGCCACCAGAAATGGTGTTTCTGCAACAGCAACAGCTTCTGTACTGTAGTGCATCCCAGGCAGATTTCTGCTGGCTGTCTACAATTTCAGCATGTGCCAAAACAGTGGTGCCTGCAACAACATAGACTGTGTTACAGAAGATAACACCAGCATGTCATACCATGTATTTTCCCAGCTGCATGGGGAATCCTAACCCACAAAAGTCCTTCATGTTTTGCTACATTTTAGGTACAGAAGAGCTCATCTGGAAATGCAAGTCTGCAGAGGCCTGCTGAGACTGAATTTCTTCTGCGGACAAAATCTGCTGTCCGCATAAAAGCTGTCACCAGCCTGCCCAAAGCCTGACTGGAAGGGTCATACAGAGAACAAACAGGTCACAGTGGATAAGCCCCACTTTCAACCTTGGCCCTGTGGCAAGGCTGGCTAACACAAGGACCAACTGCACTTATTTGTGTAATTGGGACACACCTGTTAAGTGGCAGGGTCTCAGTGCAGCTACAAGTCATGGGCCACCAACAGAGAGCTGAGAGGAAAAAGCTATTTATGTCAGGAGCCCCTGTTGCTGTCCTCAACAAGCCGGCTAGCTTTCAAAATGTCTCTTCCAGGACAAAAATTCCAACTGAATTGCTTTAGCACATGAACCTTATTTAGCTTACTGCCATGTTCAGCCTGTCCTCTGTACTCCCCACTCCCTATGGGACATGGGTTCAAATAACTCTGAGATGGAAGAGAGCTCTGCGACCACTCCTCACTGTTCCTTGCTTCCTCTGCTGTATCTGTGCCATCTCAGATGTTATCAGGCTGTCAACATCTCCACCAAACAGGTCTTTCTTGTGAACAAGTCACTTCATGAAGAACGCAGTGCCATAATACCCAGAGGTGCTAACAAATTTCTGTACACACAGGAAGGACATACATTTTCACAAAGGCTTCCCAAAAAAACACCACCACCAAGACTGAGCCAGGCCACTCTGCCATCAGATGCCCTCTCCCTTACAAGTGATTGCAATGGGATTTTCGCTACAAACTCCAGGCAGGGTTTGGACTCTCTCAGGGACTTGCGTAGGCTTCTTGGAGATGAACTCTGGGCTTCTTCAAAAAATGCACTGCCCTGGAAAGATTATGAGAAAACCTGAAGCTGCTGAATAGGTATTCAGATTGAATGTGTATTCGGATTTGAAAGAGTAGATTGTCAGGGTAGTATTTGGATAGAATGAAATACCCATAGCTAGTCCAACAGAGGTAATAGTGACAAAACACATATATTTTAAGCCCTGAACTACATAAAATTATTCTTCTTCTTTGAACTTGTGAAGATCTTAAGGGAAGGACAGGCATGCCCCAAAGAACTCTTACAAACAACTTCACGCTCCCAGAAGAAGCAGCAGTTTCAACGTTGTGTAGCTGTCCTGGCAGATCTGTCCTCCCCAACACTAACAGTTTAAGTCAGAGTAAGAATAATTGTAACAGCAGTTTATAAAAACACTGACTTTTCCAGCACAAAGCAAGAGTTGCATTCCCTCTTCCAAGCTTTTTCTGTTACTGCAATATCCTCCCCAGAGTATTCCCCTCTGCATCATCTGCACTAGTTCACTGCCTTCTTCATTTCTGTCTTAAAGTAATGAAACTTTGTTTTTAAAAAAAGTTTTAAAAGATGAATGAAACTGAAGGAGCTTTACAAGCATTCACACTCCCTCCCCCTCCAGTGGTGAAGGCTGAGGTCTCCTATGCCTGCTGCAGTTTGCATTTGGATATGACTAGCATAGATTGGCCATTTCCTGCTCCTGTAGGTGTATACATTTTTCCAAGATCTGGAGTAAAAAACGGCTTTTATTAACTCACCAAAATGCTTACACAAACTCTTAAATACTCATAGATGATAAACTTGTCCATCATTGAATCTGTTTCTCTGAACTGGAGAATATACCATGATCCTAGTGGGCAAGGCAGAACAGGAGACAGG
The DNA here is from genome assembly GCA_013400515.1 of Erpornis zantholeuca. NCBI lineage: Eukaryota > Metazoa > Chordata > Aves > Passeriformes > Timaliidae > Erpornis > Erpornis zantholeuca. Next base: position 4,921 of record VZTN01031944.1, on the reverse strand, counting down.
GAAAGAGAAAACATGCAGTGGAACATTTCTATATTTTGACATCTATTAATACATTACAAAGAGCAAATTGTGAAGCTATTTAGGTTCCAGCTTTTAACCTGCCCTCTAAAATTCCTTTGTAACAAAGAGGAAATAAGTTTAGCCCAGCTGCAACTTTATTCCTTTCTTCCATGCTTTAAATAAAGAATCACTTTGCAATGAGCTCTTTGCCTCTCCGATTTCTTCAGTCCAAGGTGGTCCAGCAAGCAAGCCCTGGACAAAGGTTTAAAGCACCCTCTGCTATTCCTGGCTCTGACACTGACCTGCTGCACAGAGGGCAGCTTGGTTGACATCTCCCTGCCTGTCCTTCCCTCCAGCCCTTGTTTACCCTGGCTATTTAGGCAGCAAGCTCATCAGGGCAGAGACTGCTCTTGCTGGGCCTGTACAACAGCTGGCAAAACAGACACAGGCTACAGGATACAACAGTAATATCACTATATCTCCAAAACCCCCAAAGGCTTTGTGTTACTACTCAGCTACAGTTTAGCTGCAGAAAGTGTTGTTAAGCCTTAACTTTTCTCTGATATGCTGCCACACATTTTTGAAACAAACTTTCCTTTCACTTTACATGAGGAAGTGGCTCAATTTTTACTTCAGTTGCTCCTACAACTGAGTAAAGCAAAAATCTTCAGCATAGGGACTCTCTTTTTACCATCCTCACAACAAGGTCTTGTAGCAGTACTGATCTATGCATAAAATTAACTTGTCTATACTGAAAAAGTGACCACCTGATCTGGAGAGCCTCACAGTTCAGATGCCAAGAAGCACATCCATATAAAACCACTATGTACTTCCGCAATAGTGACACAATATTCTATTGAACATTTAGTTACTGCTGATTCAACAAAGAAACAGCACTTTTTTAACACTGAGAATGTGCTTTAAGAACTCTTCCAGGTCAAGCCCTGCCATCCCTAACATACAGTGACTCAGGCTGATGTGATCCTGCCTAGTAATTCCCCTCTGCCAAAGGAATGAAGTGTACAGATATATCCCTCAAAGCAAAATTCTTCTCCTGCAAGTGTACAATCGAATCCATACCTTAAATACTTAACTTGGCTTACATCTGTGGCTCCCATTTAGCTGAATCTACTGGAAAGGGCAAATATGAGAGACTGTCAATGTTGTGAATATGCCTTTCAGCATAACAGCTAGTGGCTGGGCTGAAGTTCACATCTTCCTTTGACATCATTAGCAAATTAATTTAATATAATTTCAGCACAAGCACATGTCCAGAGATAACCACAGCTGGCAATTTTTAAAGGTATGTAGCCAGGACGACAATTTTAAAAATTAGATAAAATCAATTTTTTTCACATATACTACAATTTTTCTTCTCCATGCTGCTAACGGCTAGGGGTTTGCAACCAGTTCCTTCTCTCTTCCCTATTTTGGAAGAAAGAAGTTTTATAAGCAAGCTGACTGTGCCGTTTTTTCACATATAAGATAAGGCTTTTTCCTTCTGATCCTTGTTGTTAAAATTACCTGAAGATATACCCAACAGAAACAACATTTTAAAGAAAAAGTGTAATTTTCAAGTTAATCACCTTTTTAAAAATAGGCAAGTGGGAGCAGGGGTTAAGTTTCACAGCTATCTCCTCTAGGCTCAAATTTATTGATACTTACAAAGCATTAACAGATGGCTTATCAAAAGCCACTTAACAGCAAAAATGATCAAACTATTCTGAGATGGATTTTTGTTTTAAACTGTAAATACTCCCTAGACCAATTTTTAACTTATGCCAGCCTCCCAGGGACCATCAGTTTAAGATCTAATGTTAGAACCACGCATGTTATTTCATTAAATATATTAACCATAAATGGTTTCAGCCTTTGCTTTCTCAGTTGCACACAGTAATGCAGAAAAACCTTTCAAAAGTAAAAACTAGTGTTCACCTCATGCAACATTAGCCAGAACATGCGATAGAAGCTTCAGCTCCTGAGCGAGTCAAAGCCAAGCTTGACAAACTCAAGAGTTATTCCATATTGCTAAGAAAGCACAGTTATCAAGAAGGTCCAGCTATCCATCATCTTCATCACCATTCTATTTACACAGTAATATTTTAGCTTAAATACCTACTCAGCTCAAATTTAACCTTCAATGAGCAATCTACCAGGTTCTTACTTAGAATTGCTATGAAGAAGGATGGTGCACCCAGAAGCTTGCCTAAACTCCCTCTCCAACTTGTACTGATAAGTCAAATAAAATACAGTATCTCTCTGCAAATCTTACTACTTCAATTGCAAGAGCAGCAATATTGGAGATTGCTCTTGGAGACATGCATGAGGAGCAAGTGCTACAGAAGAGACATGGCTAGTTAAAACCCTTGAGCTGCCACAGGGACTATTAAACTCTTCTTCAGCTAAGAACAAATTTTACAGCTGTACAACTCAACACATGCAGCCATAATGGTTCTTCTGGAGATGTTCAGATATCCAGACCTCCTGGTACTGCAATATGCCCTTGCCTTTTATCTGTTGCCAAACTGTCTACCATACTGGAGTAAAACTCCTGCAATTGCCCCCAGATGCTGGATCTCCACCCAGGGAAAACAAATGTTTGTTTTTCAGGTATTCTCCATAGGATCTGGTGCACTATTTCAAGAAACTGGAGACTGTCTGAGCCATCTATTAAAGATATATCTCAGATATATCTCAAGGTTTCTTCAAAACCACTTATAATGTAACTTAGTGTGTTACCCATGACTGAATTCCTGAGGACCAAGGCAGTGCTGACCAATGCTAAAATCAGCTCTCAGTGCTCGAGTTGCTAGAGAAAAACTTGAAAATAGGACACAGCACAAAAGTACATCCCAGAATTACTAAAAAAAAAATCCCTGTTCATAGCAAATCTAACAGCATTGAAATCCCTGAGAGTTTATGATACTCAAGCAGCTTTCCCTTCTCTGAAACCCTCTGACCTAGCAATCTCTTCTGTAGCTGTTTATAGACCTGCATTCCTCCACAGGGGGAGGTGGTGGTCCTTACACACACTGCACCTGCTCTGCTGTACACCTGATCCTTCCTGCAACTGAAGGAGCACAGTATCACCTTATTCTTAATGAAAAATACAGAACTTCATTTCCTTGGAAGACAAAATCGTATATCACAGTAGACAATAGTCCAATGGACAGCCATTCCGCAATGCTTACTCCTGCTGACTTCCAGAGAAACTGTGCTTTAACAGTGGGCTGAAGTGCTGGTCTGAAAACCTAACACAAGGATTTTCAGAAGACCAAACTTCTGGTCCTGCCAGCAGGAGACATAATTGTTTCTCTAAAGTCTGTGCATTGATGAGACAACAACATCAGACAGCAAAATAGGGGTCAAAACCTGCCATCCCTTCTTTTGAGTCATGTCACCACAGTGTTTATGGAAACAATACTGAGTCACTGAATGATAAACAAGATCCATGCTGGCAGCTAAAGAGACGCCATAGGAAGGGATTCATAGACCCTAAGAACATAAACTTCCTCTTGGGATACTTAAATGGGGAAGGAAAGCCCACTTTGTGTGGCAGCCTCCAAGTGGTGTTTGGTACACAGGCAAATCTGAGAGAGGGAAGGCAAACTCTGGATCCTCACCAACCACTGCCAAGGCCCAAGGCCCAAGCCCCAAAGGCACTTCAATTAGAAAGATGCTGGCATCATAGACACTGCAAAGCCTAGAAGGTGTGACCCTATTCCTAACCTATGTTGTGCTGTTGAACTGCTGTTTCCTGGGGGAAGAATAAAGACCCCAGGAAAAAAACTTCAAACAATTCCTACTCACAAAACTTTAAAACCCAGAAGCCATGAAAAGTCCAAGAGTCATTTTCTCTGTGCCAGCCATCACCTTTTATACCAGCAAGCTGCTCTGTGAGAACCTAAGACACGTGTTCCTGGGGGCCCATGAGAGCTCTTGCACCTAAGAATGCACACAGCCCACTCTCCAGCCTTTTCCCAGGATGCCATCCCAGGCCTTACTCCCTTGCAGCTTCTTCTCTGAGGTGTTTTCAAAACCATGGCAGGGATCACTGCTCAGAAGTGAAGAGGCCGTGTGGGCATACAGGAGCCACCCCAGCTGCACACAGCAGCTCTGTCTGTCTCCTTGTGTTCCAACCTCCCCTAGCCTGAAGCCCCCAAGCCTCAGTGTTTGGAGGGGTCTGGGGACTGAGAAGATAACAGAATCATAGCATTATTAGGGCTGGAAAAGACCTCTGGATAAAATCTACTCCAACTCCCTGCAAAGGCAGGGTGACCTAGAGCAGGTTACACAAGCATGTGTCCAGGTGGGTTTTGAATGTCTCCAGATGGAGACTCCATGCCCTCCTTGGGCAGCCCATTCCAGTGCTTTGCCACTCTCAGCATAAAGTTATTCCCCACGCTGAGGTGAAACTTCGTTTTAGTTTATGGCCCATTGCTCCTCATCCTGTTGCTGGCACCTGCCTTTGAGATACTTATAGGCATCGATGAGATCTCTAGAGTGAACAGGCCTGGCTCCCAAAGGTTCTTCCCATAGGGAAGATCCTCCAGAGCCCTCATCACTTTTCGTGGCCTCCGCCGGACCCTCCCGTAGCTCCTCATCTTTCTTGTATTGAGGAGGCCAGAAATGGACACAGTTCTCCAGATGTGGAGAGGGCCTCACGCTCCAGCACCCACGCTGGGCCTGACAATGAGACACCCCGCCAAGCCCCCGCCATGCTCGCCCGCTCCCTCGTGGGCACAAGAGGCGCCTCCCCCAATCCCTCTGGGCAGCGCCGGGGCCGGGCCCGGCCACCCTGGGGTGCGCCATCGGCCGCTCCCTCTCAGGGAGGCCCTTCCTGTGCCCTCGCCGCCCCTCCTGGCGCAAGGAAAGGGCGGCGCAACCGCGCTTCGGGAATGGCCCCGCGTCCCCCGCCCCT